>CM024240.1:82399261-82470144 GCA_013421045.1 Propylea japonica | reverse complement strand
ATAACAATCAGTTGATTCTGGACGGCCAGTATCACTTCTCTGAGTACTGTCCTTTTTATGCGCGATTTTGCTTGTACAGGGCGATTCAAAAGTAAATTTCAGTGAGTACTCAAATATTCTAATATAATAATAATAATAAATTTATTTGTTTTTTATTATTTGACTCATCCAAATAGATATATCTCCGAAAATGTTCAGTTTCCAAGATACAAGGATGTCATAAATAGACGTAGTTATGAAAAAAACAGAAAAAATTGGTACCTAATATCTTGTATCTTAAAAAGTTGAGTTTTCGGACATTATATAAGTCAAATTTTTTTTAAATACCCTGTATATCATATGATTATAATATCCTTTTGATAATATTTAATTTTTTTTACAGACTGATGATAGCAGCGATGAGGAAGCAAGACCGAGAAAAAAGAGAAGGTCAATGAGGATCTTCAAAAGGAGAGATTTTGAAAGCACTTCGCGTAAGTAGACTCTATAGGTAGTTGCACGGCAGATAAGATAATATAATCAAGATTCACAACACATTGTTATTGACAACGAAAAGAACTTGTTGATAACCAAATGAAATGATAACATTACGAATTAAAAAATATGCATTTGTTTATAATATAGATTTTGTCAAATGTGTGCCTTACTGCGGATTAGTAGTTTTTCGTCTTAAGTACTGGTAAGTTCAAAAACAGTACTGTATGCCCAGAAACGAGTTGTCTGAGTTTGGCAAAACTAGAATTATTGATCTCTTGCAAGGAAGGCTTTCAGGCCCTCAACTAATAAACTGAACATTAATCGAAGCACGGTTACGGTTAGCAGAACGATTAGCCGCTCTGAGGAAAACTGGTAGAGTGCAAAGTAGACCTCGAAGTGGTCGTCCTCCTGTTACCACGGTTTGAGAAGATCGGTATATTGCTCAATCAGCCCGAAAAATAGGTCAGTGACAGTACCGACACTCAGGTCGGAATTCCACAGAGCCCACAACCCAGTGATTTCATGTGCTACCATTCGTAGAAGAGTTTTAGCATCAGGATTGCGGTCCAGAAGGCCTGAGTTCCTTCATTAACTGTTCGTCACCAAATCGCTCGTCTTCAGTGGGTGCGAACTGATCAAAACTGGCATTTTGAAGAATGGAGGAATGCTATTTACAGATAGTCACGGTTTGGGTTAGTCAGTGATAACTACCGCTTAAGAGTTCGAAGGGAACCAGGATATCGAAAAAGACCTGAGAGCTATTCCAACAGCTCCTCTTCGCGGCACTTAAATGTTTTGGGAAGGTATAATGTTGAAGAAGAAAACGCCACTAATTCGTACGCCTAGGAGGATTACTGGTTCATATTACCTCGAAAATATCATAAACCATGTAATTATATCCAAGGGTAATAAATTAGGGCCTTAATATATCTTTACGGACTATATACAGTATTGGTCATAAGGATAGCAATTTTCGATGATTCAACTTTTTGACACTAGAAACAAATAAATTAACAAAACATTTCATTTAAAGATTACAAATATTCATTTCTTTAATGTGTTGCAAAGAAATTTGCAATAAGTGTAATGTATTTTTTCTATATTGTTGGAAATATTTTATCTTTGACGAAAAGATAGCAACTAATTAATTAATTATAGATTCATGGACCAATATGAAAGTTAACATTGTGAAATAATTGAAAATAAATGGTATATCAGTTAATATTCAGTATAATAGCACTCAGGATTAATTACTTTCCTGCATATTCGTGGTATGGACGCAATCAAGGTGTGGTCAATTGAAGACCAGGCACGTTGTTAGGCTTGCAATCATTTTTCTTCATCAGATATAAGCTTCGAATTTGTTCGGAGTGTTTCACTATATGCCCCATAGGTTTTCTATCGGATTCTGGTCGGAGGCTTGGGATGGCCCAACCATGACATTTATTTTGGACACTACAAACCACTGTTTCACTGTGTTGTACCCATAGCTCAGTGCTTAGCGCCATATTGAAAATTTGGCCCCAAAAAAGCCTGACCAATTCGTTTTTTGGTCTTATGGGAAATATGTTTGTCCCATCCTTTGATGAGAGTCTTTACTCTTGAGGCATCCTATAATCCCTTTCGATATAGAGATAAGAGATATTTTCCTTATAAATTTCCTGAACCCACAGAGAGGAGCAATCTGTCTTTATCGAGAATATCAAGAGCCTCCCACCAACAGGCACTAGGGATAGTCGTAGGCCTTTTCCAGGTCAACAAAAGCCAGGTGCACCTTATATACATCAATCTTTTCCTCCATAATTTTCTGAAGTATAAATGAATTATCATTACAAGACCGTCCTGGAACGAATTCAATCTGATCCTCACCAATTTTGTGACCAATATCATTTCTGAGCCTATTATACAGGATTCTATCAAAGAGTCCACTGATTGATCCATTGACACTAAGACTTCTGTAGCACCCAGGGTTGTTTCTATCGCTCTTTTTGAACAACGGCACAAGGTGAGAAACCTTGACTTACTTCGGCAACTTATTCACCTGATAGCAACGATTAAAAAATTTGGGAGGCTGCATATCAGGCCATCTCCTGCATATTTATGAAGGTTGCCAGGGATATTTACTGGTCCGGCTGATCTGCCATTTTTTATTGATTTTAAATTTTTTCAACTTCCTGGATCGACAAGATTATATATATTTACTCTTTGAACACAAATTGATGTTCGACTCTGCTTTCCACCAACAATTCCTCATAGAATTGTATTCTATGCGATCTGAATGGTTGGTTTCCTTCGTCTAATCGTACGCCATACTTCGGTGCTTCTGGACACCCTCCCCTATCAAACTTTCCGCTTCACTGCGCACTTAAGTCCCCACAGTCGTTCCTTTTTATGCTTGACGATCTGTCTTACTTCTCTGTTTTCGGCCTTATATTCGCGCCATCTTTTATGCAGATTCTTCTTTTCTTCTGCTGTCACTTCCTTTGTCAGCCATATTGGCTGACCGTATTTCTTGCTATATGCTTTCCTCCCAATGCTTTCCCTGCTGCTCTCTTGATGACGTTTTTGATACTATTGTATTTCATTTCAATATCATCGTCCACTTCTATGGCATTCAAGGCCAATTACAATCTCCTATCATAAAGATATTTGACACTTTCTTCATTTGAGAGCTCTAACTTTTACTTTTTACCGTCTTCAGCATCAATTATATTTTGTGTTTGTCTCTCCAATACCTACTGTGCCGAGTGTTGGCCAGCCGCAAAGGGAACAACAAAAACTGCACTTACCAACATTTGATCTGATCCGCAATTAGCTCCTCTCCTTACTCTACAGTCAAGTATCCTAAAGTTTGAGCGTGTGTCGGTTATCACATAATCGATAATAGATTTTTGCTGCGAAGAAGTTTTTTTCCCGTGTGTATCGATGAATAAGTTTATGGGATAAAATGAGTTGAGAATTCGTAATCCAGTTAACTCGCATAATTCCATAAGCCGCAAGCCAGAATCATTGACAACCTCTTCGCCGTATTAACCAGCAACTCTGTTGTTTTCCTGGCTACCCACATCAGAACGTCCGACAACTGCGAATAAAACTCATCTTTTACTTTCATGGTGGCGTCATCATTCGGTGCGTACACCCCCACAAGTACCGTCTGCAGACGAAATTATCGAATGGGCATAATTATCATCCGCTCAGATATTGGCTCATAATCTTCAATATAATTTTGCATGTGTTTTTCATCAGCCTGTGCCCTGTGAGATATGTCCACTCCTGATCAACAATGAAGGTAACCATCTAGGAAAAAAATATCCTATCATCACCGATCCTCCACCATGTTTCACAGTTTGTACAGTGTATTTCGGATCAAGTTCTTTTGCCAGCAGGTCTTCGTACATGTTGTATCCCATCACTTTCGAGACAGTTGAATTTAGATTTGTCACTAAATAGCACTTTTTCCACTGCTCCACTGTCCAATTGATACGCGCCTAAACAAAGGCTAACTGGACCTTCATATTTCTACTAAACAATTCTGCATTGAACAATCCTCTTCGTACTTGTCGCGAAGAAATATTATCTTTATATTTGTCAATAGTTGAATTTCTCTTGTTGATGTTTTATTCGCCCCATCTTAAGTGAAAGAAAAAGCAATACTGAACTAAATTAATTGTCATCTATGATATTAAATGCGAGGTTGAACAATTACCCACCTGCAGTTGCTATCTTTATGTCTAAGGTAAATTATGATTGTAGGTAGAAAAATATTTGTGCAATATTCTCTATTTAATTTTATTATTTATTATATCACATATGATTGACTCCTATTAATTTTAAATTTAATTCTTAAAATATGTTGCACATACAAAAGAAGTCTGAAAAATTCAAAGTTGCTATCTTTATGGCTAATATTGTAATAATGCCAGTTCAAGAAGCCCGGAAAACCAAATCATTACTCGATTAGAATGGCCCACGATGTTTCCTGATATAAATTTCATAGGGCCTATACGGGATTATGTCTCCAGAGCCGTTTATTGTCGAAATAATTCACCACGAAATTCACAAGATCTTGTTGTGACTGAAAATGAATGAATATTCCACAGGAGATAATCGAGAATTTAATTATTAGAATGTCTAAACAAGTGAAAACATTGCTAAGCAGCAGATGCTCAAATACTGCATATTAGTTAGTTTGCTCTTTTATTGATTTTGTTTAATTTATTTTTTTAATTCCCATCACCAATTTCATTTGTTGTTTGAACTTCATAATTCTATAAAAATGAAATTGATTTTACTCATTTCAACCCTTACGTACGAACACCATCCCAATGCAAACGATCAGATTAATTCGTATATTTTTAGAAATACGTAGGATACTATCAATATCTGAAGCGCTCGAGTAAGTACGTGTACAGTTTTTTAACATTTTTGAGAGCTATGGCTGCCAACCCCACCTATGAAGAGTTTATATTTATTACATTTTACTTTTTGAGCGCTCGTTACACTTAAACGATTAAGCTTCGTGTGCACTCTTAGAATTCAAGAAAGAAACAATCATATGCACTTATCCTCACTATAACTCCTCACTTTTTAAATGTTCATTAGGAGTTTTCAGGGTGGAATTATAATACGAATTAAAGATTTTGTATTTTCGTTTTAGACTACACGAACTCAAATTGTAAAATATTTTCATGCAGAATCTGCTACCGGTTCTACCGGAAACGAATGAAACTTCGTTATTTCAAACGTTTTATCCCCTATATTTTATAAGTACATATTGTATTCCTAGTTTAATTCTGTATACATTTGTTGTATGATATGCCCAACTACTTCAAGCGATTGTTAAATTATAGCCTGATCGTCAAATTTTATGACTGAAACATTGTCCAAATAAGTGTCATATCTTCAGAATCCATCCGTGTGAAACTTTTTTTGCGAAAGTGGAACGAAGGAAGGCACGCTGACTACGCCTACGTATAAACTATGAGGAAATATTATACAGGATGTCTGAAACAGGGCCTCAAAGTGAGCTTCAACAAAACTAAGAAATCTCATTTTTTTCAACTCGTAACCATATAATTTCGTAATTCCGATCGAGTGGTCCTCAAAAACTAGTTGGAGTGAGCCAAACATTTCAAGTCTTAAAAATCAGTCGTTCAGAATTTCACGACTAGGGACAGGTTTCGTTCAGTCAAATTCATTGGTATACTCATCTTTTTAGAGTAAGTTATGTTAGGAATTGTCTTCTTACTTATATATTTGACATGTTTTAGTTGATTAAATAAAGCTTCGTAGGTACACTTGAATGAAGGGTCGACAAGTAATTTGAAGTTGAGTTCTAATACTTAACCTTATTTTCTCGAGCCATATTCAAAAGTCCGCCTATTTGAATTTACGCCAATAAATTCTGACAGTTTGGTTGTCAACGATGGTGCAACATAGCCATGTAGAGGGTGTCCAGAATTGGTGATCCCTGAACTATAAATAAGATAAAAAATGAATGGCACATTGTGGCACATAATTCACAGTGAAAATGGTGATGGGTTTTTTACAAGAAATGAATAATTTCTGAGATAAAAATTAAGTGCTTTTTCATCTGAGATAATTACGAAATTCTTTGTTTCATTTTTTATTTCAGGAAGTATTCGTCGCAAGTAAAAAACTCAAGATACAATTCTCACTGTTAATTATGTAGTGATTGCGAAAATTATTTAAAGAGTATAGCCGGGTATCAATGGTGAATCTGCCCCGCGGCCTTTTCGATTCATATTGAAGGAATTGATTAGGCATTGAAATGAAACTACTTCAGCTAATTTCTCAGCTCTTCATCTCTACCCATTTTTGAGATTTTTGCAAGAAAAACTTTTAAAATTTTTTTTCTTTTGTGAAATCCAGAATTTTCGAATGGTGATTTTTTCTCTTGTTTTTTTGCATTTGAAGGAATAGCCCTATAATTTTTTCATGAATTCCAGCTGAGAAATCGATATGCAGAAAAGAATAAAATTATAGCCATTTGTTTTTCTGTGTTCTTCAAAGGTGTCGACCGCTATTACTTGACATAAAATGTCTTCTTTGGTCCTTTAAACTATGGAATTTTTTTACATTTTTGAAAATGGTCAAACATTTTGAAAGCAAATTAAAGCTGTTTGAATTTTGGGATTCAACAGAATTCCATCAAATTTTGGTGCCATTGTATTCATATTGGCTCCCTGAACAATAGTAGTCAAAAAAAAATCTGTATCTTTTCTGAACATTTTTACTGAAGAATTGATTCATTTTTCTTTACTTAAATATATTTAATTGTATTTAATATATTTTAATAATGATCGCAAAAACATCGAAAACATTCGAGGTAAAGCATGCCGTTTTTAATGGTAAGTTTGGCACTACCGCACAGCCTTTCAGCAAGTAACATAAGAAATGATAGCGGGATTTACCGGTATGCATCGTGTCATATTCGCGCGAAATAATTCGCGGTAGTGCCAAACCTACCATAAGAAACGGCAAGCGTTCTCTCGAAAATTTTCGGTGTGTTTGGCAATAATTATTGAATATATTTGAAATAAAACTAATCAATCTCTATGTTAAAATGTTCAGAGAGGCTTTAAACTTAATAAAGAGATAATTCAGTGTTTTTGTAGTGAGAAAAGTGACTTTCAGGTGAAATAGTATTCCAGGGTATAAAGGACCAAGGAAGATATTTTATTTCAAAAAATGGCGGTGGACACTTTTGAAAAACTCAAAATTCATAAAGAAATCATACGTCTATTTTTTAAATGTAAAGTATCAAGAGAAAAAAATCACTATTAGAAAATTCTGGATTTCACAAGAGAAAAAAATGAAATGAAAAAAGTAATTTTTGCAGAAATCTCAAAAATGGATAGAGATAAAAAGCTGAAAAGTTGGCTGAATTATTTTCAATGCCTAATCGATCCCATCAATATGAATCGAAAAGGATTAATTATTTCCTTCCTATTGATTTTAACCGATCGCAATCAAGAATTGGTATGTCAAATATGAATTTAAAGTGGAAAAATTACCTAACGACTGTCAACTTAGCTGTCAGAAGTTTTTCCGGAAAAAAAGTTATATTGTTTCTATTTATTGTTCTTAACATTGGAATACTCGTTTTTACGTAACCTGTTTTAACAAATAGCATTCGCGAAATTGGAAAAATCCTAGTCTTCGACTCGGATTTTCAAAACCACTCTCGCTTACGCAATTCGTTTTTTCGAATTTTTCCGGAAAAATTAAATGCACTAGGGATATTGTGCGCGAAAAAAAGCATTGGCATATCATTTTATTCTACAAATTTATTCGGACAGGTCAGTACAGACCCCACTGATGAAAATTCGAAATAATTTTTCATTGAAAAAAATTTGATTTGATGAGTACTCATAACCTACCAGAAGTTTAAAAATTTTGTGAGGTTTCGAAAACATTTCGGAAAAATCAATTTTTTCTCTAAATTTCAACACCATAATCTCAAAAATAATGCGTCGAAGACCCATAGTTCATGGAAACTTTATGTCTTAAAATCATCTAAAGATGAAGATCTCGAATTAACGGTACCTTATTCGGAAACTCCTTGTACATATCAATCTTTACCTGCATCTTCCTTTGAGCAAACTGACGTGCGGGACGATAAAATCTACTGAAACCCATTGCAAATATTCTACTCTTTTCAAATATCTCAATCAAATTTCAAAATTTTAATATACATGGTTTTAAATCTCAGCTTGGAAGAAGTCTCATATTTTTAAAATACGGATGTGGAATTTTTGGAGAATTTAGGGATTTGAATATAAATCGATCGACTTGTGGAAAGGAATCATGAGTTCTAAATATCAATCGAATTGCTTGGTTCGAAATTTATGGGAATTTGAAATTTTTCATGAATAAATGAACCACCCTGTATCTTGGTTAAGGCATTGATTAGACCTGTCATATATGAGTTTTTTAAACTCACCTTATTCAGAAAATTAAATATGTGAAAAATAAATAAATAAAAAAATTTAAATTAAAATTTTATGGTTCTGATGATATTCGCTTGTAATTTCGCATGAACATTCAGTATATTCTTTATTCACAAAACAAATTTAACTTGAATCGGTTATTTGTTATGGAAATATAAATATCTTCTTTTCAATATTCCCATTGAATTATTTATGATTTTTTTGAAATAATGTCATAATTTTTCATGCACAAAGTAAATTTCACCCAAATCGGATATTCTGTTATGGAAATCTAATATCTTCTTTTCAATATTCCAATTTTCTATGGTTGTGGCTTGTGGTTGCGATATTGAGGAAAACAAATTTTGATCGACCATATTTTATGGATGTATGATTTGGGAGCCAAGCTCACCCTGAAAATCTCAAGCCTCTAGGACAATTCTTTCGAAAGTTATCTTCCTAATGGCCGGACGGACGGCCTCACAGACAGAATTTGCCCATGAAATCGTCATCAGGCGTCGAACCCTATTGTTTGAGTTTTTCGGCTAAAAATTCGAAAATTACAGACATTTGGGCAAAACGATATAGCACTCGCTTACGTAAAACGAGCGGTCAAAGAGAGTAATTCAATATGCAGTATTTGAGCGTCTGCTGCTTAGCATTCGTGCGTGCATGCATTCACTCGTCTAGACATTCCAATAATTGAATTATTCATTATTTCCTGCAGAGTATTCATCCATTCCTCGGTAACAGTCACAATAGGTTCTTGTGAATTTCGTGCTGGATTATTTCGACGGAAAACGGCTCTGGAGGCATAAAACCATATATGCTTTATGGGATTAATGTCAGGGGACATCGCGGCCGCAGGACACTGTAATCTGGTACTGTTTTGTTTTTCCATGGCTTCTGTAACACTTCTAGTGCGATGTGGCCTGGCATCATCATCTGTTTGAGTTTGAAGGAATAAAGATCGCTTTTTAAAATAAACTTAACTTTGCTTTTCATTTGATTGGCAACTTCCTTCAATCTAATATTTTCATCTTAATGTCAAATTTCAAATGCAAAAAATACAAAAACTATTACAGATTATTTAATCTTCAACATTTTCTTTACCCGAGAAGAACATTTTTCTTCGCCATCTCTAAATATTTAACTCACAAAGCTTAGATACAGGTCTTCGATACATACCTTTTTTTAATTTAATATCCACTTCTTCTCTCCATGGCGGTAGCAAACTCCTACCTTCTACCACCTTCAGTTTATTCAATCTCTGATCATTTACTGAAGTTTTTCTGGAATCTCTTTCACCCGCAAACAACGTTTTGAAATTTCGAGTCTCCATCCTTATCCAATATGAATCTATTTTTCAGTCACTCCAGAATACTGTCTTTCGAATTGATGTCCTTTTATAATAGATTATCTCAGTCTTGCCGATGCTGAATCCTGTAGTTCTAATCTCCTAATTGAGAACTCACTTGTGTTTGTGACATGAGCAAACCAACATGTACTTTTTCTTGTAAATTAAATCTAAAGTAACCTGCAGTTCCTAGTGCCCGTTCGCTAGCGTCACAAAATACATGTAATGATAATTTGGAATACTGAAATTCAACCCTTTGTACCCTTTTTGTTCTACAAGACCACCTATTTTGTTATCCTAAGAGATTCCAAATATCTTGCAAAATCATCTTACCTCGTACAACATTGTAACCCCAATGGATCATATATTGATATTATTACTTCATGAATTTCTCGTTAAGTGGTTCAGGAGTTAAAATTTTTATATACACTTTAGGACAATTTGTTGGAAATATATCCTTATAAGGATCCCATTCCTAGGCGAACTTTTTTTTCTTAAAGTTCGTCAGTATTTCTATCAAGGAGTTATTCAAATCAGGACCTTTGTAGATCATTTAAACTTGTATTATTGACTTTGGCAAATCAGGTACGACTCATAATTTTCCGGGTCTTTTACATTAATAACACCTCTTTATTCTTCAATCCCTGCCTTATCCGATTTTACGCATAATCTTTTTCAACATATTCCTTCATCTTTTTTTCATAGGCTGCTGAAAAAGTTTTATGTTCATGCGGTGGTTTGTATATAACTGAAGAGTTGTAAAGCGAATGATTTTAAATTAGGGCAATACGTCTCAGCAGTTTTCCAAATTCCTACTCTATGTGAGATTCTTTCAATTGAAATTTGTGCTGCTTCGTCTTCTAAATTGAAGTTACATTACTCATTTCCTTAATGCCTAGATTTTGTGAAGGGAACCAATTCTTGATGTCTGATATGCAAAATTGTATTATCTACTCTACCTCTGAATTATCTCAAATTCTCATGTGAAATCCATCCAAGTTTGGTTTTGGAAGAGAAGAATTTTTTGAACCCTGTATAATTTCCCTTGTCATAATGAAATCTCAGTTATCTTGTCCCATAAGAAGTTGAGGTTTCACATTCGAATAACTAACTAATTCAATATTTTCAAGATGTTTTCACTTTTCTTTCAATTTCTTTACATTCTTAGATTGCACGGGAGGTTCATATCAGAAAGGGTGTATTACACATCATTTAATTTATGTACCATTCCATCTGCACCAATAATGGCGAATGAGATCTTCATCTTCATTTAATTTTCTTTTTCGGATTTTCATCCGTCTTTTTTAATCCTGAAACGGTATTGCCTCCACTGAGATTTGAAGAGTCTACAAGAGATTCATCTATAAGAGTTATGGTAGACGCTTCATCAAAAAGTGTGTATATATTTGCAGACTTATTGCCATGTTTGATTGAAACAGGCATCACTTTCGATAAAATTTCGTTATCAGACCGCAAATTATGAGCAACTTCCTGATCTTGTGCTACATTATCATCTACAAATTCAAGTCCTTGATTATATTTCTAAATTTTGGGTTTACTAATATCATGATGTCTTCTTTTCGTACATTTATTTATTCTAAGAGCTAATTTTATACATCCAAAACGAAAATCTTCTAACTCAACGAATTTCCATCATTCTTCTGGAGCTAAATCTCCGAATTGTTCAGAGCTATCTAAAAATGACTATGCTCATCTTTGCATAATCTACGCAGTCTTTTATTTTGTCTATCGGTCTATATATGTTCAACTTCTTCTGCTTGGAAAATCCAACTCTGAAAATATTCGAGAAAATTCGATAATGTTTACTTATCAATCTTTTTCCCCCAAGATACTTGCTTTAAGTGTGGCCATTGAGATGAGAGATCTTCCAAGAGGTCTGGACATGATGAATAATTATTAATAGTTCAAAGTTTATCAGAAAATAATGCTGAATAATTGAAATCATGAGTCTCCATGAATGGTAAAACCTAATCAACATTTTCTCAAACGACACAGAGTTTCGGAATCTGAGATTCCTAATAAATCAGTGGTGTTACAAGATTGCGTATAAAAATTTATCCAGTCTATGATACCTACAAAAAAAATTCAGGCAACTCCGTATGAATACGTTGTCTAGATAACATCATTTTAAGATGATAAATTTTCTTATATTCTTTGCATTCCTTAGATTTTTTTACCTGAGTTCTTACTGAATACTACAGAATAACCAGAAAAAAAAGATTTAGCTTTGATAGGAATATTTTCTTCTAACCATTGTTCTATTTCCTTTTCCACATATGGACTTTCGCGAGGTATTTTGATGAATAATACGTGAATTGCTTGATTCACAGTCACTTCTTCTCTTGTTTCTCAGATTTGTAGAGCACATTTGTTTTCGAATAGTTTCTTTTCTATATCAATCTTCTTTTTAGCCAGTTCTTGCTCTTCTATATCAAGTTTTGAAATTTCATTGTCAATCTTTTTGATCCTCAAGCTTTTTCGGTAAGGCTTTTTTCGAATATTCAGTGTAGGACTTACCAGTTGAAACTGCTTCTAGATATAACGGACTTGTTCTCCATCATATTCCCAAAAACTTGTAGACAGAAGAAGAACCATGGCCCTTCAACTAACTTCGGACCTCTTTTCTGAAGAGTTCTCCACGACCCTGGAATCCACTGCTTCTCTTCTTCCTTCCACTCTAGGAGCTTGGACATGAAGATCTTGCATGGCCTTACTTTTACTTCGTCCATGTCTGATTCTTGAATACTCGAAGAACCAACAAATGTTTGGGTTTGAGAGAATAAACACCGTTTTTTTAAAACAAACTTCAATTTGCTTTTATTTGATTAACAGTCTGATATTTTCATCTCAATTTCAAATTTCGAATGCAAAAACTTGATTCAAAAACAATAGCTGATTAATACTCCATGAAGATGAATTTAATCACCCATGGGTATAATTACAGGATTTATGCATATTTTTAGGTAATATGCACCAGTCATCAGGAGAGTGTGTGAATTAGTGGCGTTCTTCCTCCAAACATTATGCTTCCCCACAACATTTCAGTGCCACCGCGAAAAGGAGCAACTCAAATAGCTCTCTCAGGTCTATTTCGACATGCCGGTTACCTCCAAACTCTTAAGCGGTAGTCATCACTTACTAACCCAATCCACGACTCTTCTGTAAATAGCTCATTCCTCTATTCTTCTAAATTCCAGTTATGATGAGTTCGCGTCCACTATAGAAGAGCTATTCGGTGACGAACAGTTAATGAAGGAACTCGTAGAAGCTTTCTGGAAAGCAATCTTGATGCAAAAACTCTTCTACGAATTTTAGCACATGAAATTACAAGGTTGTGGGCTTTTTGGAATTCCGAACGAGTGTCGATACGGTCACTGACCTATTTCTACGGATTGATTGGGCAATATATCGATCTTCTAGAATCGTTGTAACACGAGAACGATCACTTCGAGGTATACTTTGCACTGCACCAGTTTCCTCATAGCGCCTAATCGTTCTGATAAAGGTTGACGCTCACTTAGACGAGACGAAACGAAGCGACGCGCAGGCACGATTTGAACTGAATCGGACGATTCTGATCTTCGCTTCATGCCTCCCAAGTCAGCGTCTACCCATTTGATTCAGTGCAAATCGTGCCTGCGGAAAACAACTCTTCGCTTCGTCTCGTCCAAGTGAGCGTCAGCCTTAACCGTGCTTCGAAAAGTGTTCAGTCTATTGGCTGATGGCGTGAAAGCCTTTCTTGCAAGAGAGCAACAATACTAGTTCTGTCAAAAGCGGACAACTCGTTTCTAGGTATATTGCACAGTTTTTGAACTAATCGGTACCTAAAACGAAAAAGTACTGATCCGCAAAAAGGACAGATTCGACGAAATCGATATTTCAAGCACATGAACAATTTTTGTTTCGTAATGTTATCTTTTTATGTGGTTGTCAACAAGTTCATTCTGATGTCAGTAACAATATGTTGTGAATCTTGATTATATTATCTCCACTAAAGGGGGTGCAAAACTTTTGAAAGTGTGTGTATTAATCTGCCGCGCTGCCAAGTTCCCCCGTTGACCACCTCCACTTGTATAAATATCCAGCAAGCATGGAATTTTTGACAATTCTTTTAATTTTCTATTCTTGTAATCTTCACGGAATATTTTATAATTATTTAGTAGCTGAAGAATAAATTCCGTAGGATAACATAAAGGAGAAAGGAGAAGCTAAATTCAACGCACTTAAACTAGGAATGTGATGTCAATTATATAATAATTCACTGATTAAACACTCGCAGAGTTCATAAACCTTTAATCGATAGGGAGAAGGGAAATCACGACGACTAACGTACAAATGAGGAGCATAGATATTTCGAAATTGGTATAGCATTGCGCATGTCACACACAGAATGCAAAAAGAGAGCTTTCGGTTATCGATTGAAATATTCTGGTGTACATTCATAACAAATATCACTTGATTTGACTCATTTACGAACTAGATCGAGGTATTCCGACCACACATGTGCCCTGTCCTGTCTCATTGGTCAGTTTTATATTTTCTATTCAAAATATCTACAGAAGTGTCGATATTATCATAGAACATCTAAATATATGATCCGATAGGATTTCTAGTTTTGAGTAAGTCCAAAACTGAATTTCAAATCATAACTCTAAATCTATTCGATCGATTTGGTCTGTAAACCGAGCTTTTCTGACCATGCACCCTGCGGCCAGTAGGGCAGAAATGTTTATGATCTCAGAATATTCATCAGTGAGTCGAACGCTTTTGAGACCATTTCCGGCTCGAAATTAAAGTGCTTAGAACATTTGGAACTAACAGTCTTCTGATCGAAACTATGATACACTGTTTTCTTAGGAATAAGCGCGCTGAAAATTATCTAGTGTTATACAAACATAAATTATTCTGTGGAGTCGAACGTTCCATATTGGACAGATTCGAAAAGAAATCGATGAAGTTCAATTCAGATCGATTGTTGCCGAGATGTGAAAATCCTTTCAGTTGTAATAATTTTCAGAGAAATATTTGTTTTCAATCGAAATCAACACAACAGAAACAAAATACATCATACGAAATGTGTAAAAATATAACGTTAACTTATATGAAAATATTGCATGAAGTGCTCAACATTTATTAATCACTTAATTTATCTTTGTTTCTGTATTTGTTAGATCCTCGACATTACTCGATCATTAATTATGGTACATATGAGGATATCAGAACAGTTCCAATAATTCTGAATCTAATGAAAAATTAATTTCTACACCTCTTTTCATCCTTATTCTCAAGCCGAATACATGTAAAACTATGTAGTTTGCATGGGATGTACTTTTTGCGTATTATGCACAGTTAACTTTGTACGCTCAATGTATTAGTAGCGAGCTCACAGAGAGTTTATTGTTCGAAGAGTACTCATATATCTAAGTACACGGCACAAGTATCCCATTTTCTCATAAACCTAGAAACTATGACTGCAGGTGCTTAACGCTGGTTATAGATCCTTTCCTATTATCTGTGTATGATAGGTGATATGAGTGTAAGTGTGCTGCCCACTTGTTGGATAATGAGTATTTTTGGAACACAAATTTCTGCCTGTTATTGTTTTATCACCGTGCTTTACATTTCTGATGTTCTTTTGTACATCCAGTATTCAATCGAAAAAAATAACTGTTGAGTTATGATATTTCATATTTGAACTAAATTTAGAAAAAATAGTTTATCACGTCATGAGGTTTACCGAGTAGTAATTGTTGTTTGTTTGACGAAAAAACGCAATAAAATTTGAAAGAACAAATCCGAAAAAGCTCACAAGTTTTCCAAACATATAAGCGACGTGCTTTGTGACGTAGATTATTTTGCGAAATGAAAATAATTCTGATTTGTCTGCTGAATTTTCAAACAATTATCAATTATGTCAGAGGTTCTCTATCTTTGGTATCGGACACATTCTTCAAAAATCAATGAACTAACTCAGTTTTCTAGCAATAGGTTATCGTGCAAATTTAGCGGTAATTTTGACGCTCTGCTATATTCAAAAGTAATGATGGATTCACTCTACCGCTTTGGAATCAGAAATTATGTTGCGGTGCCAGAATACTTCAAAGCAGAAATTAACTTTTATTAAATTTTTGTTTCACCTAAATACATTTGACATAACTTCAATGTGAGTGACATACGAAATGTAGCGGCTAAAAATGAAGATTTCCTAATCGCTGCGATTAAGAGATATTATCTCAGTTAGCTTATAGCTGAATTTGTTGCCAGTCACATCTTACATTTTTTCATGTGTAAGTGATTCCACCAGTACTTTTCAACTTGTTATATTTCTGTTTTTTGGCGCGCTGTTAACTCGTCAGAGAACTCGCTATATTGTCGCCCAAATGACTTTAATTTGTGGAATGTTGAGAAGGAAATGGTGACAAAAGGATAGACTATACTTTAAGAGACCTGGAGTGCAAGAAAGGGGTGAGTTTTTCCGGATGAATTAATCTCGGACGAGTTGGTGAACAGGCCAGATCGACTCCAATGTTACACAATTCCTTTTTGGACTTATATTTTCCTCTTAGTTTCGAAACTACATCTATTAATGAACAGATAAAATCAAAACGGCGCAGGCGGCTCCTCATTTAATTGTATTAAAACAAGTCTATTACATACATAATTATTTTGACACTTATAAACGTCGGCAATTTTGATTCAACGAAAAAAAGTACCTCATAAATATTTTTATGGGAGCGTATTTTGTCGCTTCTTAAAAAGCTAGACATTTTTGTATTGAGTAAATGAGGATAAATTGAAAATGGAAATTGTCGGAAAATGTTCGAAGTTGTCGTGTTTCGTTTTCAATGACCTAGTAAAATTTTTATACTGGTGTACTTTTCAGGTTTTCACATTTAGAAGTATATTACAATGCAGTGAATGTACAGGGTGGGCATATTTCGATGTTTTAGTACTACAACTTTTAAACCAGAGGCGATGGACAAAATCTGATACCCACTTCTCGATCTCTTTTTCTGAGAAACTAACAAGAGTACTATCCATTTTTGGCTACCTTCGTTTGTTTTCGAGTTATAAGCGCAAATTGGAAAAGTGGCGATATCGAAAACAATTCATATCTCCGCTAATACTGATGATAGAGCTCTGAAATTAAAACATTATACAGGCACTTTTTTACGTAGAGTCCAGTGGCGTGCTAGCCCTTTTTGAACCATTTCTAATTACGAAGCTATGACCCAAAGTTATGTTTTTTAAATGGAAATACTAGATTTTTGTGCAATTTTCGAAAAGCTCATTTTCTTCTGATTTCAAAAATATATAACACTGTATGGTTTGTATTAATATGAGTATAGAAAATGATCAAAAGCCTATTTTCATCTATGTCTCAATATTTTCTATAGTTTCAACTGTTGATGAGCACAGAAAAATTTAGCATCTTATAACTATCACAATCTCTTTCTAGTAGTCTTTTCATTTCTATGCTCTTTACTCAATTTCTCCAAGATCGAAGATTAATGGACCTCTGTGAAACTTGATCCTCGTTCTAAGTTATTATACCTACTACTGACCTATTATTGTAATCACTATTAGGTATTGAAAAATATTTTTCCTTTGTTACTCTTCTGATTGAATTGATAACTATAATGAAATCTATATGCGTTATTTCATATGCGATTTGAAGTAGACTGGCACTTCGGCAATTGTGCGTATTTATTCTGGAGAGCAATAAAAATATTCTCCTGCGTCCATCTCATTATACCTAAGTATATCGTTGAAAAGGAGGATCATGTGGATCTTTTCGTCTTTTCGTAATCCATTTTAAGATATGAGAGTTTAAGGAATTATCCTTGTTCGAATTTTGTAGAAATTAGTTGAAAGCATAGAAATAATGAAATTGACGGAAGGAGACTGCTCTTGTTATAGGAAGCTCCATTTTTCTGTGCTCATCAACAGTTGAAACCATAGAAAATATTGAGACTCAGATGGAAATAGGTTTTTGATCATTTTCTATACTCATATTGATACAAACCATACAATGTTATATATTTTTGAAATCAGAAAAAATAAGCTTTCAGAAAATGCACAAAAATCTAGTATTCCCATTTAAAAAACATAACTTTGGGTCATAGCTTCGTAATTAGAAATGGTGCAAAAAAGAGTAGCACGCCACTGGATTCTACGTAAAAAAGTGCCTGTATAATGTTTTAATTTCAGAGCTCTATCGTCAGTATTAGCGGAGATATGAATTGTTTTCGATATCGCCACTTTTCCAATTTGCGCTTATAACTCGAAAACAAAAGAAGGTAGAAAAAAATGAATACTACTCTTGTTAGTTCCTCAGAAAAAGAGATCGAGAAGTGGGTATCAGATTTTGTTTATCTCCTCTGGTTTAAAAGTTGTAGTGCTAAAACATCGAAATATGCCCACCCTGTACAGTGGCGGAAAGCGAAATGTAAACGATTTTTTTCCTATTTTTAACCCGGCTCCATCTATGGATATATAGCACATCGACGTCAAATCCTCAGAATTTATTGTGTAATTTTGAATGACCAGTATTTTAAAATAAAAATACTTCTCCATTTGAACGACGGTGAAAAAAATGAAGCAAAGTATTCAGACTCCACATCAATTAACTTGCTGACCCCTCTTTGGAATGAACCTGTGAAAGGTGGTTCACTTTTCGTTTTTCGGCACTGTACATGTTACTCATGCAAGGCTGTTTTACCAATAAATATACATTTTCAATCCTATCAATTATAGTCTTTGATATAACTCAATTTAACTTATAAATATAATAATTATAATATTAATAATGTGTTTATTCAAGAATTAAATACAGTTTCGAATGCTATCCGTTACGTGCGGTTCTGTTGCGATCTAAAAAGTTTTTATTTGCTTTAATTCCATAGATAAAAGAACGTTATCAATTCTAAATGAGGTGACATTTATCATACAGCAGGAAATACTTCAACAGTTTCTGTATATTTTCGTCTTCTCTCTGTTATTCATTTTGCTAATTTATCCAGAATAACATCTAATAAAAAACTTTCTGAAAAAATAAAGAGGAAGCTATGCTATGGTTGCCTTCTAAAATTAACTTAATAATGATTCAACTCTGGAAGAAAGAAAAAAACTATTGTAGAAATTCCATAGCTTACCTGCAGATTGAAAATCTACTAGTGCTTATGTCTTAAACATTGAGTAGAAAAAGGCTTTATTCGGTATCAGAATATGTAGATAGAGGAGAATGATGTAGAAAATAAATACACAACTTCACGTTTTCTGTTGGATATTCTTAAAATTTGGTCACAGAAATCTATTAATATAAATGAAAATTCATGCGTTTAACAGTTACGCGGGTATAATATGAACATTGAAAGCGGGAGAATTATAATGATCGATTTAAAATCAACCAATTTAAACCCACACTTCGGAAGTAATCCCGTCAACGAACAAAGAACATGCATAGTGAAACCACTATGCATGTTCTTTGTTAAAACTTCCTAAAGACGTTGTCCGATTCCCAATTGCCAATGCCTTCTTTTGTTGCAGTCTATAATAATAACCATTAATACAATCATTATAAAAAATCAGAACTTCGAATTATATACATATATGCTCATAAAAGTCTGTCATGATTCTTAAAATTTTTCAATTGAAGGAAATATCAAAATGGAATTATCATTTGATATCATAAAATATCTACTTATTGGATATAAAACATGTGTTGAATTATTTCATTGCTAGAAAAGTCACAATAACAAGATTCCAACTTGAGATCGAGAAATTATTCTTTTCTGTTATTTTCACATTAGTCTCCCATCCAGTCAAGAGGTTTAAGGAGTGAAGCTGAATCATGATCATCTGGAAGGTATAAATGAACATTTCTTCATCGATATTTCAATGTTCACACAATTAACGAATTATTTCCTTTGGAATTCATATCTTTTTCGAGGTCCGACACTGAGTGTTGAGGTTGGTTATGTTCCAAATTTCTTATGTGTCAACCTCCCAAAATTCTTAGAACATAGAAAACGGTTCACCACCACTCTTTCCCCACAAACTTCCATTATAATAACCCACTCGAGTGGACTATCCACGAGCTAATACCAATACCTTGGTGAACTAAAGCTTCAAGATAATTAAGACACTAAGAATAAGAAGTAAATGGCATTCGCCATTTTGCAACGAGAATAAAACTTACCTCTAACATCTGATTCAGACAATGTTTCAAGAAAATGAAGACACTAAGAATGAAACGGTAGGGTACAATATAGGTCGCGAGTACACGAGTATGCCTTCAATAAACCTTGAAGAATAAAACGGAACCAGATGCATTCGCCATTTTGCCAAAATGGCGAAAATATCCCCCCAGCTTTATTTCAGACAATTTTTCAAGAGAATGGAGACACTAAAAATTAACTTTCCACGAGCTTATACCTAAAAGATCTTCTCAATTGACTGTCGTACTAAATTATTTCCCGTTTTTGTCATTTTATTCTCAGTGGGAAAGAAACTCGAGAAATAGCAGCGGCCAATAAAGAAAATCAAATGAGTAATAATAATAATAATAATTCATTGATCCTCTGAGTTTACACGACGGTATATAGGACAGGTCATATTTTAGCAGAAAAAAACAGACTTATTTCAACTCAAAACGTTTGGGGGATCAGCAAAATATTCTTCAACCGAATAAAAACATTTCATCAACAGCATAGCATGTTTTTGAATTCTCTCTTCAACTTACACAAAGAATGGTTAGTGATTGAATAAATTAATACTCTGGTGAAGTGGAGAACATTCAAATTATTAAAGATGATGTTTAGGCACCAGTAGTGTTTTTGAATTTCTGGTTTTATATTCGTGAAAACTTAAAAGAGTTTCCATTCGGTCTTATTTTCCTTAGCGCATACATAAGACATCTTAAAATACTCAAACAAGATAACGACAATATTTTATTTTCTACAAAAACCGGTGTACAGGATCAACGTAGGCATAAATTGAAAATCGAACAAATCATTTTTTTCTGTGCAACGAAAACTCTTGCAGCAGTTACCACAAAGTATTATAGGCCAGATGGCTGTGAACAAGGCCGTGATATACATCAATGATAAATTGCGAGGCAACAAGTTCATCAACATGAAATGACCACCTTTGATTTCTACCTTTAGGAATACCGAAAAATTAGGTACATTCAGTTGGTTTTATAGTTTCTTTTAGGACACCTATATTCAAATCTCCTTTCTCGTAGTTTTTTTAACCGACTTAAAGACACATTGCTTTTTGATGTTGACCACCAGGTTGTTCACACGTCACCAACTTACGAATGCCCCGACAAGAATTTCGCAGATCTCTTAGAGTTTTGCTGAAACTAACATCGAAGTATCATCAGCAAACAATATCAGCAGAAGGCACGTAGGATGTTCTGGTAAATCATTGATGAACAATAGAAGCACTAGTGGTTCCAACACAGAGGCCTGAGGAACTTAACGAACATTTTCCAATTCTTATTGACATAGTTCTATCGCTGAGAAAACTACGCACCCAATCAATAAATGTTTCCAAATCCTTGACTGTAGCATTTATCGATAATAAGATTTATGGAAGGAGTATCGAAGGCACAAGAAAGGTAGAAAAATATTCCAGCCACATGTATCTAGAGCCTCATCCAAACATCTGTAAACGGTTGCTACAAAACTGAGCGCGTCAGTCTGAGTTGAATGACCGCTTCTAAAACCATGTTGAGATGGTTTAAGTATATTGAATTTTCTGAGATATGCTGATATTTTGGGAGTACAATGGCCTTTTTCAATTTGAAAATTTTCGGGAACCTACCGAGGATATAGACATATTGAAGGGGTGCCATTTTTTTAAAATTCTTACTGCCATTACCGCCAACACTTTTCTAATTTTTGGAATTTTTGATAACTGCTTCAATTTCTAATTCTGAAACAAGATAGAAAAAGAAATTGCTATTAAACGATTGTCTGACTGAGCAAGATAGATCATCCAAAAAGTTTAATTTCAGCTATTGTTGGAAAATGCTCTGCAAATATGTTCGAAATTTATTCAGGTTTTTCACCTACCCATCAATAGCAATATTGCGGTGTTTTTCTGATTTCACCATCTATTGTACGATTTAAAATATTCTATACTGCTTTATTCTCTGTCCGCATTTACTATAGCTGAACAATGAAACCTGCGTTCTGTGGATTTTACTGGAAAATTATGGTGATATTTAGCCATTTTACAGTTTTCACAAGTAGATGGGAAGCCAAAGTTCAAGTGAAGTAAATGTAGGTTAATAGGATTTCGTTTGCTCTCAACGATTTCAGCAGTGATCCATGTTTTCCTATTAGGTACAGAATTAAACTCTCTCAAAGGGCAACATAACTCTAGACAGTGTTGAAAAATTGTCAAGATTATCGGGCTCAAATCTATTACTCTTTGAACTTGAGGTGTTTTTCACTTTGAAGTTGATCGAAATTCAATTTGAGCCTTAATGCATGTTCACTAATATGAGTCTTAAAAACAATAGCTTCATAGTCGTCTATAGCGGCATTTGTAATTATGTAATCCAATTGTAAATGAAAGTACTATTGTTGATGTTATTGTTATAGTTATAGTTTGAAGAGGGGTTAAAGTTCACTGTGACCTCAAGGTCTATTGTGCCCCCTTACAGAGCTGTTCTGACCACACACTTTACAGCTTGCCTTCCAGTTCCAAAGATATAGAAATGGACGAAATCCAATATCTGGAAAGGCTTCAACGAGGATAGTTCCTCCCTCTTACAAGTTTCTCGACCAAGGTGTTCTTTCCTTAGGCTCGTATTGGCAAAGCATTCCGCGACTAGGTCAATGTGGATTTATTCTTCCTCCCCACAGAACCTACACTCGGCGGTTTCTGATAATCCCATCCTCAACAGGTGCTTTCTGAGGCTACAGTGTCCTGAAAAAAGCCAGTGAGGAGGTGTAATTGTTTCTTACCAAGATCCAGATATCTTTTAGCTCTTGCTGTTTCAAATGTTCGTAGGAACTCATTGGAATGATACATCCCTGGGAGATTCCGCCAGAGTTTCTATTTTTTGGCTTTCTCTCTCTTATAGGTACATTAACCTATACCACAAAAGGGTTATGGGCCAATGAGTGATATTCGTTCGCCCTCTTTGGCAAGTGTATTGGCAAATACCGTACAATACCGTTGATGTTAGTGAACACTCTAGTTGCTTTATATAAAAAAATCCAACAATTCGATAGGTAAGTAATTCAGACTTATAACAGATAATATCAAGGAAATTAATGTTCAAATCTCTATATAAAAGCATATAATCAACACGGACAGCACAAGCCTGAAGGGCACAAAAAAGAAAAAATGTTTCCATATTTCCAGAGTAATTCCTATAATAATGATATATAATATAGTAAATCCAAATTTTAAGGGTTTAACGACTCAGGATTGAAGAAAATAAAGTTAAGTACTCTTTATTCTACACCGAGCTTTCGCATTTATTTTAATGCTTCCTCAGGGCTTCTAAAAAGGGACAAACAATTCGATATAAGTACTACACTGTTAAAAACAAACAAATAACTTACTGAATTTTGAGGTTTTTAAAAGAAATCTAACATCGTTCGAAAACATTGGTCATTAAAGTTAAAATCATTTTCAGGAATTGTTCACGTCATACGAAATAAATTAAAATATCATAACAATGATCCTAGATTATATGCAATATCTATATTTGATGTGACATATCAGAATTTGTTGGCTAGTTTATCTCACACTTCTGTGTTCGTTTTGTTGACAGCTCTTACCCATCTGTATTGTATGCACCATCATTCATCTACAGGACCGTCATAAAAGTATGTAATTTTGGATCTTTCCAATAAATAGCTGTAAATGTTGCTTAATTTGTTTGTATCCGTCTTCTTGTTCATAGTATCATCTTCTTTGTTTATATTAATCATTTCATGTATCAGCCTTTTGTGGTAGTTCTTTTCTGTCTTTAAAATAGCACCGTTGTCAAAGTCCATATTGTGATCTAGACTATGGGTGTGTGAGGCCAAGGCACATCTTTCGTGGTGTTTTCTCATGTCGGATCTATGAAGGGATATTCTGTTTTTGACCAATTGTGAAGTGTGTCCAACATAACATTTTTCACAATCTAGACAACTGATTTTATATACAACATTGCTTTTAAGTGGCGTTGGGATAGGGTCCTTTATTCTACTGTATAGAGACTTCACTGTTTTTGAATTATAAGTGGCAATTTTGACGTTTTCTTCTCTGAAGACGTTTTTCAATTTTGATGTTAATTTCGAAACATTTGGATATGAAGCATAATGTACTCTATTTATTTCATTCTGTTCCTCGGTGGATGAGATTTGACTGTGATCTCCAGCATACAGTAATTTTCTTATCATGCTCTCTGGATACGCATTTTCCCTCAGAATGTGTTGTAATTTTTTTATTCCATCATCTCTAAACGTCCTATGGCATATTTTCGTGATTCTATTTTTCATCTCCTTGATAGTATTTATTATCACAGTTATATTGTGATCTGTGTGGTAATGGATGATCTTGTCCGAGTGTGTACTTTTTCTGTACCATGTAACGTTATTATTTTGAACTTGTCATAAAATGTAGTTTTGCCATCTTTTCCCAGAACTTATTAGTTAAGTAAACTTATTGGGATGTTTCATTTTCTAAATTTCCTTATTGTTGTAATTATTCACTTCGTTTGCCTACCTTTTCGAGTTGTTTTCCTTCAGAAAACGGTTTGTTTATTATTTGAAAATTGTGAGGTTAGTGGTGTTGTTATTTTTGGGTTAGTTCATTATTATTTGGCCTCAGTAAAGTACGTCGGAAAATCGTGGAAGAATTATAGAAATGGATTTATAGGGACCCTCCTCTGTTATAAACTGCGTAAATTAAACAGTAACGTAGCGATTCGTTTATATTTTGGTTTTGGTGTGTTTTCTTCTTCTTCGCTATGACAACCATGACAACTGATAGGCTCTGTGAACTTTGAGTTTCCGGAAATTTCGGTGTGACTGTCAAAGCCGACATTTTGGTGTGATACGAAAATCTGGTTGAAAGTGGACACATTTTTTCGAAGATAAATTTTGAATCTAGATTCATCCTCGTTGTGAGGGATTATAACTTCGATTGTCATTATTCCCTGGAGAGTATTTTGGAATATTTTGGGAAAAATACGTTTCATACGTGATCATAAACTTCTCCACAGGAAATTCGTTAGGTATGCATACATTTTCTACCTTGAACCAGTTGTCTTACCATCTTCTTTATAGGTTGTTGTGTAGCGAATATAATTGGAATTATTTGGAACAAATTCTTGACTGAATTGGAGGTTGAACCTATCTCCCTCGAACAACAGAGGTAACTAAGATATCCTTTTATAACTTATGAACCCTTTCTTATAGTATTTTGTTAGGGTCCACGTACTGGGGTATTTTCACAAACCAGGGTTATCCACGTACTGGGGTATTTCCACCCACCAGGGTTATCCACGTAGTTCCACGTACTGGGGTAGTTCCACGTACCAGGGTGCAGGTTATTCACGTCCCTGAGTTCCATGTGACAGGTGTTGAGTACGGTTATTCCACGTGCCTGGCAAGACTCAGGTACTAACGAAGCTGTCAGTTAGAGGTGACCTGTCAATTGTTCTACGTACCTGGCGTTATTGGGGGTAACTTGTCAGTTTTCCACGTGCCTGGCAAGACTTAGGTACTAACGAAGCTGTCAGTTAGAGGTGGCCATGAGTGGCATCCCCTTGCCGGTTATCATGGAGGTATCGACGTCCCTGCCTGTTATTGGTTGGAGCTATCTACGTTCGGGAGTATTTTGTGCAGGTAACCAGTGTGTAGCACTGGCTTTAATATTGTAAATTGTTGGTTTTTCTATTTTGATAATTTGTGATATTGTTTTGTTAGGTAATGTTATATATAGTTGTGAGCAATTATAATGAGGTGCACTTCATAAGTTGCGTTGGGTACCAAACAGGGTGCTCGTGTATCCCTTCAGGATTTTGTGATAAGATAATTGATCGGTGTTCCCTTCAGGAACCATTGTTTATGTAAAGTAGTTGTTGATTAGGTCGGTTTCTATTGTTAGCTCAGATGATTCGTTTTCATATAATGTAGTGTTTTAGTAAGTTTTCCTTCTGACTACCCCTTGGGGGAGATTATTTTTGTGCTTAGATTTTCCTTCTGACTACCCCTTGGGGGAGAATCTTTATTCGTATTGTATCAACCACTGCACATACATTTTTGTTTTGTTAATAAATTGTTGTGACTTGAATTTTGAGGGATTTTTGTTAACTGTTACTCTGGTAGAGGAGTAAGCTGTTCATTTACCTTGAGTAGGCAGGCATTACTCTACCTGGCGCCCATTACATTCTATCATATATAACTCACTCCCTTCTCCACTGAGTGTGATCGCGAGCCTATTGCATCGAAACCGGCTTTCCCCAAAGTCAACGTTTCAAATTGGCGCCCAACTTGGGGCCATAGTCAATGACAACTGACATGCAGTGGTTGATCGGTGCTTTTGTGGTATTCTTTTGTTTTTTTTTCTTCCCTATCATGGAATTGAACTATGTTCGTAGCGTCTTTGTAGCGTCGGTATTGTTTTATTGATTAGTTTATCTGCAACGTATTTTCAGTCTGTTTTTATTGTTGATTAATTACTTGACGTGGTCCATTGGGTTTGTTGCATCGCCTGATGCGTTTCTAGTTTTTGTGGTAGATTTTTTTTATGCTGCGTTGCATTAGTTCGGTCAATTTTGTTTATTTGACTCTTATCAGTTAGTAAGTTGGTTAGTTTTATGTCTCTGTTGAGTAGTGTTCGAAATTTTTTTTCCTCTCGGTCTAGATCATTTATGGTGAATGGTGTTTTTGGTGATGAATGGATCTAGTGTGGATGTGGTTACATTATTTGCGGAGTAGTAGGTGAATGAGTTATGGGGCAGAGGATGGCTGTCCCTTGCCTTGAGCATAAATTGACTAGGGTGGTCACTACCCCCATTCAGTGGCTGAAGTACAACCAACATCGTTTGTATTTTCAGTTCCACGGTAGTAACATAGCTACATTTCATCCTCTGTAATTGGTGACGAGGTTAAGTATCTTGTATTAAAGTGTGACTTTGATTCCCCGATTTCGATACTTTCTTTGGTGATTTTTTTTATGAAATTTCTGTTTAGGACTATTTGCCATGTGTGGTGATTTTTGTGGCTCCTATATGGAGTATTGATTATGACGATATGACGGTGACTTGTATTTTATACCTTTTGTATGGTGACTTCCTTGTGGAGGATTATGAATTCTTTGATTTTGACTCATTATTAAATTGCCCCTATTGTGATTTTTGTGACTCCTGAATGGAGGATTAGGTATCTCGACTTTGTCGATTTTGTTGTGTTTTCCGATTTTTGACTTATATACCTTAGTGTGGTGACTCCCGAATGGAGGATTAGGTATCTCGACTTTGAGTGTCGATATGAACGTGACGTTGGTGTTTTCCCGATTTTTGATTTATGTTCCTTGATTGGTAGCTCCTTTGTGGAGGATTATGGATAGCGTGCCTGCTATTAGCCCCTATTGTGACCTTTTTTGTTTTTTTTGTGATTCCCGAAACTCCCGACGAGTTAGTGACGCGTTTGGTCGTGTATTGAGCCGTTGCTCTTTACCCACGAGGACCACCGCTTTTCCTTATTTTGACGTTCCCGATCTTGTCGTTTTTGTGTTACCGATTTTGATTCTCGATTTTGACATCACTCCTGTAGGGTTGTGATGGGAGTCGTTGAGGTTGCGACTTTATTGTAAAGAAGTCCTCCATGTCCAGCACCTTACCTGAAATTTTCGGTTCGAATTTCAGGTAAGTTTCTCCTTTAGTTTAAAAAAAAAGTGTACACCCAAAAATCGGCCTTTTTGTTAGTATCCTTAGTTGAACTGGTTTTGTTTTCCTTTTTATTTAGTTTTCGTTATACCCGTTGGACATGTCGGTACCCGGTCGCCTTCAGCGATTGGATATCTTTCACTTTTGTGCTGTTTGGATTAGGGATTTTTCCCTGTGGTGGCCTCTGAAAGTCACCGTAGTTGTTTTGGTAACCAGTCGCCTTCAGCGATTGGATATCTTTTACTTTTGAGTTGTTTGGATTATGGATTTTTCCATGTGGTGGGCTCTGAAAGTCAGGGTAGTATTTTTGTCGATATCTTGCCGTCTTCAGCGATAAGGTATTTTTTTCGTTTATTTTTTTATTTCGGGCTCCGGTTGAGTGATGATATTTGTCGGTATTCTCGCTCCGTTTCCATCTCGGTGGAAATGGCCTTCAGTAATCAGATGCTCTTTCACTTTCCTTATACATTAGCGCAACTTGTGGTAGTTTCAGTGTGCCTGGATGGCAAAACCATTAACCGAAAAAAAAAAATGGACCTTCAGTCATTTTTTTTTTAAAGTAAGGGGGAAATTGTAACGTTATTATTTTGAACTTGTCATAAAATGTAGTTTTGCCATCTTTTCCCAGAACTTATTAGTTAAGTAAACTTATTGGGATGTTTCATTTTCTAAATTTCCTTATTGTTGTAATTATTCACTTCGTTTGCCTACCTTTTCGAGTTGTTTTCCTTCAGAAAACGGTTTGTTTATTATTTGAAAATTGTGAGGTTAGTGGTGTTGTTTTTTGGGTTAGTTCATTATTATTTGACCTCAGTAAAGTACGTCGGAAAATCGTGGAAGAATTATAGAAATGGATTTATAGGGACCCTCCTCTGTTATAAACTGCGTAAATTAAACAGTAACGTAGCGATTCGTTTATATTTTGGTTTTGGTGTGTTTTCTTCTTCTTCGCTATGACAACCATGACAACTGATAGGCTCTGTGAACTTTGAGTTTCCGGAAATTTCGGTGTGACTGTCAAAGCCGACATTTTGGTGTGATACGAAAATCTGGTTGAAAGTGGACACATTTTTTCGAAGATAAATTTTGAATCTAGATTCATCCTCGTTGTGAGGGATTATAACTTCGAGTGTCATTATTCCCTGGAGAGTATTTTGGAATATTTTGGGAAAAATACGTTTCATACGTGATCATAAACTTCTCCACAGGAAATTCGTTAGGTATGCATACATTTTCTACCTTGAACCAGTTGTCTTACCATCTTCTTTATAGGTTGTTGTGTAGCGAATATAATTGGAATTATTTGGAACAAATTCTTGACTGAATTGGAGGTTGAACCTATCTCCCTCGAACAACAGAGGTAACTAAGATATCCTTTTATAACTTATGAACCGTTTCTTATAGTATTTTGTTAGGGTCCACGTACTGGGGTATTTCCACGTACTGGGGTATTTCCACCCACCAGGGTTATCCACGTACTGGGGTATTTCCACCCACCAGGGTTATCCACGTAGTTCCACGTACTGGGGTATTTCCACCCACCAGGGTTATCCACGTAGTTCCACGTACTGGGGTAGTTCCACGTACCAGGGTGCAGGTTATTCACGTCCCTGAGTTCCATATGACAGGTGTTGAGTACGGTTATTCCACGTGCCTGGCAAGACTTAGGTACTAACGAAGCTGTCAGTTAGAGGTGACCTGTCAATTGTTCTACGTACCTGGCGTTATTGGGGGTAACCTGTCAGTTTTCCACGTGCCTGGCAAGACTTAGGTACTAACGAAGCTGTCAGTTAGAGGTGGCCATGACTGGCATCCCCTTGCCGGTTATCATGGAGGTATCGACGTCCCTGCCTGTTATTGGTTGGAGCTATCTACGTTCGGGAGTATTTTGTGCAGGTAACCAGTGTGTAGCACTGGCTTTAATATTGTAAATTGTTGGTTTTTCTATTTTGATAATTTGTGATATTGTTTTGTAAGGTAATGTTTTATATAGTTGTGAGCAATTATAATGAGGTGCACTTCATAAGTTGCGTTGGGTACCAACCAGGGTGCTCGTGTATCCCTTCAGGATTTTGTGATAAGATAATTGATCGGTGTTCCCTTCAGGAACCATTGTTTATGTAAAGTAGTTGTTGATTAGGTCGGTTTCTATTGTTAGCTCAGATGATTCGTTTTCATATAATGTAGTGTATTAGTAAGTTTTCCTTCTGACTACCCCTTGGGGGAGATTATTTTTGTGCTTAGATTTTCCTTCTGACTACCCCTTGGGGGAGAATCT
Organism: Propylea japonica; assembly: GCA_013421045.1. Lineage (NCBI taxonomy): Eukaryota > Metazoa > Arthropoda > Insecta > Coleoptera > Coccinellidae > Propylea > Propylea japonica. The sequence goes on along the minus strand of CM024240.1, from coordinate 82,440,148 downwards.
TTATTCGTATTGTATCAACCACTGCACATACATTTTTGTTTTGTTAATAAATTGTTGTGACTTGAATTTTGAGGGATTTTAATTAACTGTTACTCTGGTAGAGGAGTAAGCAGTTCATTTACCTTGAGTAGGCAGGCATTACTCTACCTGGCGCCCATTACATTCTATCATATATAACTCACTCCCTTCTCCACTGAGTGTGATCGCGAGCCTATTGCATCGAAACCGGCTTTCCCCAAAGTCAACGTTTCAAATTGGCGCCCAACTTGGGGCCATAGTCAATGACAACTGACATGCAGTGGTTGATCGGTGCTTTTGTGGTATTCTTTTTTTTTTTTTCTTTCCTATCATGGAATTGAACTATGTTCGTAGCGTCTTTGTAGCGTCGGTATTGTTTTATTGATTAGTTTATCTGCAACGTATTTTCAGTCTGTTTTTATTGTTGATTAATTACTTGACGTGGTCCATTGGGTTTGTTGCATCGCCTGATGCGTTTCTAGTTTTTGTGGTAGATTTTGTTTTATGCTGCGTTGCATTAGTTCGGTCAGTTTTGTTTATTTGACTCTTATCAGTTAGTAAGTTGGTTAGTTTTATGTCTCTGTTGAATAGTGTTCGAAATTTTTTTTCCTCTCGGTCTAGATCATTTATGGTGAATGGTGTTTTTGGTGATGAATGGATCTAGTGTGGATGTGGTTACATTATTTGCGGAGTAGTAGGTGAATGAGTTATAGGGCAGAGGATGGCTGTCCCTTGCCTTGAGCATAAATTGACTAGGGTGGTCACTACCCCCATTCAGTGGCTGAAGTACAACCAACATCGTTTGTATTTTCAGTTCCACGGTAGTAACATAGCTACATTTCATCCTCTGTAATTGGTGACGAGGTTAAGTATCTTGTATTAAAGTGTGACTTTGATTCCCCGATTTCGATACTTTCTTTGGTGATTTTTTTTTATGAAATTTCTGTTTAGGACTATTTGCCATGTGTGGTGATTTTTGTGGCTCCTATATGGAGTTTTGATTATGACGATATAACGGTGACTTGTATTTTATACCTTTTGTATGGTGACTCCCTTGTGGAGGATTATGGATTCTTTGATTTTGACTCATTGTTAAATTGCCCCTATTGTGATTTTTGTGACTCCTGAATGGAGGGTTAGGTATCTCGACTTTGTCGATTTTGTTGTGTTTTCCGATTTTTGACTTATATACCTTAGTGTGGTGACTCCCGAATGGAGGATTAGGTATCTCGACTGAGTGTGGTCGCGAGCCTATTGCATTGAAACCGGCTTTCCCCAAAGTCAACGTTTCAACCATCTCAATTGAATTTTATGGTCTTGTCTGTAGGCTCTCGTGTCCAAAAAGGGTACTGAGTGTTCTATGTCTTCCTTTTCTAGTGTAAATTGTTTATCTTCACAAATATAGTTGAAACAGTCTAGGGTGGGCTGGATTTGTGTTTCTGGTACTATCATCACTAGATTGTCTACAAATTTTTTGATGAAAATGACGATGAATTGTAGCTTGGAAATGCATAAATCCAGATGATGGTCCATAACATATTGTGCCAGGATAGGAATCAATTTTGACCCCATAGCGCATCCAAAAACCTGTAAGTAGCATTCCCCTTGGAACATACAATAGCTATTTTCTTAAAAGGAAAGTTATTATTTCCATGAATAATTCCATCTCAATGTCTATGTGGTGTTTGATGTCATTCCATTTAAGTTTCAGTACTTCAATTATTCTATTTTTCTCTAAATTTCCAAATAGGTTTTCGACGTCAAGTGAGATCAATCTGTGGTCATCTGGTATCTCAAGATCATTTATTTGTTGTGCGTATTGGAATGTATCTTTGACATCATACTCATTGTCAGTATTATATGCACTGCCATGAACTTGGATAATGTATTCATAGGGCTTTGCACTCCGGATACAATGGGTCTTAGTGGGTATCCTTCCTTGTGTAGTTTGGGGTTTCCATAAATTCTTGGAGCTACTGCATTGTATGTTTTCATTTCTTTGGCCTGTTGAGTTGTTATACAATTCAGGTTTTTCAACATATCTATGTATTTATTGCACTTCGTTTGAATTTTTTGTGTGGGGTCTCTCGGTAATTTTATGAAATCCCTTGAAAGTGATATTTCTTCCATTTTTTCTATATATACTTTTTGTTCCATAATTACAGTTGTTCCACCTTTGTCACTATTTAATACCACAATGTCATTGTTGTTTTTCAAGAATTCTTTAGTATCTCCATACCATCTATTTAATGGACTGTTGCTATTAATATTAATGTCATTATGTATATAATTTGTAATTATGTTTGTTACCCTAGCTCTTTTTATGTCTCTATTCTGATCTTGAATGCACTGTAAGATATATTCTGTGTCTGCAATTAAATTTTCTATTTTGACGTCACTTTTTGTTGTTGGAATGCTGAACTTGGAACCCAAGGATATGTGGTCTTTTACTGTAGGTGGTATCTGTTTTTCGGATAGGTTTTTTATCCATTTTTCTTGTATGTTTATGTTTTTAATGCTGTCTCTGTTAAGGTCAGCAATCTTTTTCAGATTTCGTTCTTTAATGTTGTGAAAATTCCTGTTATAAGTAATCATCTGCCTCCTTTTGAACTCAGTTCGTATGTACTCTGTTAAACATTGCAATTCATTCAGTAATCTTTTTATGTACCAATTTATTAATTTTTTGATTAACTTGGCATAATTCTAGGTTGAGGATTTTTTGATAGCATTGTCATTGAACTGTTTCAACTTTCTGTTGAGTTTGTTGTTGTTATACTCAAACAAGTTCATAACGTTCTTCAAATTTGATGTTATGTGATTTGGAACAATTCCCGGTCTTTTACATTCTAAAAGAAATATACGTCTGTTTCTAGCCGATGCAAGTTTGATGTTCGTAGTATTCCAAGTTTTCAAGTTCTTCGCTGTTTCAGGTCCATAATCTCTGCTTATATTTTGAAAGAAACCCATTTTCTATGTAGATACTGGAGATAAGAGTCTTGATTGTATTTAAATTCAAATTTTAAGGGTTTAAAGACTCAGGATCGGAGAAAATAAAGTTAAGTACTCTTTATTCTACGCCGAGCTTTCGCATTTATTTTAATGCTTCCTCAGGGCTTCTAAAAATGGACAAACAATTTGATATAAGTACTACACTGTTAAAAACAAACAAATAACTTACTGAATTTTGTGGTTTTTAAAAGAGTGCATATAATACTGACAACGAGTATTATGTCAAAGATACATTCCAATACGCACAACAAATAAATGATCTTGAGATACCAGATGACCACAGATTGATCTCACTTGACGTCGTAAACCTATTTGGAAATTTAAAGAAAAATAGAATAATTGAAGTACTGAAACTTAAATGGAATGACATCAAACACCACATAGACATTGAGATGGAATTATTCATGGAAATAATAACTTTCCTTTTAAAAAAATAGCTATTGTATGTTCCAAGGGGAATGCTACTTACATCTGAATTAATGCATTTCCAAGCTACAATTCATCGTCATTTTCATCAAAAAATTTGTAGACGATCTAGTGATGATAGTACCAGAAACACAAATCCAGCCCACCCTAGACTGTTTCAACTCTATTTGTGAAGACATAGAACACTCAGTACCCTTTTTGGACACGAGAGCCTACAGACAAGATCATAAAATTAAATTGAGATAATTGATAATAAATACTATCAAGGAGATGAAAAATAGAATCACGAAAATATGCCATAAGACGTTTAGAGATGATGGAATAAAAAAATTACACCACATTCTGATGGAAAATGCGTATCCAGAGAGCATGATAAGAAAATTACTGTATGCTGGAGATCACACTCAAATCTCATTCACCGAGGAACAGAATGAAATAAATAGAGTACATTATGCTTCATATCCAAATGTTGCGAAATTAACATAAAAATTGAAAAACGTCTTCAGAGAAGAAAACGTCAAAATTGCCACTTATAATTCAAAACAGTGAAGTCACTATACAGTAGAATAAAGGCCCCCATCCCAACACCATTTAAAAGCAATGTTGTATACAAAATCAGTTGTCTAGATTGTGAAAAATGTTATATTGGACACACTTCACAATTGGTCAAAAACAGAATATCACACACCCCTAGTCTATATCACAATATGGACTTTGACAACGTTGCTATTAAAGACAGAAAAGAACTACCACAAAAGGCTTATACATGAAATGATTAATATAAACAAAGAAGATGATACTATGAACAAGAAGACGGATACAAACAAATTAAGCAACATTTACAGCTATTTATTGGACAGATCCAAAATTACATACTTTTATGACGGTCCTGTAGATGAATGATGGTGCATACAATACAGATGGGTAGGAGCTGTCAACAAAACGAACACAGAAGTGTGAGATAAACTAGCCAACAAATTCTGATATGTCAAATATAGATAACGCATATAATCTAGGATCATTGTTATGACATTTTAATTCATTTCGTATGACGTGAACAATTCCTGAAAATGATTTTAACTTTTATTACCAATGTTTTTGACCGATGTTAGATTTCTTTTAAAAACCTCCAAATTCAGTAAGTTATTTGTTTGTTTTTAACAATGTAGTACTTATATCGAATTGTTTGTCCATTTTTAGAAGCCCTGAGGCCGCATTGAAATAAATGTGAAAGCTCGGCGTAGAATAAAGAGTACTTAACTTTATTTTCTCCAATCCTGAGTCGTTAAACCCCTCAAAATTTGAATTTAAATACAATCAAGACTCTTATCTCCAGTATCTATATAATATAATATATATTCTTTCACTGAGAGTAGATAACACATTCAAAATAATTCACGAGCTCATTCAAAAGTCAGGAGATGAAGAAATAAATGATATCACAGAAGCTTGAGCTCCAAGGAGCTATCGCTTGTACGTGATGTGATTCCATTTGAATCTCTTCCTACAATGGGTGAACAAATATCTACTAAAAATTATTCTAAAAATTAAATACAATAAAAACATTTTATCCTATCATAATTAGACTTTTTTTTTAATACAACGAGGCATACTCAGAATATTAACTTATTTCGTGTGTTGTCACAATGTGTGACGGGATTCGAACTAATTTTTGATTTCTTGATATTAATCAGCATGTGCATATAAGAAAGTTGTCTCACACCCAGCATCTAGGCCTCTTTGAATTGTTCTTCATCGGGAAACGTGAGTGGTCTACTATATATGATTCGAAGAATCGATCTTTGAATCACAACCAAATTTTTCAGATGGTTATCTGTAGTACCACGCCAACCTATTATTCAGCTGAGACTGTACTACCGCAAAATATAGCATTCTGAGATGTCGCACATCAAGATAATCTTTAAAAAATTTCAATTCATATAAAAATACTCTCGGTTTATTGACCAAGTTTTTGATTAGCACCCCACTTCAAATGTCGGTCAATCTTCACAAATATTTAACTGAGCCTACCTCTGAGACGAGCGAATCAGGTGTGATTTCAAGTGATCCACTGCAGTAGGCAGTGAAGGGCAGATATTTAGTTTTTTCTAGGTTTAATGTCAATGTGTTACAACTAAACCACCCCTTCAAAATTCTGAAGTCATTCTCTGCCTCCAAATTCGAAGACTTCAACGAATCGGTGCAATTAGTCCGCAAAACTAGGAATTTCACCCCTTATTATGACACTGAGTAAACTATTTATATACAGCGTTAACAAAAGTGGTTTCAGCAAGAGCAGAGTACTCTGTGGTACACCGTAGGTAACATATAAAGATTCAATCCTCTCTGAAACCATATCGATGTTGTAAAATGATTTTATGTTTTTCGCAAAATTTTAATATTTTGATATTTTTTCCATGATTTAAGCAATATAAGAGTTCAGAGAGATTGGCCTATAGTTTTCGATATGCAATCTATTTCCATTTTTGTATGGGGGCTTGACGTCTCCAACCTTCAATTTTTTTGGAAAATATCCCTTATCAAAGCAGCGATTCATCGAATATGTTAGGGGGTCTTTATTTCACCAGATATTTTCCTCAGCGTTTCTGCTCTAATTTTGTCAAGACTAGGTGATCTCCTTTGTTTTAGCTGCATAAATGTCTCCAGAACTTCTCCATTATTGTTCGGAAAAAGACACATGGAGTTTTTCACTCCTTCAAGAGGTTCTCTGATTTTGATTCGCTCTTCGTATCCTCTCGACTCAGAGTACTATAATAGGAATTAAAACTATTGGAAATATGTTTTTTGTACTCCAGAATCAAACCATCTGTCGATATAACACTTTCAATTCTTGTGTCTTTCCCTGATCGAGTACAGATTTTATTTACTTCCTCCCATATAGCTTTTGACTGGTTTACATTGTCTCTTATTAGATTTCGAGCGCATGTTTTCTTCGCAATTTAATTAATTAACTAGATCATTATTATAAGTGAGATATTCACCAATTTTTAAACTAGGCCCAATATTCAGTGCGTATTCGGTGTCTATTAGTATTATTGACGAATTTACTATTCAAGTTTTAGTGCTGATTTCACGTTTATCACTATAGTTCCCAAATTACTATGAAAATTCGACACGTGATTTTTAACCAGAAGGTGTTTTCATGACAAATCACCATCGCAACGTATGAATTTTAGTGGAAATTTTTTCCACGTGGGCACCCAACAGCGAATTAGGTATACTGGAAATTTTTTGACGGTTATAGTGACTGAATATTTTTTTGACAATGTAATTTTTATTTCTTCAAATAATAATTTTGATTCATTTCGTCTGATTTATTCTAAATTCTTCTGACTATTATGATTAATGATTTTTATACCCTAGGCCGTAGCCAGAAAAAACTTTGGGGGGGGGGGAGTCCACCGAATGACAAAATGACACTTCTTAAAGCAAAATGTTCTTATCCTGAACTTCTGAAAAATTCCGGGGGGTCCGAACCTCCCCGGAATTTTTTTTTCGCTACAGCCTATCGAAAAAATATTCCTGCAACTGCTTAGCTGTAGAGTTCAATGGAACTTTGATAACACTCTCCTTGTAGTCTTCGGAGCTTTTTTTCGCAAGTTTTGCCTTTGATTTCCTAGTATTCGCGGGAGTCAACTGCTCAATCTTCTGGCGAATACTTTCTTGACCGCGTCGTGATGTTTTTGACAAATTTAAAACAGAAATAATTTATAGTTTACAGTTTCTACGCTTTACAAGTATGGTCCGTTCACGAAAGTTTGAGCGCATAGAAGGCGTTTGTTTATTTATCTGAAGTTGGCAGTATTTGCTGTCATAACGTAAAATAAAGTCAAGGTTGCCGAATATGCCTGGCCTCGTCCGGCGAGCTTGCGAGTTATCAGAGAACTCGATGCAATATTGATAACATTGCGTATCAATCTGACAAGAAAATAAACAACATAACCTAAAATTGTAATATACACAGTGGAATATGCCAAATTTCCATTGCCAACCGACGGCTCAACCTTTCGTGAACGGACTATACTTGATGATGACGAAAATTGATGTTGTTGGAAATAAACACATTTGTTGTGGAATTTTGTTGCCGAATACCACACGAGGTCAAATCAAATCCGCAAATTTTTTCTCGCTCATGAATATTATCAGAAATGTTATTATAATTTTAAAAATATTCCCGTAAATAATTTGACACATACTGTAGCGAAGCCATTTGAGTGTACGGATTGTCACGAGAGGTTTACCAGGCCCCGTACTCTGAACAAGTGATCTTTCAAAGCGTATACAAGCTTCATTGCGCGAGTCCCTCTTTCACAATCAAAAATTCACACCGCGCAATAAAGTTCGTATTCGCTTTGAAAGATCATTTGTGAACCTTGTGATCGACAGTTTGTGCAGGTTGTAAACTTGAGAAGACATTTTAGGGTTCTCACAGCAGAAAGACCTTACACTTGCGACTAATGCACAGCTTAATGTTCAGACTCTAAACAGCTCAAAGACCATCTTTTTATCCACACCAACGAAAAACCATTCGGCAGTGATGATGAAGATAAAGGTGGAAGCAGCTTAAAAAAATGGGGTAGGTAGATCACCAGGACTATGCAGAGGAAAAGAATCAAAGAATCAAAGAATTCTCCAAACACCCCAATCATATCTTCACATCTTCACTACCTGAACAGGCAGAACCAGAGAACCTACTTGTTGAAGAATGCAGAAGACAGGTATGTATTCTTACTTTCAAAGCGCCTCCTTCAGGGCGGCACTGATGATAAAAGAAAAGGCACTTATCAATTAGTTCTCAGCTATTAAAAATGTGTATGTGTAACATCAAAATGATACGGAAAAATTCCTTAATAATTAGTGGAGAATGAAATGTATTATGAGCAAAGGACTCTTAGAATATAATATTATGTACCTATAATATACAATAATCTCTTGGATGTTTTTCTATAATAATCAATAGATTGCAATCTTTATTGAAGAAACTAGTTCGATCATTCATCCATAACATACACACTTACGAAAAAAACAAACAAATGAGTAGTGACTTTTTATATTATTTTTCTTTCAGTTAATGGTTCTTTATATTGAGTGGCAGTACAATTTTCGATTCAAAATTGTTCGTGTAGGTATTGATTGAATCATTTTTCGCGCTTGTTCTCAGAGAAAAAGTGTTATACCTGGCAATACAAATATTATATTCATTATTGAGAAAATCGAATTTCGAATCATTTAGGTGTAGAAGCCAGACGTGCCGCGTATTGGCATTATTTACTACTCTGCAACGCATACATGGTGTTCCAACGTGGTGAAGAATGACTGAACGAATGCTTTTTCTACCCAGACATATCTTACTACGCCTCAACACAGGAAGGTGTTCAGCCGTAGTAACTAGTGTATTATGGATACGAGCCCATTTTCGGGGCATTGCTTACTGCGTTGCAGTGCCAACCTTGTTCCAATATTTCTTACGCGATTTTGCAATCCGCATTCATAAAAATAACAGAAAAATACATTTGCCAAAAATAACTTATTGGGCCACGCTGTAACGAGAAAGAATAAAATAGGTAGTAAAAATACTTATACATATAAAAATATTATTGAATTGCGTTATATTAATCTCTGACCAGTAATTAATGAATAAAAATAACATTAGTACAACACAGTGAGCAAAGCTGAAAACTGTCAATTAAGCCATACTTGAAATGAAAAAGAGAACTTAAAATGCAAAATAAACTAAAACAAGTGTGCGTTTCAATGCTATTTTGCCTTTGGTCTATTAAAATCAATATATACCAGCTTGAATGCGTTTTGTGCAGCAGGATAAACCAGGTCTGATTTTTCTTCGGCTCATCGATGTTGGTGGAATAGAAATATTCTTTTTCAGTGACATATTTTTTAAACATGTATGAAATTGAGAAAGTCAGACGGTGTTAAACTTTGTTTAAAGTCTTTGTTGTTTCTTTATTTTTAAACAACACTTGCGTTGAAGGTTTAGGCAACTGAACGACCAGACTCAGAAGTTCAAGGGATGTCTTAACTCCACAGTTGCCGAAGAGGTGTATTGATCAAACTGAAGACGAATGATGCTTTATTGATTACAATCTATACTTATATACTAAATTGATTAATGACGATATAAAATAACATTTCCATATTTGGTATCAGAACACCAGCGGAGTCCCTGTTGCATCAATTGTTTCCATCCAGTCAGCAGATTTTGGTCGATCGGCGGCTCGCTCGGCGTGATCCACTTTTGATTGCATTATAATTTAAATGGAATTGTCCATGTTATTGAGGATGAATATTTTAAGAATAATGTTCGAATTTCGAACATTACTCCCAAGGCCAAAATGCTGCAGGTTCTGATGTTGGAGATCCAGTGTTGGCAATATGTTTTTTTTTTATCGGAGACAGACCACGAAGGCTCAGGCCTAAGTACTAGTGTACCGTGGGTATCGGAGGAGGAGGGACAGATTCAGTCTATTAACACGTGATTTAAAAGACTGGAGGTTAACATTCTGAGGAAAGGCGTATGCAGGAAGTTGGTTCCACACTCTAGAGACCCTTGGGATGAAAGTACGGGAGAAGGTCGATGTTCTATGCGTGGAGAGTTGGACGGTAAAGGGATGCATGTGAGATGTTCTTCTTTTGGTTCTGTTGGGATTATCCGAGGGAGGGACAATCGATGCTAATTCCTTGAAACACAGGCCGTGATAGTATCGGTAAAACAGCGAAAGGTCACCCACGGCACGTCGATGGGCTAAGGAAGGGTTACTTCTATACTGTCCTATTTCCTAATGTCCTATTTCTAACTCATGTGAGCCTCGATTTAATGCTTTATTGGGCATGGTCAGGAGTGGTTGCTGACGTCCGGAGTTGGTCTCTAGGTATATTGCACAGTTTTTGAACTAATCGGTACCTAAAACGAAAAAGTACTGATCCGCAAAAAGGACAGATTCGACGAAATCGATATTTCAAGCACATGAACAATTTTTGTTTCGTAATGTTATCTTTTTATGTGGTTGTCAACAAGTTCATTTTGATGTCAGTAACAATATGTTGTGAATCTTGATTATATTATCTCCACTAAAGGGGGTGCAAAACTTTTGAAAGTGTGTGTATTAATCTGCCGCGCTGCCAAGTTCCCCCGTTGACCACCTCCACTTGTATAAATATCCAGCAAGCATGGAATTTTTTGACAATTCTTTTAATTTTCTATTCTTGTAATCTTCACGAAATATTTTATAATTATTAAGAAGCTGAAGAATAAATTCCGTAGGATAACATAAAGGTGAAAGGAGAAGCAAAATTCAACGCACTTAAACTAGGAAAGTGATGTCAATTATATAATAATTCACTGATTAAACACTCGCAGAGTTCATAAACCTTTAATCGATAGGGAGAAGGGAAATCACGACGACTAACGTACAAATTAGGAGCATAGATATTTCGAAATTGGAATAGCATTGCGCATGTCACACACAGAATGCAAAAAGAGAGCTTTCGGTGTACATTCATAACAAATATCACTTGATTTGACTCATTTACGAACTAGATCGAGGTATTCCGACCACACATGTGCCCTGTCCTGTCTCATTGGTCAGTTTTATATTTTCTATTCAAAATATCTACAGAAGTGTCGATATTATCATAGAACATTTAAATATATGATCCGATAGGATTTCTAGTTTTGAGTAAGTCCAAAACTGAATTTCAAATCATAACTCTAAATCTATTCGATCGATTTGGTCTGTAAACCGAGCTTTTCTGACCATGCACCCTGCGGCCAGTAGGGCAGAAATGTTTATGATCTCAGAATATTCATCAGTGAGTCGAACGCTTTTGAGACCATTTCCGGCTCGAAATTAAAGTGCTTAAAACATTTGGAACTAACAGTCTTCTGATCGAAACTATGATACACTGTTTTCCTAGGAATAAGCTCGCTGAAAATTATCTAGTGTTATACAAACATAAATTATTCTGTGGAGTCGAACGTTCCATATTGTACAGATTCGAAAAGAAATCGATGAAGTTCAATTCAGATCGATTGTTGCCGAGATGTGAAAATCCTTTCAGTTGTAATAATTTTCAGAGAAATATTTGTTTTCAATCGAAATCAACACAACAGAAACAAAATACATCATACGAAATGTGTAAAAATATAACGTTAACTTATATGAAAATATTGCATGAAGTGCTCAACATTTCTTAATCACTTAATTTATCTTTGTTTCTGTATTTGTTAGATCCTCGACATTACTCGATCATTAATTATGGTACATATGAGGATATCAGAACAGTTCCAATAATTCTGAATCTAATGAAAAATTAATTTCTACACCTCACTTCATCCTTATTCTCAAGCCGAATACATGTAAAACTATGTAGTTTGCATGGGATGTACTTTTTGCGTATTATGCACAGTTAACTTTTCACGCTCAATGTATTAGTAGCGAGCTCACAGAGAGTTTTATTGTTCGAAGAGTACTCATATATCTAATTACACGGCTCAAGTATCCCATTTTCTCATAAACCTAGAAACTATGACTGCAGGTGCTTAACGCTGGTTATAGATCCTTTCCTATTATCTGTGTATGATAGGTGATATGAGTGTAAGTGTGCTGCCCACTTGTTGGATAATGAGTATTTTTGGAACACAAATTTCTGCCTGTTATTGTTTTATCACCGTGCTTTACATTTCTGATGTTCTTTCGTACATCCAGTATTCAATCGAAAAAAATAACTGTTGAGTTATGATATTTCATATTTGAACTAAATTAAGAAAAAATAGTTTATCACGTCATTTGGTTTACCGAGTAGTAATTGTTGTTTGTTTGACGAAAAAACGCAATAAAATTTGAAAAAACAAATCCGAAAAAGCTCACAAGTTTTCCAAACATATTAGCGACGTGCTTTGTGACGTAGATTATTTTGCGAAATGAAAATAATTCTGATTTGTCTGCTGAATTTTCAAACAATTATCAATTATGTCAGAGGTTCTCTATCTTTGGTATCGGACACATTCTTCAAACAATCAATGAACTAACTCAGTTTTCTGGCAACAGGTTATCGTGCAAATTTAGCGGTAATTTTGACGCTCTGCTATATTCAAAAGTAATGATGGATTCACTCTACCGCTTTGGAATCAGAAATTATGTTGCGGTGCCAGAATACTTCAAAGCAGAAATTAACTTTTATTAAATTTTTGTTTCACCTAAATAAATTTGACATAACTTCAATGTGAGTGACATACGAAATGTAGCGGCTAAAAATGAAGATTTCCTAATCGCTGCGATTAAGAGATATTATCTCAGTTAGCTTATACATAGCTGAATTTGTTGCCAGTCACATCTTACATTTTTTCATGTGTAAGTGATTCCACCAGTACTTTTCAACTTGTTATATTTCTGTTTTTTGGCGCGCTGTTAACTCGTCAGAGAACTCGCTATATTGTCGCCCAAATGACTTTAATTTGTGGAATGTTGAGAAGGAAATGGTGACAAAAGGATAGACTATACTTTAAGAGACCTGGAGTGCAAGAAAGGGGTGAGTTTTTCCGGGTGAATTAATCCCGGACGAGTTGGTGAACAGGCCAGATCGACTCCAATGTTACACAATTCCTTTTTGGACTTATATTTTCCTCTTAGTTTCGAAACTACATCTATTAATGAACAGATAAAATCAAAACGGCGCAGGCGGCTCCTCATTTAATTGTATTAAAACAAGTCTATTACATACATAATTATTTTGACACTTATAAACGTCGGCAATTTTGATTCAACGAAAAAAAGTACCTCATAAATTTTTTTATGGGAGCGTATTTTATCGCTTCTTAAAAAGCTAGACATTTTTGTATTGAGTAAATGAGGATAAACTGAATATGGAAATTGTCGGAAAATGTTCGAAGTTGTCGTGTTTCGTTTTCAATGACCTAGTAAAATTTTTATAATGGTGTACTTCTCAGGTTTTCACATTTAGAAGTATATTACAATGCAGTGAATGTACAGTGGCGGAAAGCGAAATGTAAACGATTTTTTTCCTATTTTTAACCCGGCTCCATCTATGGATATATAGCACATCGACGTCAAATCCTCAGAATTTATTGTGTAATTTTGAATGACCAGTATTTTAAAATAAAAACACTTCTCCATTTGAACGACGGTGAAAAAAATGAAGCAAAGTATTCAGACTCCACATCAATTAACTTGCTGACCCCTCTTTGGAATGAACCTGTGAAAGGTGGTTCACTTTTCGTTTTTCGGCACTGTACATGTTACTCATGCAAGGCTGTTTTACCAATAAATATACATTTTCAATCCTATCAATTATAGTCTTTGATATAACTCAATTCAACTTATAAATATAATAATTATAATATTAATAATGTGTTTATTCAAGAATTAAATACAGTTTCGAATGCTATCCGTTACGTGCGGTTCTGTTGCGATCTGAAAAGTTTTTATTTGCTTTAATTCCATAGATAAAAGAACGTTATCAATTCTAAATGAGGTGACATTTATCATACAGCAGGAAATACTTCAACAGTTTCTGTATATTTTCGTCTTCTCTCTGTTATTCATTTTGCTAATTTATCCAGAATAACATCTAATAAAAAACTTTCTGAAAAAATAAAGAGGAAGCTATGCTATGGTTGCCTTCTAAAATTAACTTAATAATGATTCAACTCTGGAAGAAAGAAAAAAACTATTGTAGAAATTCCATAGCTTACCTGCAGATTGAAAATCTACTAGTGCTTTGTCTTAAACATTGAGTAGAAAAAGGCTTTATTCGGTATCAGAATATGTAGATAGAGGAGAATGATGTAGAAAATAAATACACAACTTCACGTTTTCTGTTGGATATTCTTAAAATTTGGTCACAGAAATCTATTAATATAAATGAAAATTCATGCGTTTAACAGTTACGCGGGTATAATATGAACATTGAAAGCGGAGTATTATAATGATCGATTTAAAATCAACCAATTTTAAACCCACACTTCGGAAGTAATCCCGTCAACGAACAAAGAACATGCATAGTGAAACCACTATGCATGTTCTTTGTTAAAACTTCCTAAAGACGTTGTCCGATTCCCAATTGCCAATGCCTTCTTTTGTTGCAGTCTATAATAATAACCATTAATACAATCATTATAAAAAATCAGAACTTCGAATTATATACATATATGCTCATAAAAGTCTGTCATGATTCTTAAAATTTTTCAATTGAAGGAAATATCAAAATGGAATTATCATTTGATATCATAAAATATCTACTTATTGGATATAAAACATGTGTTGAATTATTTCATTGCTAGAAAAGTCACAATAACAAGATTCCAACTTGAGATCGAGAAATTATTCTTTTCTGTTATTTTCACATTAGTCTCCCATCCAGTCAAGAGGTTTAAGGAGTGAAGCTGAATCATGATCATCTAGAAGGTATAAATGAACATTTCTTCATCGATATTTCAATGTTCACACAATTAACGAATTATTTCCTTTGGAATTCATATCTTTTTCGAGGTCCGACACTGAGTGTTGAGGTTGGTTATGTTCCAAATTTCTTATGTGTCAACCTCCCAAAATTCTTAGAACATAGAAAACGGTTCACCACCACTCTTTCCCCACAAGCTTCCATTATAATAACCCACTCGAGTGGACTATCCACGAGCTAATACCTAGGTGAACTAAAGCTTCAAGATAATTAAGACACTAAGAATAAGAAGTAAATGGCATTCGCCATTTTGCAACGAGAATAAAACATACCTCTAACATCTGATTCAGACAATGTTTCAAGAAAATGAAGACACTAAGAATGAAACGGTAGGTTACAATAGAGGTCGCGAGTACACGAGTATCCCTTCAATAAACCTTGAAGAATAAAACGGAACCAGATGCATTCGCCATTTTGCCAAAATGGCGAAAATATCCCCCCAGCTTTATTTCAGACAATTTTTCAAGAGAATGGAGACACTAAAAATGAACTTTCCACGAGCTTTTACCTAAAAGATCTTCTCAATTGACTGTCGTACTAAATTATTTCCCGTTTTTGTCATTTTATTCTCAGTGGGAAAGAAACTCGAGAAATAGCAGCGGCCAATAAATAAAATCAAATGAGTAATAATAATAATAATAATTCATTGATCCTCTGAGTTTACACGACGGTATATAGGACAGGTCATATTTTAGGAGAAAAAAACAGACTTATTTCAACTCAAAACGTTTGGGGGATCAGCAAAATATTCTTCAACCGAATAAAAACATTTCATCAACAGCATAGCATGTTTTTGAATTCTCTCTTCAACTTACACAAAGAATGGTTAGTGATTGAATAAATTAATACTCTGGTGAAGTGGAGAACATTCAAATTATTAAGGATGATGTTTAGGCACCAGTAGTGTTTTTGAATTTCTGGTTTTATATTCGTGAAAACTTAAAAGAGTTTCCATTCGGTCTTATTTTCCTTAGCGCATACATAAGACATCTTAAAATACTCAAACAAGGTAACGACAATATTTTATTTTCTACAAAAACCGGTTTACAGGATCAACGTAGGCATAAATTGAAAATCGAACAAATCATTTTTTTCTGTGCAACGAAAACTCTTGCAGCAGTTACCACAAAGTATTATAGGCCAGATGGCTGTGAACAAGGCCATGATATACATCAATGATAAATTGCGAGGCAACAAGTTCATCAACATGAGATGACCAGTTTTGATTTCTACCTTTAGGAATACCGAAAAATTAGGTACATTCAGTTGGTTTTATAGTTTCTTTTAGGACACCTATTTTCAAATCTCCTTTCTCGTAGTTTTTTTAACCGACTTAAAGACACATTGTCTTTTTGATGTTAACCACCAGGTTGTTCACACGTCACCAACTAACGAATGTCCTGACAAGAATTTCGCCCATCTCTTAGAGTTTTGCTGAAACTAACACCGAAGTATCGTCAGCAAACAATATCAGCAGAAGGCACGTAAGATGTTCTGGTAAATCATTGATGAACAATAGAAGCACTTGTGGTTCCAACACAGAGGCCTGAGGAACTTAACGAACATTTTCCAACTCTAATTGACATAGTTCTATCGCTGAGAAAACTACGCACCCAATCAATAAATAAGTATATCTCCAAATCCTTGACTGTAGCATTCATCGATAATAAGATTTATGGAAAGAGTATCGAAGGCACAAGAAAGGTAGAAAAATATTCCAGCCACATGTATCTAGACCCTCATCCAAACATCTGTAAACGGTTGCTACAAAACTGACCGCTTCTAAAACCATGTTGAGATGGCTTAAGTATATTGAATTTCCTGAGATATTCTGATATTTTGGGAGTACAATGGCCTTTTACAATTTAAAAATTTTCGGGAACCTACCGAGGATATAGACATATTGAAGGGGTGCCATTTTTTTTAATTCTTACTGCCATTACCGCCAACACTTTTCTAATTTTTAAAATTTTTGATAACTGCTTCAATTTCTAATTCTGAAACAAGATAGAAAAAGAAATTGCTATTAAACGATGGTCTTACTGAGCAAGATAATACCCATCAATAGCAATATTGCGGTGTTTTTCTGATTTCACCATCTATTGTACGATTTAAAATATTCTATACTGCTTTATTTTCTGTCCGCATTTACTGTAGCTGAACAATGAAACCTGCGTTCTGTGGATTTTACTGGAAAATTATGGTGATATTTAGCCATTTTACAGTTTTCACAAGTAGATGGGAAGCCAAAGTTCAAGTGAAGTAAATGTAGGCTAATAAGGTTTCGTTTGCTCTCAACGATTTCAGCAGTGATCCATGTTTTCCTATTAGGTACAGAATTAAACTCTCTCAAAGGGCAACATAACTCTTGACAGTGTTGAAAAATTGTCAAGGTTATCGGGCTCAAATCTATTACTGTATGAACTGGAGGTGTTTTTTACTTTGAAGTTGATCGAAATTCAATTTGAGCCTTAAAGCGTGTTCACTAATATGAGGCTTAAAAACAATAGCCTCATAGTCGTCTATAGCGGCATTTGTAATTATGTAATCCACTTGTAAATGAAAGTACTATTGTTGATGTTATTGTTATAGTTTAGTTTGAAGAGGGGTTAAAGTTCACTGTGACCTCAAGGTCTATTGTGCCCCCTTACAGAGCTGTTCTGACCACACCCTTTACAGCTTGCCTTCCAGTTCCAAAGATATAGAAATGGATGAAATCCAATATCTGGGAAGGCTTCAACGAGGATAGTTCCTCCCTCCTACAAGTTTTTCGACCAAGGTGTTCTTTCCTTAGGCTCGTATTGGCAAAGCATTCCGCGACTAGGTTAATGTGGATTTCTTCCTCCTTCCCACAGAACCTACACTTGGCGGTGTCTGATAATCCCATCCTCAACAGGTGCTTTCTGAGGCTACAGTGTCCTGAAAAAAGCCAGTGAGGAGGTGTAATTGTTTCTTACCAAGATCCAGATATCTTTTAGATCTTGCTGTTTCAAAGGTTCGTAGGAACTGTAAAGCCTGAACAACCTGTATATTAATTCCAAATTAAAGAGAACAATATTGTTTATTCATTCAGGCTTGGTATTAGTCAATACGCCAAGCTTGCAATATATTTTGTAGGACACCAATCCTAGTTCAATGAATTCTGAATAGGAGAGAATCAATCGAATAAAGACAACCAAATGATCAAGTAGTTATTTATTCATTACATGGCGATCCTGCCCAAAAATTTTTGGAAAGTTAACAACTACGTGGTACGTACCTATATTGCGATTCAAAAAAGTTGAAAAGTTGCCGACTACATGAATGGTGATCGTAAAATTTTTTTAAATTAAAAATGGGATCTTCCCACTCGAAGGACACGAAACAAGACGGAAAATGGTGCAGTAAATTCAAATTTCATTGTGCAGGAGAGCGAATACAACATCACGAAAGATGTTAAGATTGTAATGTTCCTTATAATGGCAATACTGGTGATGGATATGGTTTTCAAACTGTATAAGGCTCACAAGAAAAATATGGAGAGACGCATTAGAAGGAACCTCAACGTATCCCTGGGTTCTGTTGCACAAGTATAGACAAGAGTGCTACATGACTACATGGTGTGAGTGAACTATTCAGGAACAACAATTAGGTTTTGTACTCAACATTCACTATACCTTGTTAAAGAAATTAATTGCTGACTCTTATTTTACCTATGTTGAATATCCAATTAACAGTTCTATGTTTAAGGTCCGAGGATGGAAAAACCATCATAGATATTACAATTATTGTGTATTGGTTTTAGTATAATATAGTAAGTAATATGCCCACCGATGTCACAGGCTCATGAACACTAAAAACAAAGAGCTGAATTTAAAGTTAGATCAGGTAACAGTTTCATTGAAAAATACTACCAAAAGAGTTAAATGATGGTAGCAGGAATTTGGACAAGTTTTCTTTATTTATTCTCTATCCTATTAATAAAGAATAAATAAAGAAAACTTGTCCAAATTCCTGCTACCATCATTTAACTATTTACATCATGGACGCTACCAATAACCAAAACTACCAAAAGAATTTTGAAGAAAGAAGTCCCTAAAACAGAAGCAACAAGGGCAGATATTAGAGATAACCTGGTAAGTTCATTCAATGACTTGACTCAGACTTTGAGAGACACTTGGGATACTTTAGATAACGTCGATAAACAAATTTGCAAAACTTCTTTCCTTAATAGTAGAGATAAAGTAGTACGCTCATTTCAAGTACTGGGAGTCAAGATTAAAGTTCCAACTTCATGCCTAGAAAAGATTGATCCACTAGTTTTAGACGAGGACTCAGAAGTAAAGAACTCATTTGAAATTATGGCCACTGCAGAAAGTGAATTTTTCAATTTGGCAAGTAAATTACTTCCTAATCAATTCGACGGCAAAATTGAAAATTTACGTTCATTTCTGGATGCATTAGAGCTCTTAAAAAGCATCTGTACCAACGGTCAAGGTAACGCAGTTGCATTTATCAAAACACGGTTAACAGGGAAAGCTCGCGATCTGATCACCAAGGAAAATAACATTGATGATATAATTTCAAAATTGAGGAACGGAATAAAAGGGGAAAGCTCTCGTTTATTATCAGCCAGACTTTCGAGCTGTAGACAAAATCACAAAGACCCTGCTAGTTTTGCCTCCGAAATAGAAGTTTTATCGGAAAAACTACAAAAGGCGTATATAAGCGAGGGAGTACCCAGAGAAGTTGCAGAAAATTACTCTGTGGAAGCCACGGTACGCTCACTCATGCAAAATTCTAATAACGAACGAGCAAAATTAGTCGTTGAAGCTGGTTCATTTAGGTCGGTACAAGAAGTTTTATCGAAATTTGTGAGTGCTTCGAACAATCAACCCCAAAACAATGTACTTTATTTCGGGCAATATAGGCGTCCTAGGCGAGGTTTTTCAAATCGGCATGATATTGGAAACAGGTATAATCAGAATTACCGTCAAAATAATAACAATCCCTCAGAACAAAATACCCGTAATCAAAATCGTCGTGGACGCTCGAGAGGTTACAGACGATATGGAAATGCTACTAGACAGGTAAGGTATCTCGAAAATATCGACGATAATAATTCGGAAAACCAATCGGTCCCCCAACGGGTCCGATTGGGGGAAAATTGGAATGATCCATTCCTGGGAGATTCTGCCAGAGTTTCTATTTTTTGGCTTTCTCTCTCTTATAGGTACCGGGGTTTTCACTATAATTTGACACCCCCTTTAACTTTGTTACTGAAGGAGATACAAAAAAATGTTTGGTATAAAAGTTTCACGAAATCAACTGAGGTTTTTTTATATGAATCCAGAAACTGAAATATATACAGGGTGACCAACATATTGATGGCAACTTCATTTTTTCGAATGAAACACTGTGTATATTTTTCCATATTTGGTTAGCTCTTTTTCGCCTGATTTCGAATATATAACATATGTTGGTCTATCTTTCTTATTCTATGCACCACAGAGTTTCAAATTTCAATAACCATCTGGCATAGCGTTTTGGAAGTTCGTGAATATTTAAGTGGCCAATTTGATCTTTGGATTGCTAATGGCGCGCCCTTTTTATGGCCACCAAATAGTCCCGATTTAACACCGTTGGACACGTTTTTATAGCCGTTCCTGAAGGAAAAAATTTACTTCAGCAATAATGACACTCAATGAAAGCGGAGAATAATATTAATGATATAAAATCAACCAACATTAAACCCACAATTCGGAACTAATCCCGTCAACGCACAAAGAATAATGATAATATTGTATTGATTAGAAACAAATTTTGAAGCTTTAATTTCTGACTTGAATCAGAGCCATAGTAATGCTATCGAAAATAGTCTAAGCAATTTGAGACAACTGTATGAACTATGTGTATTGAATGAAGGTGGTCATTTTGAGCAATTTCTTTAGTTGATGTTATTCTTACCATACTACCATAGTTCATCATTTTTCATTGGTTAAGTAATTGTTAATTATTCATTCTAAAATAATACTTTTAAGTAGATTGTTTGGATTTAAAGAATAGGTATTTCACATCTTTTTTTATTCGGTGTCATCATTTCAAAACTATGAAACTCTGAAAATTGAAGAGACACATCCACATACGCCTTTATATTCGAGATCAGGAGGAAATAGCCTATCAAAAAAAGGAAGAATATACAGGACAGGGTGTCCCATTTGAAAAAATATAGTTACATTCATTGTTGTTCACCCTGTATATATTCCATTGACGTTATTATAACTCCAAAAATGAGCATTTTCAGTAAACGCACTCTGTCACTTGTAAAATGATTACAGATCTTGGCAGTTGGTTCTTAAAATTCGAAACTCTGTGGTTCTCAGAATAAAAGAGATAGACCAACATATGTTACATATTCGAAATCAGGGGAAAAAGAGCTAGCCAAACATAAAAAAATATACAGGGTGTTCTATTTCAAAAATGAAGTGGCCATCAACATTTGTATATATTTCAGTTTCTGGACTAATATCAAAAAACCTTCATTGATTTCGTGAAACTTTCATACGAAACATTTTTTTGTATCTCCTTTAGTAACAAAGTTGAAGGGGGGGTCAAATTATAGTGAAAAACCCGGTACATTAACCTATACCACAAAAGGGTTATGGGCCAATGAGTGATATTCATCCGCCCTTATATTGGCAAACACCATACAATACCGTTGATGTTGGTGAACACTCTAGTTGCTTCAGAATGTGTAACTTCAAATTAAAAAAAACCAACAATTCGATAGGTAAGTAATTTAGACTTATAACAGTTAATATCAAGGCAATTAATGTTCAAGTCTCTACATAAGAGCACATAATCAACACGGACAGCACAAGCCTGAAGGACACAAGAAAGTTTCTCGAAAAATGTTTCCATGTTTCCAGAGTAATTCCTATAATAATGATATTTAATATAATAGCTAGGTCAAAAAACAAAAAGAAAAAACCACTTCACTCTGAATAACCCAGTCTAATCTCCCTTAACAAACAATACATATGTAAATAAAACAATACTGTAAAAAAACAATTAGTATTACATCAAACATGGGATTTTATGAGTTCATTACAACTAACTATGGACAAAATAAAACAGATATTCTGAAGAAATGGAGCAAACTCAACCTTAAAATAGGAACATCAAGGAATAGATTGAAGTTTTTACTTGAGTGCAAAAGAAGAGGACTTTGTCCAAACCATATAGCGTACAATCAAAAAAACATTCTGAACATCCTAGAAGGAAACAACAATCACTACATAGGAAACATGTTAAAACTAAGTGACCACATTACTGCGAAAATACTGAGGATAGAGATCTCACAAACAAACAGAACATTAAATAACATGGTAAGAGAGCTTAAGAGAATAAAACAAAAGGTAAAAGACATGATACCTGAACACACAATGAATGAATACCAAAGACGACAAAAAATCAATTACAACAAGGAGTTCTATAAAACAAAGGCAAGAAACCTGAAAAAGATCCAAAATCTAGAGAAAAAACAGTTAAACAAGCTTATTACACAAGAAAACTGGCTGGTTAATCTTACAGAGACAACAATTCCAGATCAAATTAAACAGATATTATCACTAGGACCAAATTTCACTCTACCAGTAAACACTAGTGAACTAAAAATAGATGAATTGCTATCTGATGTTGAATATATAATAACTAACATAGAAAATCAAAAACAAGACACATACAGGGCAAAAATCACCAGTGTTTTAACAAATTATGTCCATCTAAACAGGGATAAAAAATATCCACTAAATAAATATTTTAACGATACCTATCACTACCTAAAAAATAATAGAAACCTTTTAGTAACACAAAGTGATAAAGGGGGAGCCACAGTAATAATGGAAAGAGAGGAATACCACACCAAAATGATGGAAATATTAGGTAATAGAGAACAATTTGAAGAAATAAAAAAGGATCCAACAAGCACAATACAAACAAAAGCAAATAAATTTTTCAAAGATCTTAAAACAAAAAATATCATAACTGCAGAAGAAGAAAAAAGATATGAGGTTTTTAATGGAACATGCCCTAGAATTTATGGAAAACCGAAAATACACAAAGACAATATACCTCTCAGACCAACATATCAGGAACAAATTCACCCACTACAAAATTGGCAGAATATCTGGCCACGATACTAAAAGAATCATACGAGAAGAATAATGAATACTATATAGCTGACAGTTTTGAGTTTGCAGAATTCACAAAAAACCTATCAATAAAAAGAGATGAAGTACTACTCTCACTAGATGTAGAGAACTTGTTTGGAAACATAACATTCAATTTAGTTAAACAGGCCATAGAACATAAATGGGAAAAAATAAGCATACATACAGGTCTGAACAAACAAGACTTTTTAAATTTGATCAAGTTCGTTATGGAAAATAACGTATGTATGTACCAAGGTAAATATTACAGACAAATTGAAGGAAGTGCAATGGGATCAAAACTTAGCCCCATATTAGCACAATATTGTATGGATTACGTACTAGAGAAAAAATTACCAAAACTCAGCTACAAACCTTCTTTTGTTAAGAAATTCATGGGTGATATTATCATGGCAACACTTGAAATGAAAATAGAAGAACTAATTGCAATATTCAATGATGGAGAAATAGATGTAAACTTAAAAATCACAGTGGAAAGAGAAAACGAAAAAAAATGGGTGCCCTTTCTAGACACAAAGACCATAAGGGACAACAATCAAAAGATAATACTAGACTGTTACAAAAAACCAACAGCAACAAACAGGACAATCCACTACATGTCCAACCACGACATCCAAATCAAGGTAAACACAATAAATAACATGAAAAATAGAATAAAAAAAATAAGCCATGAAACATTCAGGGAAAAAAATTTGAAAACATTGAAGCGAACACTAGAACAAAATGGATACCCAAGAAAATTCATAAATAGGGTGATGAATATAGAAACCAACATAAGGGAAGAGAGAGAACAACAAGATCAAAATGAAAGACAGGTATTTTGTTCAATACCAAGCTTAGGAAATCTAACAAAAAAGATCATAAGAGAATTCAGAAGTGAAAACAAAAAAATATCAAAAAATACACACACAAGACAAATAAACTATTTTCGAAAACAAAGGATAAAATAGGGATTCGGGAAAGATCCAACGTTGTATATAAAATACCATGCGCGGAATGTGAGGAAGTATACACAGGACAAACATCACAATTAATGAAAAATAGAATAAAAGGACACGAAAGTGACATCAAAAATCATCCAGAAAGATGCGCATTAGCAAAACATAGTACAGAAAAAGACCATAAAATTAACTTTGAAGAAACATCTATAGTAAAAACAGAAAACAATCTGAAAAAACGTTTATTCCTCGAAATGTATTACATAAACAATGAAGAAGTTCCGATGAACAAAAAAACAGATACAAACTCATTAAACAATATCTACTCATATTTGATGACACAAGAATGGAGGAGTAGGAGAGAAACCTATATGGGACCTGTGGACGAGTAAAGAAAGAAAAAGATAAGACCGATGACCAAAATAAGAAAAAGAGTCTGACAGATGAGACAACACAGCTGAGATGACGGATGAGAAATATGAAGGTTATATGTTCTGTGAATGTGACGTAAACGTTAGATTTTATTTATTTAAAACATTTGTAAAAATTTTTGATTTAAATTAAGTATGAAAGAACAGCTAATTACACTCAGGAAAAAAAATTATATACAGCTGAAAAACACCAATGAAAAAGAGTATATAACCTGGATTGTGTAAGTTTAAAATATTTTAATGTGAATTTTAATGTGTAAACATACAATTTGTTGTTATTTTGTAGTAGACCCTGAAAAAGAATAAAATATTATTCGAAAGCTAGGTCAAAAAACAAGAAGAGAAAACCACTTCACTCTAAATAACCCAGTCTAATCACCCTTAACAAACAATACTTATATAATATAATATATATTTTTTCACTGAGAGTACACACTCAAAATTATTCACGAGCTCATTCAAAAGTCAGGAGATGAATAAATATAAATAGCTTTTTAGGGGGGGTCAACCCCTTACTCATGAACGGTGAAATTCTAAACGCTTGCAGATATCGATTCGAAAGTATTTTATTTATATTCAGCTACCTCGAAAACCTATAAAAACATACCAAATTCAATAAAGTCGGCCATACTTTTCAAATAAATTCAGTTTATAGATTTTGCATTTTTCATTTTTGAGTTGCGTTCGAGAGCGCCTGCTTAATGCAGTTCGCTTCGGATCGATGAATTTTCAACGTCAATCGATTCATTAGACCGAGATTTATAATTATCAGTGATAACCGTTCTTGTACATCCTACAGAATTTACGCAAAATGGTGAAATATATCGATTTAGGGGGGTCAACCCCTTACTCATTTTTCGTCCAAAATTTCAAAATTTAAGATGATCATTTTATGTGCTTATATTGAAGAGGACTACAGACTGAAAAAAAATATGCAATCCATTTTTTATTCCGCCTGTTCAAACGGAAATTATGGAAGTTTGAAATATCGAGTTTTGGAAAAAATGCCATTTGAACGGTGAAATTCTAAACGCTTGCAGATATCGATTCGAAAGTATTTTTTTCTAATTCAGCTACCTCGAAAACTTATAAAAACATACCAAATTCAATCAAGTCTGCCATACTTTTCAAAAAATTCAGTTTATAGATTTTGCATTTTTCATTTTCGAGTTGCGTTCGAGAGCGCCTGCTTAATGCAGTTCGCTTCGGATCGATGAATTTTCAACGTCAATCGATTCATTAGACAGAGATTTATAATTATCAGTGATAACCGTTCTTGTAGATCCTACAGAATTTTCGCAAAATGGTGAAATATAGCGTTTTAGGGGGGGTCAACCCCTTACTCATGAACGGTGAAATTCTAAACGCTTGCAGATATCGATTCGAAAGTATTTTATTTATATTCAGCTACCTCGAAAACCTATAAAAACATACCAAATTCAATAAAGTCGGCCATACTTTTCAAATAAATTCAGTTTATAGATTTTGCATTTTTCATTTTTGAGTTGCGTTCGAGAGCGCCTGCTTAATGCAGTTCGCTTCGGATCGATGAATTTTCAACGTCAATCGATTCATTAGACCGAGATTTATAATTATCAGTGATAACCGTTCTTGTACATCCTACAGAATTTACGCAAAATGGTGAAATATATCGATTTAGGGGGGTCAACCCCTTACTCATTTTTCGTCCAAAATTTCAAAATTTAAGATGATCATTTTATGTGCTTATATTGAAGAGGACTACAGACTGAAAAAAAATATGCAATCCATTTTTTATTCCGCCTGTTCAAACGGAAATTATGGAAGTTTGAAATATCGAGTTTTGGAAAAAATGCCATTTAAACGGTGAAATTCTAAACGCTTGCAGATATCGATTCGAAAGTATTTTTTTCTTATTCAGCTACCTCGAAAACCTATAAAAACATACCAAATTCAATCAAGTCTGCCATACTTTTCAAATAAATTCAGTTTATAGATTTTGCATTTTTCATTTTCGGGTTGCCTTCGAGAGCGCCTGCGTAATGCAGTTCGCTTCGGATCGATGAATTTTCAACGTCAATCGATCCATTAGACCGAGATTATATATATCAGTGATAACCGTTCTTGTAGATCCTACAGAATTTTCGCAAAATGGTGAAATATAGCGTTTTAGGGGGGGTCAACCCCTTACTCATTTTTCGTCCAAAATTTCAAAATTTAAGATGATCATTTTATGTGCTTATATTAAAGAGGACTACAGACTGAAAAAGAATATGCAATCCATTTTTTATTCCGCCTGTTCAAACGGAAATTATGGAAGTTTGAAATATCGAGTTTTGGAAAAAATGCCATTTGAACGATGAAATTCTGAACGCTTGCAGATATCGATTCGAAAGTATTTTATTTATATTCACCTACCTCGAGAACCTATAAAAACATACCAAATTCAATAAAGTCGGCCATACTTTTCAAATAAATTCAGTTTATCGATTTTGCATTTTTCATTTTTGAGTTGCGTTCGAGAGCGCCTGCTTAATGCAGTTCGCTTCGGATCGATGAATTTTCAACGTCAATCGATTCATTAGACCGAGATTCATAATTATCAGTGATAACCGTTCTTGTAGATCCTACAGAATTTTCGCAAAATGGTGAAATATATCGTTTTAGGGGGGGTCAACCCCTTACTCATTTTTCGTCCAAAATTTCAAAATTTAAGATAATCATTTTATGTGCTTATATTGAAGAGGACTACAGACTGAAAAAGAATATGCAATCCATTTTTTATTCCGCCTGTTCAAACGGAAATTATGGAAGTTTGAAATATCGAGTTTTGGAAAAAATGCCATTTGAACGGTGAAATTCTAAACGCTTGCAGATATCGATTCGAAAGTATTTTATTTATATTCAGCTACCTCGAAAACCTATAAAAACATACCAAATTCAATAAAGTCTGCCATACTTTCCAAATAAATTCAGTTTATAGATTTTGCATTTTTCATTTTGGAGTTGCGTTCGAGAGCGCCTGCTTAATGCAGTTCGCTTCGGATCGATGAATTTTCAACGTCAATCGATTCATTAGACCGAGATTCATAATTATCAGTGATAACCGTTCTTGTAGATCCTACAGAATTTTCGCAAAATGGTTAAATATATCGTTTTAGGGGGGGTCAACCCCTTACTCATTTTTCGTCCAAAATTTCAAAATTTAAGATGATCATTTTATGTGCTTATATTGAAGAGGACTACAGACTGAAAAAGAATATGCAATCCATTTTTTATTCCGCCTGTTCAAACGGAAATTATGGAAGTTTGAAATATCGAGTTTTGGAAAAAATGCCATTTGAACGGTGAAATTCTAAACGCTTGCAGATATCGATTCGAAAGAATTTTATTTATATTCAGCTACCTCGAAAACCTATAAAAACATACCAAATTCAATAAAGTCTGCCATACTTTCCAAATAAATTCAGTTTATAGATTTTGCATTTTTCATTTTGGAGTTGCGTTCGAGAGCGCCTGCTTAATGCAGTTCGCTTCGGATCGATGAATTTTCAACGTCAATCGATTCATTAGACCGAGATTCATATTTATCAGTGATAACCGTTCTTGCAGATCCTACAGAATTTTCGCAAAATAATGAAATATAGCGTTTTACGGGGGGTCAACCCCTTACTCATTTTTCGTCCAAAATTTCGAAATTTAAGATGATCATTTTGCTTATATTGAAGGGGACTACAGACTGAAAAAGAATCTGCAATCCATTTTTTATTCCGCCTGTTCAAACGGAAATTATGGAAGTTTGAAATATCGAGTTTCGGAAAAAATGCCATTTGAACGGTGAAATTCTAAACGCTTGCAGATGTCGATTCGAAAATTTTTTATTCATATTCAGCTACCTCGAAAACCTATGAAAACTTACCAAACTTAATAAAGTCTGCCATACTTTTCAAATAAATTCAGTTTATAGATTTTGCATTTTTCATTTTCGAGTTGCGTTCGAGAGCGCCTGCTTAATGCAGTTCGCTTCGGATCGATGAATTTTCAACGTCAATCGATTCATTAGACCGAGATTTATAATTATCAGTGATAACCGTTCTTGTAGATCCTACAGAATTTTCGCAAAATGGTGAAATATAGCGTTTTAGGGGGGGTCAACCCCTTACTCATTTTTCGTCCAAAATTTCAAAATTTAAGATGATCATTTTATGTGCTTATATTGAAGAGGACTACAGACTGAAAAAGAATCTGCAATCCATTTTTTATTCCGCCTGTTCAAACGGAAATTATGGAAGTTTGAAATATCGAGTTTTGGAAAAAATGCCATTTGAACGGTGAAATTCTAAACGCTTGCAGATATCGATTCGAAAGTATTTTATTTATATTCAGCTACCTCGAAAACCTATAAAAACATACCAAATTCAATAAAGTCTGCCATACTTTTCAAATAAATTCAGTTTATAGATTTTGCATTTTTCATTTTCGAGTTGCGTTCGAGAGCGCCTGCTTAATGCAGTTCGCTTCGGATCGATGAATTTTCAACGTCAATCGATTCATTAGACCGAGATTTATAATTATCAGTGATAACCGTTCTTGTAGATCCTACAGAATTTTCGCAAAATGGTGAAATATATCGATTTAGGGGGGGTCAACCCCTTACTCATTTTTCGTCCAAAATTTTAAAATTTAAGATGATCATTTTATGTGCTTATATTGAAGAGGACTACAGACTGAAAAAGAATATGCAATCCATTTTTTATTCCGCCTGTTCAAACGGAAATTATGGAAGTTTGAAATATCGAGTTTTGGAAAAAATGCCATTTGAACGGTGAAATTCTAAACGCTTGCAGATATCGATTCGAAAGTATTTTATTTATATTCAGCTACCTCGAAAACCTATAAAAACATACCAAATTCAATAAAGTCTGCCATACTTTCCAAATAAATTCAGTTTATAGATTTTGCATTTTTCATTTTCGAGTTGCGTTCGAGAGCGCCTGCTTAATGCAGTTCGCTTCGGATCGATGAATTTTCAACGTCAATCGATTCATTAGACCGAGATTTATAATTATCAGTGATAACCGTTTTTGTAGATCCTACAGAATTTTCGCAAAATGGTGAAATATAGCGTTTTAGGGGGGGTCAACCCCTTACTCATTTTTCGTCCAAAATTTCAAATTTAAGATGATCATTTTATGTGCTTATATTGAAGGGGACTACAGACTGAAAAAGAATCTGCAATCCATTTTTTATTCCGCCTGTTCAAACGGAAATTATGGAAGTTTGAAATATCGAGTTTTGGAAAAAATGCCATTTGAACGATGAAATTCTAAACGCTTGCAGATATCGATTCGAAAGTATTTTATTTATATTCACCTACCTCCAAAACCTATAAAAACATACCAAATTCAATAAAGTCGGCCATACTTTCCGAATAAATTCAGTTTATAGATTTTGCATTTTTCATTTTTGAGTTGCGTTCGAGAGCGCCTGCTTAATGCAGTTCGCTTCGGATCGATGAATTTTCAACGTCAATCGATTCATTAGACCGAGATTCATAATTATCAGTGATAACCGTTTTTGTAGATCCTACAGAATTTTCGCAAAATGGTGAAATATATCGTTTTAGGGGGGGTCAACCACTTACTCATTTTTCGTCCAAAATTTCAAAATTTAAGATGATCATTTTATGTGCTTATATTGAAGAGGACTACAGACTGAAAAAGAATATGCAATCCATTTTTTATTCCGCCTGTTCAAACGGAAATTATGGAAGTTTGAAATATCGAGTTTTGGAAAAAATGCCATTTGAACGGTGAAATTCTAAACGCTTGCAGATATCGATTCGAAAGTATTTTATTTATATTCAGCTACCTCGAAAACCTATAAAAACATACCAAATTCAATAAAGTCTGCCATACTTTCCAAATAAATTCAGTTTATAGATTTTGCATTTTTCATTTTGGAGTTGCGTTCGAGAGCGCCTGCTTAATGCAGTTCGCTTCGGATCGATGAATTTTCAACGTCAATCGATTCATTAGACCGAGATTTATAATTATCAGTGATAACCGTTCTTGCAGATCCTACAGAATTTTCGCAAAATAATGAAATATAGCGTTTTACGGGGGGTCAACCCCTTACTCATTTTTCGTCCAAAATTTCAAAATTTAAGATGATCATTTTATGTGCTTATATTGAAGGGGACTACAGACTGAAAAAGAATCTGCAATCCATTTTTTATTCCGCCTGTTCAAACGGAAATTATGGAAGTTTGAAATATCGAGTTTTGGAAAAAATGCCATTTGAACGGTGAAATTCTAAACGCTTGCAGATATCGATTCGAAAGTATTTTTTATATTCAGCTACCTCGAAAACCTATAAAAACATACCAAATTCAATAAAGTTTGCCATACTTTCAAATAAATTCAGTTTATAGATTTTGCATTTTTCATTTTCGAGTTGCTTCGAGAGCGCCTGCGTAATGCAGTTCGCTTCGGATCGATGAATTTTCAACGTCAATCGATTCATTAGACCGAGATTTATAATTATCAGTGATAACCGTTCTTGTAGATCCTACAGAATTTTCGCAAAATGGTGAAATATAGCGTTTTAGGGGGGGTCAACCCCTTACTCATTTTTCGTCCAAAATTTCAAATTTTAAGATGATCATTTTATGTGCTTATATTGAAGAGGACTACAGACTGAAAAAAAATTTGCAATCCATTTCTTATTCCGCCTGTTCAAACGGAAATTATGGAAGTTTGATATATCGAGTTTTGGAAAAAATGCCATTTGAACGATGAAATTCTAAACGCTTACAGATATCGATTCGAAAGTATTTAATTTATATTCACCTACCTTCAAAACCTATAAAAACATACCAAATTCAATAAAGTCGGCCATACTTTCCGAATAAATTCAGTTTATAGATTTTGCATTTTTCATTTTCGAGTTGCGTTCGAGAGCGCCTGCGTAATGCAGTTCGCTTCGGATCGATGAATTTTCAACGTCAATCGATTCATTAGACCGAGATTTATAATTATCAGTGATAACCGTTCTTGTAGATCCTACAGAATTTCGCAAAATGGTGAAATATATCGATTTAGGGGGGGTCAACCCCTTACTCATTTTTCGTCCAAAATTTCAAAATTTAAGATGATCATTTTATGTGCTTATATTGAAGAGGACTACAGACTGAAAAAGAATATGCAATCCATTTTTTATTCCGCCTGTTCAAACGGAAATTATGGAAGTTTGAAATATCGAGTTTTGGAAAAAATGCCATTTGAACGGTGAAATTCTAAACGCTTGCAGATATCGATTCGAAAGTATTTATTTATATTCAGCTACCTCGAAAACCTATAAAAACATACCAAATTCAAAAAGTCGGCCATACTTTTCAAATAAATTCAGTTTATAGATTTTGCATTTTTCATTTTCGAGTTGCGTTCGAGAGCGCCTGCTTAATGCAGTTCGCTTCGGATCGATGAATTTTAACGTCAATCGATTCATTAGACCGAGATTTATAATTATCAGTGATAACCGTTCTTGTAGATCCTACAGAATTTTCGCAAAATGGTGAAATATATCGTTTTAGGGGGGGTCAACCCCTTACTCATTTTTCGTCCAAAATTTAAAATTTAAGATGATCATTTATGTGCTTATATTGAAGAGGACTACAGACTGAAAAAGAATATGCAATCCATTTTTTATTCCGCCTGTTCAAACGGAAATTATGGAAGTTTGAAATATCGAGTTTTGGAAAAAATGCCATTTGAACGGTGAAATTCTAAACGCTTGCAGATATCGATTCGAAAGTATTTTATTTATATTCAGCTACCTCGAAAACCTATAAAAACATACCAAATTCAATAAAGTCTGCCATAGTTTCCAACTAAATTCAGTTTATAGATTTTGCATTTTTCATTTTCGAGTTGCGTTCGAGAGCGCCTGCTTAATGCAGTTCGCTTCGGATCGATGAATTTTCAACGTCAATCGATTCATTAGACCGAGATTTATAATTATCAGTGATAACCGTTCTTGTAGATCCTACAGAATTTTCGCAAAATGGTGAAATATAGCGTTTTAGGGGGGGTCAACCCCTTACTCATTTTTCGTCCAAAATTTCAAAATTTAAGATGATCATTTTATGTGCTTATATTGAAGAGGACTACAGACTGAAAAAGAATATGCAATCCATTTTTTATTCCGCCTGTTCAAACGGAAATTATGGAAGTTTGAAATATCGAGTTTTGGAAAAAATGCCATTTGAACGGTGAAATTCTAAACGCTTGCAGATATCGATTCGAAAGTATTTTTTTTATTCAGCTACCTCGAAAACCTATAAAAACATACCAAATTCAATAAAGTCTGCCATACTTTCAAATAAATTCAGTTTATAGATTTTGCATTTTTCATTTTCGAGTTGCATTCGAGAGCGCCTGCTTAATGCAGTTCGCTTCGGATCGATGAATTTTCAACGTCAATCGATTCATTAGACCGAGATTTATAATTATCAGTGATAACCGTTCTTGTAGATCCTACAGAATTTTCGCAAAATGGTGAAATATAGCGTTTTAGGGGGGGTCAACCCCTTACTCATTTTTCGTCCAAAATTTCAAATTTTAAGATGATCATTTTATGTGCTTATATTGAAGAGGACTACAGACTGAAAAAAAATTTGCAATCCATTTCTTATTCCGCCTGTTCAAACGGAAATTATGGAAGTTTGATATATCGAGTTTTGGAAAAAATGCCATTTGAACGGTGAAATTCTAAACGCTTGCAGATATCGATTCGAAAGTATTTATTTATATTCAGCTACCTCGAAAACCTATAAAAACATACCAAATTCAATAAAGTCGGCCATACTTTCCAAATAAATTCAGTTTATAGATTTTGCATTTTTCATTTTCGAGTTGCGTTCGAGAGCGCCTGCTTAATGCAGTTCGCTTCGGATCGATGAATTTTCAACGTCAATCGATTCATTAGACCGAGATTTATAATTATCAGTGATAACCGTTCTTGTAGATCCTACAGAATTTTCGCAAAATGGTGAAATATAGCGTTTTAGGGGGGGTCAACCCCTTACTCATTTTTCGTCCAAAATTTCAAAATTTAAGATCATCATTTTATGTGCTTATATGGAAGGGGACTACAGACTGAAAAAGAATCTGCAATCCATTTTTTATTCCGCCTGTTCAAACGGAAATTATGGAAGTTTGAAATATCGAGTTTTGGAAAAAATGCCATTTGAACGGTGAAATTCTAAACGCTTGCAGATATCGATTCGAAAGTATTTTATTTATATTCAGCTACCTCGAAAACCTATAAAAACATACCAAATTCAATAAAGTCTGCCATACTTTCAAATAAATTCAGTTTATAGATTTTGCATTTTTCATTTTCGAGTTGCGTTCGAGAGCGCCTGCTTAATGCAGTTCGCTTCGGATCGATGAATTTTCAACGTCAATCGATTCATTAGACCGAGATTTATAATTATCAGTGATAACCGTTCTTGTAGATCCTACAGAATTTTCGCAAAATGGTGAAATATAGCGTTTTAGGGGGGGTCAACCCCTTACTCATTTTTCGTCCAAAATTTCAAAATTTAAGATGATCATTTTATGTGCTTATATTGAAGGGGACTACAGACTGAAAAAGAATCTGCAATCCATTTTTTATTCCGCCTGTTCAAACGGAAATTATGGAAGTTTGAAATATCGAGTTTTGGAAAAAATGCCATTTGAACGGTGAAATTCTAAACGCTTGCAGATATCGATTCGAAAGTATTTTATTTATATTCAGCTACCTCGAAAACCTATAAAACATACCAAATTCAATAAAGTCTGCCATACTTTCCAATAAATTCAGTTTATAGATTTTGCATTTTTCATTTTCGAGTTGCGTTCGAGAGCGCCTGCTTAATGCAGTTCGCTTCGGATCGATGAATTTTCAACGTCAATCGATTCATTAGACCGAGATTTATAATTATCAGTGATAACCGTTCTTGTAGATCCTACAGAATTTTCGCAAAATGGTGAAATATAGCGTTTTAGGGGGGGTCAACCCCTTACTCATTTTTCGTCCAAAATTTCAAAATTTAAGATGATCATTTTATGTGCTTATATTGAAGAGGACTACAGACTGAAAAAGAATCTGCAATCCATTTTTATTCCGCCTGTTCAAACGGAAATTATGGAAGTTTGAAATATCGAGTTTGGAAAAAATGCCATTTGAACGGTGAAATTCTAAACGCTTGCAGATATCGATTCGAAAGTATTTTATTTATATTCAGCTACCTCGAAAACCTATAAAAACATACCAAATTCAATAAAGTCTGCCATACTTTCCAATAAATTCAGTTTATAGATTTTGCATTTTTCATTTTCGAGTTGCGTTCGAGAGCGCCTGCTTAATGCAGTTCGCTTCGGATCGATGAATTTTCAACGTCAATCGATTCATTAGACCGAGATTTATAATTATCAGTGATAACCGTTCTTGTAGATCCTACAGAATTTTCGCAAAATGGTGAATATAGCGTTTTAGGGGGGTCAACCCCTTACTCATTTTTCGTCCAAAATTTCAAAATTTAAGATGATCATTTTATGTGCTTATATTGAAGGGGACTACAGACTGAAAAAGAATCTGCAATCCATTTTTTATTCCGCCTGTTCAAACGGAAATTATGGAAGTTTGAAATATCGAGTTTTGGAAAAAATGCCATTTGAACGATGAAATTCTAAACGCTTGCAGATATCGATTCGAAAGTATTTTATTTATATTCACCTACCTCGAAAACCTATAAAAACATACCAAATTCAATAAAGTCGCCATACTTTCGAAATAAATTCAGTTTATAGATTTTGCATTTTTCATTTTGAGTTGCGTTCGAGAGCGCCTGCTTAATGCAGTTCGCTTCGGATCGATGAATTTTCAACGTCAATCGATTCATTAGACCGAGATTTATAATTATCAGTGATAACCGTTCTTGTAGATCCTACAGAATTTTCGCAAATGGTGAAATATAGCGTTTTAGGGGGGTCAACCCCTTACTCATTTTTCGTCCAAATTTCAAAATTTAAGATGATCATTTTATGTGCTTATATTGAAGAGGACTACAGACTGAAAAAGAATATGCAATCCATTTTTTATTCCGCCTGTTCAAACGGAAATTATGGAAGTTTGAAATATCGAGTTTTGGAAAAAATGCCATTTGAACGGTGAAATTCTAAACGCTTGCAGATATCGATTCGAAAGTATTTTATTTATATTCAGCTACCTCGAAAACCTATAAAACATACCAAATTCAATAAAGTCTGCCATACTTTTCAAATAAATTCAGTTTATAGATTTTGCATTTTTCATTTTCGAGTTGCGTTCGAGAGCGCCTGCTTAATGCAGTTCGCTTCGGATCGATGAATTTTCAACGTCAATCGATTCATTAGACCGAGATTTATAATTATCAGTGATAACCGTTCTTGTAGATCCTACAGAATTTTCGCAAAATGGTGAAATATAGCGTTTTAGGGGGGTCAACCCCTTACTCATTTTTCGTCCAAAATTTCAAAATTTAAGATGATCATTTTATGTGCTTATATTGAAGAGGACTACAGACTGAAAAAGAATCTGCAATCCATTTTTTATTCCGCCTGTTCAAACGGAAATTATGGAAGTTTGAAATATCGAGTTTTGGAAAAAATGCCATTTGAACGGTGAAATTCTAAACGCTTGCAGATATCGATTCGAAAGTATTTTTTTCTTATTCAGCTACCTCGAAAACCTATAAAACATACCAAATTCAATCAAATCTGCCATACTTTTCAAATAAATTCAGTTTATAGATTTTGCATTTTTCATTTTCGAGTTGCCTTCGAGAGCGCCTGCGTAATGCAGTTCGCTTGGGATCGATGAATTTTCAACGTCAATCGATTCATTAGACCGAGATTTATAATTATCAGTGATAACCGTTCTTGTAGATCCTACAGAATTTTCGCATTTTTCGTTCGTCCAAAATTTCAAAATTTTAAGATGATCATTTTATGTGCTTATATTGAAGAGGACTACAGACTGAAAAGAATATGCAATCCATTTTTATTCCGCCTGTTCAAACGGAAATTATGGAAGTTTGAAATATCGAGTTTTGGAAAAAATGCCATTTGAACGGTGAAATTCTAAACGCTTGCAGATATCGATTCGAAAGTATTTTATTTATATTCAGCTACCTCGAAAACCTATAAAAACATACCAAACTTAATAAGTCTGCCATACTTTTCAAATAAATTCAGTTTATAGATTTTGCATTTTTCATTTTCGAGTTGCGTTCGAGAGCGCCTGCTTAATGCAGTTCGCTTCGGATCGATGAATTTTCAACGTCAATCGATTCATTAGACCGAGATTTATAATTATCAGTGATAACCGTTCTTGTAGATCCTACAGAATTTTCGCAAATGGTGAAATATAGCGTTTTAGGGGGGGTCAACCCTTACTCATTTTTCGTCCAAAATTTCAAATTTAAGATGATCATTTTATGTGCTTATATTGAAGGGGACTACAGACTGAAAAGAATCTGCAATCCATTTTTTATTCCGCCTGTTCAAACGGAAATTATGGAAGTTTGAAATATCGAGTTTTGGAAAAAATGCCATTTGAACGGTGAAATTCTAAACGCTTGCAGATATCGATTCGAAAGTATTTTTTTCTTATTCAGCTACCTCGAAAACCTATAAAACATACCAAATTCAATAAAGTCTGCCATACTTTTCAAATAATTCAGTTTATAGATTTTGCATTTTTCATTTTCGAGTTGCGTTCGAGAGCGCCTGCTTAATGCAGTTCGCTTCGGATCGATGAATTTTCAAACGTCAATCGATTCATTAGACCGAGATTTATAATTATCAGTGATAACCGTTCTTGTAGATCCTACAGAATTTTCGCAAAATGGTGAAATATAGCGTTTTAGGGGGGGTCAACCCCTTACTCATTTTTCGTCCAAAATTTCAAATTTTAAGATGATCATTTTATGTGCTTATATTGAAGAGGACTACAGACTGAAAAAAAATCTGCAATCCATTTTTTATTCCGCCTGTTCAAACGGAAATTATGGAAGTTTGAAATATCGAGTTTTGGAAAAAATGCCATTTGAACGGTGAAATTCTAAACGCTTGCAGATATCGATTCGAAAGTATTTCATTTATATTCAGCTACCTCGAAAACCTATAAAAACATACCAAATTCAATAAAGTCTGCCATACTTTCCAAATAAATTCAGTTTATAGATTTTGCATTTTTCATTTTCGAGTTGCGTTCGAGAGCGCCTGCTTAATGCAGTTCGCTTC
This sequence comes from Propylea japonica, assembly GCA_013421045.1. Classification (NCBI taxonomy): domain Eukaryota; kingdom Metazoa; phylum Arthropoda; class Insecta; order Coleoptera; family Coccinellidae; genus Propylea; species Propylea japonica. The sequence continues at coordinate 82,402,286 of CM024240.1, read as the reverse complement.
GGATCGATGATTTTTCAACGTCAATCGATTCATTAGACCGAGATTTATAATTATCAGTGATAACCGTTCTTGTAGATCTTACAGAATTTTCGCAAAATGGTGAAATATAGCGTTTTAGGGGGGGTCAACCCCTTACTCATTTTTCGTCCAAAATTTCAAAATTTAAGATGATCATTTTATGTGCTTATATTGAAGAGGACTACAGACTGAAAAAGAATCTGCAATCCATTTTTTATTCCGCCTGTTCAAACGGAAATTATGGAAGTTTGAAATCGAGTTTTGGAAAAAATGCCATTTGAACGGTGAAATTCTAAACGCTTGCAGATATCGATTCGAAAGTATTTTATTTATATTCAGCTACCTCGAAAACCTATAAAAACATACCAAATTCAATAAAGTCTGCCATACTTTTCAAATAAATTCAGTTTATAGATTTTGCATTTTTCATTTTCGAGTTGCGTTCGAGAGCGCCTGCTTAATGCAGTTCGCTTCGGATCGATGAATTTTCAACGTCAATCGATTCATTAGACCGAGATTTATAATTATCAGTGATAACCGTTCTTGTAGATCCTACAGAATTTTCGCAAAATGGTGAAATATAGCGTTTTAGGGGGGTCAACCCCTTACTCATTTTTCGTCCAAAATTTCAAAATTTAAGATGATCATTTTATGTGCTTATATTGAAGGGGACTACAGACTGAAAAGAATCTGCAATCCATTTTTTATTCCGCCTGTTCAAACGGAATTATGGAAGTTTGAAATATCGAGTTTTGGAAAAAATGCCATTTGAACGGTGAAATTCTAAACGCTTGCAGATATCGATTCGAAAGTATTTTATTTATATTCAGCTACCTCGAAACCTATAAAAACATACCAAATTCAATAAAGTCTGCCATACTTTTCAAATAAATTCAGTTTATAGATTTTGCATTTTTCATTTTCGAGTTGCGTTCGAGAGCGCCTGCTTAATGCAGTTCGCTTCGGATCGATGAATTTTCAACGTCAATCGATTCATTAGACCGAGATTTATAATTATCAGTGATAACCGTTCTTGTAGATCCTACAGAATTTTCGCAAAATGGTGAAATATAGCGTTTTAGGGGGGTCAACCCCTTACTCATTTTTCGTCCAAAATTTCAAAATTAAGATGATCATTTTATGTGCTTATATTGAAGAGGACTACAGACTGAAAAAAAATCTGCAATCCATTTTTTATTCCGCCTGTTCAAACGGAAATTATGGAAGTTTGAAATATCGAGTTTTGGAAAAAATGCCATTTGAACGGTGAAATTCTAAACGCTTGCAGATATCGATTCGAAAGTATTTTATTTATATTCAGCTACCTCGAAAACCTATAAAAACATACCAAATTCAATAAAGTCTGCCATACTTTTCAAATAAATTCAGTTTATAGATTTTGCATTTTTCATTTTCGAGTTGCGTTCGAGAGCGCCTGCTTAATGCAGTTCGCTTCGGATCGATGAATTTTCAACGTCAATCGATTCATTAGACCGAGATTTATAATTATCAGTGATAACCGTTCTTGTAGATCCTACAGAATTTTCGCAAAATGGTGAAATATAGCGTTTTAGGGGGGTCAACCCCTTACTCATTTTTCGTCCAAAATTTCAAATTTAAGATGATCATTTTATGTGCTTATATTGAAGGGACTACAGACTGAAAAAGAATCTGCAATCCATTTTTTATTCCGCCTGTTCAAACGGAAAAATTGAAAGTTTGAAATATCGAGTTTTAGAAAAAATGCCATTTGAACGGTGAAATTCTAAACGCTTGCAGATATCGATTCGAGAGTTTTTTATTCGTATTCAGCTACCTTGGAAACCTATAAAAACATACCAAATTCAATAAAGTCTGCCATACTTTTTAAATAAATTCAGTTTATAGATTTTGCATTTTTCATTTTCGAGTTGCGTTCGAGAGCGCCTGCTCAATGCAGTTCGCTTCGGATCGATGAATTTTCAACGTCAATCGATTCATTAGACCGAGATTCATAATTATCAGTGATAACCGTTCTTGTAGATCCTACAGAATTTTCGCAAAATGGTGAAATATAGCGTTTTAGGGGGGTCAACCCTTACTCATTTTTCGTCCAAAATTTCAAATTTAAGATGATCATTTTATGTGCTTATATTGAAGAGGACTACAGACTGAAAAGAATATGCAATCCATTTTTTATTCCGCCTGTTCAAACGGAAATTATGGAAGTTTGAAATATCGAGTTTTGGAAAAAATGCCATTTGAACGGTGAAATTCTAAACGCTTGCAGATATCGATTCGAAAGTATTTTTTTATATTCAGCTACCTCGAAAACCTATAAAACATACCAAATTCAATAAAGTCTGCCATACTTTTCAAATAAATTCAGTTTATAGATTTTGCATTTTTCATTTTCGAGTTGCGTTCGAGAGCGCCTGCTTAATGCAGTTCGCTTCGGATCGATGAATTTTCAACGTCAATCGATTCATTAGACCGAGATTTATAATTATCAGTGATAACCGTTCTTGTAGATCCTACAGAATTTTCGCAAAATGGTGAAATATAGCGTTTTAGGGGGGTCAACCCCTTACTCATTTTTCGTCCAAAATTTCAAAATTTAAGATGATCATTTTATGTGCTTATATTGAAGAGGACTACAGACTGAAAAAGAATATGCAATCCATTTTTTATTCCGCCTGTTCAAACGGAAATTATGGAAGTTTGAAATATCGAGTTTTGGAAAAATGCCATTTGAACGGTGAAATTCTAAACGCTTGCAGATATCGATTCGAAAGTATTTTTTTTATTCAGCTACCTCGAAAACCTATAAAAACATACCAATTCAATAAAGTCTGCCATACTTTTCAAATAAATTCAGTTTATAGATTTTGCATTTTTCATTTTCGAGTTGCGTTCGAGAGCGCCTGCTTATGCAGTTCGCTTCGGATCGATGAATTTTCAACGTCAATCGATTCATTAGACCGAGATTTATAATTATCAGTGATAACCGTTTCTTGTATATCCTACA
>CM024240.1:82132614-82399161 GCA_013421045.1 Propylea japonica | reverse complement strand
TTTTATTGAGGCTCACTTGGGGCCCTTTTTCAGACATCCTGTATAATATTTCTTCATAAGTTATACAAGAAACAGTATCAGCCTACTTTCTTTTGTTCCACTTTCGCAAAAAGAAATTCTTTATTGAGGGATTTTGAAGATATGGACACTAATTTGTGATAACCTTTTTTTCAAAAAATTTGATAATCGGGCTATAATTCAAGAACCGCTTGAGTGGTTGCACATATCATACATCAAATCAGTGTAAAATTGAACGAAGAATTCGAATATGTAAAATATACAGGGTGTTGCATTTGAAATAACGAAGTTACATTCGTTTCCGGTGAAACCGGAAGTAGATTCCTCTTGAAAATATTTTACAATTAAAGTTCATGTACTCTAAAACGAAAATCCAAAATCTTGAATCTGTATTACAATTCCTTCCTCGAAAACGTCTAATGAAACACTTAAAAAAATCACCCTGTATTATAATGATTTATTCACTGAACGAAATTTTGTGTAACGTAGCAACTTTACCTCATTTATGTATATTGTCATTTATTGTATTCGCAATAATTTCGTATTTAATTTTATTGTCAAAACAAGTGTTCAATCATTATTGACATCGTTTGTTCAATGATGTTCAGATTTTAAACCTGATTACCTGTAAAGATTTCTTGAATGAACTATTATTATTATTATTATTTATAAAAAATGCTGCTTGGGAGAATGGGTACGTGACAAGCCTAGAGATTTTTACGAAAAGGCATTTGAAAAAGCAAATGTGGAAATGTGTCTAAGGTGTGATGAGGACTATCTAGAAAAACCGAAAAAGATCAGCTCTGTAACTCAATGAGGAAAATTTTTATTGCGTAATTCCGGTTTATATTTGAACCACCCTAGTATATACAATAAAATATTTTTGAAAATGGACACTGTCGTTCCATTTAAACGTTAAATGTATATTGAATATCTGGAAGAGCAGACAAAAAACATACAGGGTGAATCCTGTTGAACTGTACATACTTCACACAGAGATAGAGTTACAAATCAAACCCTGCACGAAGACCTGAAAATACCGTATGTAAAGGACGTCATAACAGAAAACAGCACCAAACATCACACAAAGCTTGAGAGCCACACAAACACCTTGCTACAACCACTGACTCAATTGCAGAACGATCGGCGACTTAAAAGAAAATGGCCAGCAGATTTGACGGAGACTTAAAGAGGCCCTGTCACTGGACGGGACCTCATCATGACGCCTAGCTTTGAAATCATCAAATGAGCTTATAGAATGTACATAATTCTGATTGCTTGTAACTTCTATTATAATAAAAAAAAAAGATAGAGTACACTTTGCTGGTTTCAAAAAGACCCCACATGAAAGGTCTCAAACGATTCGTTTGAATTATACAGGGTGATTTCCAGTTTTGGGTCATATTTTCAAAATGCTCTATTGGACGAACGAATAATCACAAATTCATCAAATTTGGTACGTAGGAGGACTGTATCAATCTCCATACAGCTGAGTTAACAGATTATCAGTTTCCAGAACCGGACTCTATTTTCTGATATTATCGAAATTATGAAAAAAACACCCTGTAGATGATAGGTCAATTAACCTGTCATGACAGTTCAAACTACACTGAAAACTCTTCAATGAAGAGTAATAAAATCACGTGGCACACCTACAAATTTAGAGAAAAAAAATATTGAATATGCGTACTCGGAGATAAATTTTTTGGACGGCCTAATTCACATGGAAAACCATACCCAAATGTATCAAAAGTTGAAGACAGGAGAATATTATCAGTTAAATCCTCTCGATATTCAAATATTCCAATATTCAGGTAATTTTCGTCAGTTTCCAGGACCGGACTCTATTTTTCTGATATTATCGGAATTTATGAAAAAAATCACCCTGTAGATGAAAAAGTCAATAAACCTGTCATGGCAGTTCAAACTACACTAAATACTCTTCAATAAAGAGTAATAAAATCACGTGGCACACCTACAGATTCAGAGAAAAAAAATGAATATGGGTAAATCGGAGATATTTTTTTTTTGTACGGACTAATTCACAAAAAAACATACCCAAATGTATCAAAAGTTGAATATTAATGGTTAAGATCTTCTACGCATTCAAGTATTCCAATATTCAAGGACAGACTCCCATTTCAAATTGGGTTTTTCAATAGATGATAGGTCGAAAGATTCGCCCTGAATATGGAACACTCCAAAAAAACTATTACGGGAGACCGAACAACATTAATTAACCTACAAGAGATTTTCATGAAATCGCGAGACACACAAATAGATTTAAAAAAAATTGAATAATCGTACTCAGAGATAATTTTTTGGGCGGCTGAAGTTTAGTAAAAGAACTAGGTATACCGAAATGCATGAGAAGTCGAATATTAACCTGATAATATTCGCGACTTCATAAAAATTTCTTGTAGGTTATTTAATGTTGTTCGGTCTCCCGTAACAGTTTTTTGGGGTGTTCCATATTCAGGGCGAATCTTTCGACCTATCATCTATTGAAAAACACAATCTGAAATGGGAGTCTGTCCTTGAATATTGGAATACTTGAATGCGTAGAAGATCTTAAGCCTTAATATTCAACTTTTGATACATTTGGGTATGCTTTTTTGTGAATTAGGCCGTACAAAAAAAATTATCTCCGAGTACCCATATTCAATTTTTTTTTCTCTGAATCTGTAGGTGTGTCACGTGATTTTATTACTCTTTATTGAAGAGTATTTAGTGTAGTTTGAACTGCCATGACAGGTTTATTGACTTTTTCATCTACAGGGTGTTTTTTTCCATAAATTTCGATAATATCAGAAAAATAGAGTCCGGTCCTGGAAACTGATAATCTGTTAACTCAGCTGTATGGAGATTGATACAGTCCTCCTACGTACCAAATTTGATGAATTTGTGATTATTCGTTCGTCCAATAGAGCATTTTGAAAATATGACCTAAAACTGGAAATCACCCTGTATAATTCAAACGAATCGTTTGAGACCTTCCATGTGGGGTCTTTTTGAAACCAGCAAAGTGTCCTCTATCTCTGTGTGAAGTATGTACAGTTCAACAGGATTCACCCTGTATAAACTGGGGTAGCTGAAAATAATTTCTGCAGAATCCTGTATGTATAAAAATTGATTAAATGTTTTAATCTTCTAGGGCATCAAAGCTGTGATAGCCGAATCCTTCGAAAGAATCCACAGATCTAATCTTGTTGGAATGGGCATCATTCCATTACAGTTTCTGCCCAACCAAAATGCAGACACTCTTAATTTGACCGGGAAAGAAATATACGATATCGAGTTACCTGAAGATCTCAAGCCAGGTCAGCAAATAAACGTAAAACTGAACAGTGGAACCTCATTCCAGGTTATCTTAAGGTTTGACACAGAAGTTGATTTATTGTTTTATAAAAATGGTGGAATATTGAATTATATGATAAGAAAAATGGTGAAGTAAGGTTAATGTTTGAGGTCTTGGCCATTGTTGAATTTTTGGGAAGGGGTTGAGTATTTTATTGTTATTATATTTTTTAAAGTATTTAATTGGGAGGGGAAAATTGTTGAAGACTAAGAGGCAATACGAAATACTTATCTCAGATATATGGTTTATGAAAAGTTTAATCTCATGGCAATGATATTTCAGTTTCATTAATTCTCTGATGCAAAATTACATTCCACTGAAAAATAATCATTGATTCGTGCCAGCTGGAAAAAAAATTTTGTTCAAGTTGTGGTAATATTTTTGTTTTTAAGAGTAAGTTAATGGTTTTTTGTAGCCATTTTTATCACTTGAGTTCATAAGAAACCAAAAAACTGCTGTACTCATTAGGGACCGCGCAGACTGCAGACTTTTAATCGGCCGATAGTTTAGTTGAGTTGGGCTGAAAGTGAAAGCTGAAAGTGCACACACCGAGCAACTTAACTTAGTTGGCTCGGTGTGCACACTTTCAGCCCAACTCAACTAAACTATCGGCCGATTAAAAGTCTGCAGTCTGCGGGGTCCCTTAACAGTACAGTGCAGTTTGATAGTGGATTTTTGAAACCTGGCTTGGAAAGCATAAATAGAAAGTTATAATTCTAGATGGCACATAAATTTTGTTTTACTATTGCTTTCTCTACTGTAGTAAAAGGAAAGTGGTGCAGGGCATACATTTTCTAGCCCCAAAGATACGTAAATTGAACTTAAGGACACTACTTAAACTCTTGCCTGGAGAATAAACAATTCGTCAAAAGTATTTTATTCTTTATTAACGTTTCTTTGAATAAAAAAAGGTAATCTTTGCCTCAACAAATTTTATATTTTATTTTAATTGAAGCATTTTTTCCACTCATGTACCTTATATTAAGTATATTTGATTTTGAAGAAAATGTATATTTAAACATCACAAGGCAATATTTTTTGTATTCCGAAGAAAAAGAATGAATAAACAACTTGATAACCATTTATTTTTGTATAAATATAGAAACCTCTGTAAAGAAAATAAATGCGACAATAAATCATCAGACATGGAATTTTAGACATCGTAAGTGCTAGCAGAAACATTTCCCCCTTTGCCAGTCCAGTTGGTATGCACAAATTTACCTTCCTGACCAAGCAATTCATAGGTGTGTGCTCCAAAATAATCTCGTTGGGCCTGAAGCAAATTTGCGGGCAATTTCGATCTTCTGTATCCATCATAGAAGGCCAATGCTGTTCCCAGTGCTGGTGTTGGAACTCCTACAAATTGAAGTGGTTTTTTACAATTCAAAATTTGAAATGAAACTTTTCTGAGTTTACAGAGGATGTTTCCAAAGGTTAGTCATTTTTCATTTCATTAGAAATAATTGCCTATTTGAAATATTCCCTAGAGAGAATTATCAATTCTTGAATATTCAAAATTCCCATACACTTTGGGTTTGGTCATGATATTCCTGCACTTATCTCTGAAGTTCAGATCTTTACTTGTTGATTTGAACCTTCAGTACATTGAATCGAAAGATTTTTTCTTGTTGATTAGGTTTCAACAATGGGCATTTCCAGTATGTTAAAATACATTTTTTTTATATACCAGCATTTAGAGTAGAGTTAAATATACAAACTTCAATGAATCGAATTTTTGATAGCTCGAATCAAATTGCTTGGCAATAGCGCCAATATATTTAATGAATCTTTTTTATTAACTCGAAGTTTTTTTTAGGCAGATCATGGATCGAGTTATCGAAGTTCAACTGTATATCGAACTCTACTCTAAATGCTGGTTTATGAAGAAAACTATATATACAGTGTGTTTGGTCACGAGTTAGCGATAATTTAAGGTCATCAAATATACCTAATATTATCGACAAAAACACCCAAACTTGGAAGTTTACCCCCTTAGTTTTGGAGTAGCCCCCATTTTAAATTTACTTTTTTATTTTCGTTGACCCTTCAAAATAATATCGATTTCTTTGGACATAAAGGTCCTACAGATGTGAAAAAAATGTTTTTTGAAAGATGACACTACCACCTTTCATTGAAGTATAACAATATAAGAACATTCAACTTGAAAACGCCATAAAAAAATTCTTTAAAAAAGTTCATAGTGAAAATATGTACTGATTTTCTCAGTAAATCCGCAATATTACAAGAATTAGCACATTAAAGTATAATTTTTTTTCAATGATTTAACACGCAAGGACACAAGCTACAAAACAACACTCACATCATTTCTGTAAGTTACATGATTTGAGAGTTATTGCTGTTCGAACATGACCCTTATGAAAATTGATAAAATAAAAAAACCTCAGTACTGTACTTTCGATAATTTTCAATGATAAAACAAACAAATTGATCATAAAAAATGCTCAAAATGGCCGCCTCTGCTCTGTAGACAGGCAGTGGCCTTCATGGCGACCTGTCTTGTGTCTTTTGCACGCGTAGTGATCATGTTCGAGCAGCAATAACTCTCAAATTATGTAACTTACAGATATGATGTGAGTGTTGTTTTGTAGCTAATATCCTTGCGCGTTAAATCATTGAAAAAAAATGATACTTCAATGTGCTAGTTCTTGTACTATTGCTGATTTACTAAGAAAATCAGTACATATTTTCACTATGAACTTTTTTAAAGAATTTTTTTATGGCGTTTTCAAGTTGAATGTTCTTATATTGTTATACTTCAATGAAAGGTGGTAGTATCATCTTTCAAAAAACATTTTTTCACATCTGTAGGACCTTTATGTCCAAAGAAATCGATATTATTTGGAAGGGTCAACGAAAATAAAAAAGTAAATTTAAAATGGGGGCTACTCCAAAACTAAGGGGGTAAACTTCCAAGTTTGGGTGTTTTTGTCGATAATATTAGGTATATTTGATGACCTTAAATTATCGCTAACTCGTGACCAAACACACTGTATATATTTTAACATGTAACATGTAAAGCTATCTAATTATTTACTCAAGATTTCAAGTAATTAATTTATTTCTAAACAAGCAATGAAATGAATGCTAACGCCTACGTCACACTCAACCGCAAATTCTGATCGTTTGAATCCGCTAGCTTATTTTGGTGATTTCAATTTTTTTCTCAATAACCTAACAACGAAACCGAAATGGATAATCGCTATTTTCTGAGGGTCCATTATTCCAAAAATGATTTTTCCGGAAATCACTAAAAATGCTCATGTTTCAACAATTGTGAGGAAACCAATAGTGCAGATTTCAAACAACTTCTGTGGATAATTCAGTATAATTTTATGAAACTTGATTGCCGCTGTGAGTTGCACATGCCGGTATAGGAATTCACATAGGAAACATACGATATTGAATGCATCAAAGAGAACATTCCCGTCCCGTTAAACAGTGGTATAGACGAAATATTTAAGTGCTAAGTTTATGACGAAATGAATGATCTACAGCGCATTGACTAATACAATGATTCATTTCGTCGGGCTGCCCCTGATACTCGATTTGAATACTTTAGGATGCCTGAATTAGGCCACTCCCCAACGATAACAGAAAGGCTTTATTACATTATTCGCAGTTGATCATTAATTTCGTCAGAAACCTAGAGCGTTGGCCTTTTGAATATACCACTGTTCGACTGAATGGCAAAGTTCTCTTTCCGAAGTGAATTTTCATACTGGTATGTTTTTCTGTGTATTTTCGGTAAGAATATATAGTCCGTTCACGAAAGTTTGAGCGCATAGTAGGCGTTTGTTTATTTATCTGAAGTTGGCAGTATTTGCTGTCATAACGTAAAATAAAGTCAACGTTGCCGAATGTACCCGGCCTCGTTCGACGAGCTTGCCAATTATCAGAGAACTCTATGCAATATTGACTACATTGCGTATCAATCTGACAAGAAAATAAATAACATAACCTAAAATTTTAGTATACACAGTGGAATATGCCAAATTTCCATGGCCCACCGACGGCTCAACCTTTCGTGAACGGACCATATATACTTGTGGAAAAAAAGATTATACCCTGTTTCAAACAAGCCTACAATAAGAAAGTGGCTCTCACCTAAATTAACCGCAGTTGAGACAACATTCCTCCATCCAGATTGCGCTTTGGAAATGGCATCAATGAAGAAAGGTGCCAAAAGTAAGGAGCTCAAATTTGGATCTTTATCGAAAGCAATTTTGATTTGTCCCAGAAAGACAGATCTGATAATGCAACCTCCACGCCACATCAAAGCAATAGAACCGTAGTCCAGGTCCCATTTATGAACTGCGGCAGCTTCCCTCAAAAGCATAAATCCCTGTGCGTACGATACAATTTTGCTGGCATAGAGAGCCTGAAAATATTTTATTAATGGTACAGAATTACCTAACAGTTATTCAAGTATTTACTTGTCTCAGGTTTTCTAAAAATTGTTTTTTATCACCGGAGAATTTACTCGTAGATGGTTTAGGAAGTAATTGACTGGCAATTTCTCTCTCTGATTTGAGGGATGATAGGCATCTACTGAAGACAGCTTCACCGATTAGAGTAACAGGAACTCCATAATTCAGGGCAGAAATAGCGGTCCATTTTCCAGTACCCTTTTGTCCTGCAGCGTCTCTTATTTTTGGAAGCAAGTATTCTCCTGAAAATTATAATATTATAAATTCATTGACATTTCAATTATTTGGAGATATACATATACCAGTATAGGAATTTACATCGGAAACATACGATATTCAATGCATCAGATAGAGAACTTTGCTGTCCATTTGCACAGTGGTACATTCGAAAGATTTCCGTGCTACGTGTCTGATAAAATGAATAGAGTGTAAATAAGTCAAGCAGTACTTGAATGGTATATCCAAACATTCAGAGCCAGGCTAGCAGTGAGAAAGAAACCAACATTATTCACAGCTGATTTCATTCATTTTGTCAGTAACGTAGCATGTTAATCTTTCGAATATACTACTGTTCAACTGGATGGCAAAGTTCTCTTTCTGATACATTGAATATCTTATGTTTCTGATGTGAATTTCCATACCTGTAGACATAAATAATTTAGCCTGGGCGCCAAGCATCTAGACCTAGAGAAATCGACACATATTTCGAGCAATTTCATCATAAATCCATAGAGATAGAATAGAGAAAAGACGCTATGACATACAATTGTGTAAGGAAAAATGGAACCACAGGGCGGGGCTTAGTTGACGACCAATATGGCTGAAAGTTCAGGGTTGAATTAAGTTGCCAGTTTTTTCTGTTTACGAATTTCACCCAAAAAATACGACGTGTTGGGTCTTTAGGAATCCTGTTCAAATAAGGTCAATTGAATATCAAATAAACAATTTTTCTTCAGGCGATAATATACACATATAGAAAGATATCAGATTACCACCACATACTAGCAAAAATTTCGAATGCGGATCTGTTCAGTACTCATCCCTACCTGTGATATGTTTTTCCTCTAATTTTCTTCTTATCTGTTCCTTCTCTGCTTGAAGAAAGCCATGCAGCAAACGATACCATTTTATTATTGTTTATTAAGCACAAGAAATCTCAATTTAACTTGAAAAAGGTACAAAAATCACTATTTTTAGAAAAAATTCAATGATTGTCAAAATTCGACGCATAGCAGTAATATGGCGGATCTGATACCACTTTCATTTCATTGATAGCAACTCTATACTATTCTATCTCTATGCATAAAACTCACATCAAGCTTATATTGATGTGTAAATTGATGATGTGTACATTTGTGATAATTTTCCAGAATAGGAAAGTTGAAATTTATGAGATGTAATGCCAAAAACGTATGTTGTTCTGTTAACTTGGTGTAGAAAACTCTAGCTAATAGTCAAGCAGAATCGGCACACAAACTGATAAAAATCATCTAAGGCCTAAGGTATCAATCATGAGCCATATGACATTTACCGCAGAATATGAAAATATCCAATATAGTCGAAGGTCTATGATCTTTCAAAAACGATTACAAAGATTAACAAAAAAACGAGGTAATGTATAGTCCGTTCACGAGAGTTTGATCCGTCGGTTGGCCATGAAATTTGACATATTTCACTGTGTATATTAAAATTTTAGGTTATGTTGGACAAGATCAACACCTGTATGGGTTTAAAGAATAAATGTATCTCTCTCTCTTTATTTTCTTGTCATATTGATACCCAATGTTGTCAATACAACATATAGTCCGTTCACGAAAGGTTGAGCACATAGTAGGCGCTTCTTTATTTATCTGAAGTTGGCAGTATTTACTGTCATAAAGTAAAATAAAGTCAACGTTGCCGAATGTACTTGGCCTCGTCCGACGAGCTTGCGAGTTATCAGAGAACTCTATGCAATATTGACAACATTGCGTATCAATCTGACAAGAAAATGAAGAACATAACCTAAAATTTTAATATACAAAGTGGCTCAACCTTTCGTGAACGGACTATAAAGTTCTCTGATAACTCGGAAGCACGTCGGACAAGGACGGGTACATTAGGCAACGTTGACTTTGTTCATCGTTATGACAACAAATACTGCCAACTTCAGATAAATAAACAAACGGCTACTATGCGGTCAAACTTTCGTGAACGGGCTATATACTCAATTTATTCTAATTTGGCCCAAATAACTGAGATAATTTATTTTTTGTACAACTGTCAAAAAAACTTGACTTTTCTTCATCACTATTGATGCGTATTTTTATTTGCACAAAAAATGTTGTTTGTATTTCGTGCGTATTGAATTAATGTTTTCATGGCACATTTGAGTGAATTTTCGGCAGTCTCATGTGCCATGAAGAAAACACTCATTTTACGCACTTAATACAAAAATAACTATTATATTTCAATGGAAGCTACCATGAAGGACTATGTGAACTCCTAATACACTTTACTCTTGAAGTTTCCACAGATCAATTCAAGTTGTAGATTAGATTTTTTTTATATTTGTTGGTAGAATCAATTTTATTTTATTGTGTTGGTACATTGGTCAAATTGTGCGGAATAGTGTGCAGCATGATTATAGATGAGATGTTTAAAAGTAATGGTGAGTTTACTGTCTCGCTTTTGTTTCTGAGATTATGGCGACAAAAGTTGAGATTTTGAAAACTTAATTTTCCTGCCGTTAGAGTGCTCAGAGCAAGAATATCTAACAGCACAATTTGAATTTCATTCTTCCAGTATCTCTGATATAACCTAAAAAAACTATCATTTGACATAAAAACGATGTGAGCGCCATTTGAAATGTAGCGGCGATAAAATTAAGTTTTGCAAATCGCATTTAAAGTGGGCAATATTTCTGTTGGTTCATTGCTGAATTTGTAGACAGTCAGATCTTACTGTTTTTCACTTTTTCAGTAGATATATATTTTGTTTATACAACTGAACTGAACGAATGGTTTGTTTGGTTGTATTTTCCTGTTCTTTCAGAGTTCAATAGATCCACCTTACCTTTTTGATCTTTATATCTCAATATATCCTTCGTTATCTCAATAAGAAAACTGTCTAGTTCGCCTTTATTCCAGTCCTCGAAAGTATCAGCCATTTCATCCTGAGGTATCCCTAAGGCCAACATCAAATCATATACTTCTCCAATTAACTGCATATCTCCATATTCGATTCCATTGTGCACCATTTTAACAAAATGACCAGCACCGTCACTTCCAACCCAATCGCAGCAGGGTTGTCCATCGGCTTTCGCAGAAATACTTTGGAATATGTCTTTAATATGGGGCCAGGCTTCTTTGTTTCCTCCTGGCATGAGACTTGGACCATACCTAGCACCTTCTTCTCCTCCTGTAGTTCAACAGATTAAACAGATAGTAATTACTTAAGAATATTTATGGAATACTTGGAAATCAAGAATAAGACTTCTTATTTATACTAATTGAGAACTTACTTGACACATGTGAACAAGGATCTAAATTCGAAATTTTCACTTATAAAAAAGGAATATGAATTTACAAAAATTAAATGGAGGATAATGACAACAAGATCAAATCAGTTTAATGATGTGTGGAGCTGGAGCAAATCTGTATTAGTAATAAAACCAGAGTAGGGGCAAAAAGGGATGAGAATTAGAAAAGTGAAAATATCGAAAAAATATGTTCAGAATTGATGACACCTGAACTACAACTTTTTAACCCTAAGGGATAGAGGCACATTGCATTCTTTTTTTTTTTCGCAAAACTCATAAATCAGTCAAACTCAATGCTCTTTCGAGTTCCTGTTTGTGCTGTGAACTTGAAACAAAAACATTATGCAGACACTATTCTAACAGGAATCCAGTAGCTTGATCTAATTTTAGCTAAGTGGTTTCTTTCCTGATTATTACCGAAAATCCTTTTTTTCTTATGGAAACAATAATTTATTATTATTTAAAAGAATTACAGGTTTTTTCTCGTTTCTAAAATATATACCAATTCATATATCGCCCTTAGATCAGTGGTAACTCTGGGAGGGGGATTAGTTTAGTTTAAAAAAAGGGGTTAAAGTTCACTGCGACCTTAAGGTCTATTGTGCCCCATTACAGAGCTGTTCTGGCCAAACCCTTCACAGCTCGCCTTCCAGTTCCAAAGATCTAATTAAATCTAATAACTGTAAAGGCTTCAACGAGGCTAGTTCCTCAATCTCATAAATTTCTCGCCCAAGGCATTCTCTCTTCAGGCTCGCAATGCCAAGGCATTCCGTGGCGAGGTGAATGGGGGTTTCTTCCTCCTCCCCACAGAACCTACACTCGTCAGTGTCCGATAATCCCATCCTCAACAGGTGCTTCCTGAGGCGACAATGTCCTGTAAGGAAGCCAGTGAGGAGGTGTAATTGCTTCTTACCAAGATCCAGATATCTTTTGGATCCTGCTATCTCAAAGTTCCGAAGGAACTCAGTGAAATGATCAATCCCTGGGAGATTCCGCCAGAGTTTTTCCCTCTCGGCTTTTTCTTTTTCCAGAAACTCCTTCTCATAGGTACATTTACATATACCATAGAAGGGTTCTGGGCCAATGAGTGACATTCGTGCGCCCTCTTTGGCAAGTGTATTGGCCTCTTCGTTTCCTTTGATTTCCGAGTGGCCGAGAACCCAGATTAAAAAGACGTTATCTTTCTTGTCTACCTCATTGAGTTTGTTCTGGCACTCCCAAATCATTTTAGAGTCGATGACGTAGGAGCTCAGTGCTTTAATAGCAGCTTGACTATCTGAGTGTATGGCTATATAACACTTTTGATAGTTTCTTTCTAGATTTATATCTAGACATCTTTCAATAGCTAAGATTTCCGCTTGAAAGACGCTCATACAGGAGCCTAGCGACAGTGCACACTTGGTACTTGTGGGAGGAGGATGGGGATAGCCCAGAAATTTCAGTGGGGATAGAAATGAATGAGTTAGTACAATGTTGTTCAGCCTACGGCCATATTTCAGAAGGAGAAGCAAGAATTTAAGAGGGCTTGATTCAACCTTTGCCCCCCCCCTCCAGTGCCGCCACTGATCTGAGGGCGATATATGACAAGTTATATATTTTTGAAACGAGAAAAGATGATTTTTTCTAAGTGAAAAGAAATTATTGTTTCTATAAGTTTATGTAATAAATCAGAAACGAAACCCTGTAGCAAGGATTGGATGAAGCCACTGGATTCCTATTAGAAATATTGGTTTATAACTCGAAAACAACTTTTTTTTATCTCTCAGGGTTAAAAAGTTGCTGTTTAGGGATCACCAATCCTGGTCACCCTGTTAGTAGGGAAACTGCTTCGGTTCATTTTTTTTAACAAACTGAATTTGTTTGTTATCAAACAAGATATTACATGAATTTAACAAATCATTCTTATGTGCAATATCAACTATTTTTGATACAACTATCGACTTGAAATGCAGTTAATGCATGGATAACTTAATTATGCATGAACCCAACATTTCAATAGCAATATGAAATTTATTACAAAAGGACAATATACCTGATACTCCAGAACCAACAAATCTGATTCCCTTCTTGGCCAAATCTTCAGTTCTCCTTTGAGTATCAGCATATTCTGAGTTACCACCATCGATGATGATGTCTCCTTTGTCCATGTGGGGTACCAGTTGATCGATAAAACTGTCTACTGCTGCTCCAGCTTTGACCAATAACATGACACGTCTAGGAGACTTTAGTTTAGAGATTAGGTCCTTGATAGATTCTGCCCCGATGATATTTTTGCCCTTAGCTTCGTTGGCCAAGAAATGATGCACTTTTTCTACAGACCTATTGAATGCAACCACTTTGAATCCATGATCGGCCATGTTCAGAATCAAGTTTTGGCCCATAACGGCCAAACCAATGAGTCCAATGTCAGCATCTCTGTGAAAATACTTAATTTGAAATAATTGTGACATTCATCCTCTCGAACAATTATTCTTTTAAAATCAAAGGTCTCAAATCACAACATAACTGTTACTACATAATGAATAGGTAATATTTTATCTGGAACAAAATTTAAATGCATTCATATAAATTTTGTTGGAAATTTCCAAGCTGCGATTTGAATTATTCTGAAATCTTCTTTTCTCGCAGAAATCATCTACTAACTTTGTTGTACTCCTCCAAATTAATGTTATTATATGTTTTTTAAGTGTTACAAAATTGGAAGAATTCATCAGACTTTGAATATTCAGTTATTTGACCTAAGAGAACTTTGTATTGTTTAAAACATAAATCGCCATAATGATTAAGCAATAATTTGGATATTTTTCAATTCGAATCAATACCTGAACAGGTATCAAAAAGCAGAAAAAATCATGCCCTCAATTCCTATAAACAAATAAAAAAAATTCACTCACCCCATCTTTTCGCTTTTATTATGCACAAAATATCAACAGGGCGACGGTGCACCGGTGTACGAATACGAAATGATTAGAAGTCAAAAAACCACTGATGTGACTGATGAATGATAAGTAAATTCAGAATCAGTAGGACTAGGAGTCACATTGAAACCTTGAAGGTTAACGAAACGTGTACAATATTTTTCCTTTCTATTCTTTAATGTAGGTAATCATTAATCGGTCAATCGGTGGGTACCTATTGCTCTACTTCTTTTAGCAATCACCGTGTAATTTTGGTTTAATATTATGAAACTTTTATCTGCTTTTAGTTTCTTTTTGTGCAATATACAGGAAAGTGTCTTTCCTGTTTTCGCGGACCTCAAGGTCTTTCATGAATTCATGATAAAAAAGTGAAAACTTCTGGACTGGAAGTTAGGTTATAAATGAGTTTTTTGGAAAAAATATTGGGAACTAAACTAACGGCATATTTGATTCATTTGAGAATCTAACTGTTCAATTAATTAAATTTTTTTTAATATCCTGAGAAAGTTTTGAGCATTCTCTCCTGCGTTATCAATCTATTCCGAAAATTTCTTGAATTATCCAGATACCGTTTGTGTTCCCTTTAAGAAAAAAATCATCCTAATGTTACGATCCTTATTAAATTTTGTATTGATCTTCGTTTTATCAATTTTTCAGTTGATATATTTCAATTAGCCTGTTCAGGTTTCTTAATGAATATGCTGAACTAAAGATGCCAGTTATTTTTGCGTGCTAGTTTGAAGAAGTATACAAGCGCTCGATAACAAAACTTTTGCAAAATTTCCTGAGATCCTTCCAAAATCTAACAAAATTTGTGCGTCCATATTAACAAACATTGTTTGAACAATGATGTGAAAAAGGAGCGTTCAATAAAATTTAACACTCTAGCTTTTCCGCAAAAAAATAGGTATTCGGGTTATTTTGTTTAATTCTGAATGGTACAATGATTTTTCATACGAAGTCATGCCTTGATGAAGTTATTGTTTCAGGGAGTTATCGGTTGGGAGCAGGTTTCATCATTTTTATCTTTGAAATTATTGTGATGCAGACGCTCACATTATACATCTTATACTAATAATTAGTTATAAAAAACACGAAAATAATACTGGTTAAAATATTTATTTACAAATTTCATAGCACAAAGTATAAATGGTTTTAATCTGATACTCTCAGTCTAACGTGATATCACATAGATATTTTCAAACTTTATTATTCTACTATACAGCATATCAATATTGTCCATCACCTCTATATCCTCTGTCTCGGTTATAGTTTCCTCTGTTATCAGCTCTTCTACCATCGTAATGTCTTTTGTTATTGAACCTCCTATCATCATCATAACGTCTATCATCAGATCTCCTATTATCATAATTACCTCTGTTATCTGACCTTCTGTCGTCGTAATTTCTACTGCATTCACCTCTATTGTTTTGTCTTGATCTTCCGTACCAAGGAAATACTATTGGGGGTGGAGGAATCCCTGTTTCATGTACTTTGGCAAAATCTGGATCAGCTGTAGTGTATCTATCGGAGAATTCGCGTTCGCATTCCTCAAGAAAAGCTATTTGTTCACGAGTTAAGGTAGCCATAGTTACTTAATTCTTATTATTTATGAACTTTTGATTAGAAGATATGAAATGGTATACCTGAAATATTTATGAAATAGGTAAACATTTAAACAATAAACATTAACCTAAATAAACGTAACATTTGACGTTTTATACGTCAAAGCATAGAACACAGAATATATGACATAGCATAGAAGAGGTATATTTAATTTTCTTCTTTTAGTGTGCTTGAATTTGATAATAATAAATCTAATTATTTACCCAAAGAATATTGTATTATCATTTTCAAATAATGGTATTATTATTATTTCAATTTCTTTCACAAATTTCTAGCCATCATTGACTGATGGGTCAACAATTAGCAGTGCTGTGTCTGAGGTGGCGTAAGGACACAGTAACCAAGTCTACACAGAACATAACTAATTCTCCTTACTTGCACGAGCTCAACAGCTTCAAAGTAGCCAGAAGTAATCAGTTTAAATATATATCATATTCAAATGTAAGACGGAGTAATGAATAAAAGTAAATTGCATACGGCAGCTCTTATTGGTCCAACGATGATAAATCTTATCCCTGCTTGGTCGATAACAGACATGCAGGATTGTACAGAATGTGTATTTTTGGATTAATATGAAGATTGCCAAGCAATAAATATACTTTCTCTCTCTATGAAGATCAAACTAAACGATTATATAAATTATCCTTATTACCAGTCTCTTCCACTGTGAAGATATCCCATTTATGCACATTCTTTAAATTACTCCATCTTAACTTTGAACAGATTATAGAAAAACTGTATTATACAGGGTGTCTGGTGAGGAATGGGACAACGTTTAGGTGGTGATGAGGGATGTCTCAAGGAGTGAGAAAATGCCATTTGAAATCATCTGAGGTACATGGTTCCTGATATACAGGGGGTTTTCGAAAAAATTAGGAAATTTCAAATGGCCATAATTCAGGATATGAAAGAGCTAATCCGATGATTTTTCGTATGAACAATGATAGAGTGAGTACGAATCTGTTTGAACGAAAAATTCGAAATAAAATCAGATCCGGACTCAGAAATTTTATTTTTCCTGAAATTAGGTAAAAACAACACCCTGTATGCGGTTTTCAATTTTTTTGACTTCATATTCTGAGAGAGCAGGAAAAATACATTCAAACTCAACTGTCATCTCGAATGGCACAAATTTTCCCTGCTTTCTATGACCATTCGAATGTCAATCTTCCGATTTTCGCTCCTTACATATTATTTTCTCAACATTTCAGAAACATGAGATCTCAGATAGTTACTAATAAGTAAAAAAAAAGATCATAAACGAATCAAAATTTTTATAAAAATGATCAAAAATGTGAAATTTTAAAAATTAATAATTAATTCTTCAAATATTGTTCAAAATGAAAACCACCAACTTCTACACATTTATCTGCTCTTTTCATTAAGTTCAAAACTGCTTTCCTTATCACATTCGGGTTGTTTGGTATTTCGTCACATGCGTCTATTATGCGCTGAATTAATTGTTTCCTTGTATTTATTTCTCGCCCGTACATCATAGTTTTAAGGTGTCCCCAAAGGAAATAATCTAACGGTGTCATGTCGGGGGACCGAGGTGGCCATGCTCTTGGACCACCACGACCTATCCATCTATTTGGATAGACCTCGTTCAAATGATTTCTCACTAAAATTGAGAAATGTGGAGGTGCTCCATCATGCTGGAAGATAAGTCCCCTTTGATTAATATTCCCTAATAAATTAGGAAGAACATTCATAAGGAAATCTCTATAAATTTCTCCGGTGAGTCTTTCTTCGAAAAAATGAGGACCTATTAAATTATTATCATAAACTGCGCACCACACATTAAAACTGAAACGTCTCTGTGATTGTCTTTGTACGATAGCGAAAATCGGAAGATTGACATTCGAAGGGTCATAGAAAGCAGAGAAAATTTGTGCCATTCGGGATGACAGTTGAGTTCGAAAGTATCTTTCCTGCTCTCTCAGAATCTGAAGTCAAAAAAATTGAAAGCCGCATACAGGGTGTTGTTTTTACCTAATTTCAGAAAAACTGAAATTTCTGAGTCCGGATCTGATTTTATTTCGAATTTTTCGTTCAAACAGATTCGTACTCACTTTATCATTGTTCATACGAAAAATCATCGGATTAGCTCTTATATTTCCTGAATTATGGTCATTTGAAATGTCGAGAAAATAATATGTAAGGAGCGAAAATCGGAAGATTGACATTCGAAGGGTCATAGAAAGCAGGGAAAATTTGTGCCATTCGAGATGACAGTTGAGTTTGAATGTATTTTTCCTGCTCTCTCAGAATATGAAGTCAAAAAAATTGAAAACCGCATACAGGGTGTTGTTTTTACCTTATTTCAGAAAAACTGAAATTTCTGAGTCCGGATCTGATTTTATTTCGAATTTTTCGTTCAAACAGATTCGTACTCACTCTATCATTGTTCATACGAAAAATCATCGGATTAGCTCTTTTATTTCCTGAATTATGGCCATTTGAAATTTCCTAATTTTTTCGAAAACCCCCTGTATATCAGGAACCATGTACCTCAGATGATTTCAAATGGCATTTTCTCACTCCTTGAGACATCCCTCATCACCACCTAAACGTTGTCCCATTCCTCACCAGACACCCTGTATATAATTTAATCAAGAACTTAGCTAGTTTGAAAAAAAAAAAAGGATTACTAATAGATCTACAGGTTGCAGTGCACAAGTATAACCAGAAATGAATCTGAAATCTACATGTTAATTTGTTATCTTTTGTATTGAATTTTTTTGTAATTGAAATTTGAGAAGTAAATTCAATTGAAGATTTATTTGTTTAAATGGTGTCATGAAAGTAAAGATGCACAATATAGAAAAATAAATATCAAATGTATATTCTAAAAAATGTAAGGAATAAATTTATATGAAATATTTGAGGAATACAAAACAGTTCTCAGAACAATATGATGAAAAATCACAACGGAAATACATTAAAATCTTACGCTCTAACATTTGTCCCTTGCAATTTTCGACAAATCATAAATTGCTCCAAGTATTGATGAATTGTATCAATCGGAGTATAAAGTTCTTGCATTCTATTCTGTAAATATGCAGGAGGTGTACTCGATACACAAGATCCCATAAAACTTTGTAAGAACTCCTTTATTAAATCCCAACACAAAGCAGGAACTACACAAGGTTTATATTCCACTTCTACAAGAACTCCTTTGAAATTGGCACTAACTGTTATAGTTCCAAGTTTCACACAGAAGTCTCCTATTTCATATCGTGGACCTTTTGATTCAGCTTTAGTTTGCTTTTTTGATGTATAAAAGCTTGACATCTTCATCATGAGAAGATCGAATAATCCATCAGTTACCAGAGGAATCGTTTTGGTTCCTGTTTCAAGGATTGAAAACACAGTAGCTGGTTGCTCAGAGTTATGGAGAACATGAACAGTTCTTTGATGTCCTAATTGCGGTACTGAGCTGTAAGTTTCACAGTCAACTAGAAAATGACCTTGTTGAACAGCACCTAAAGCAGTTATTCTTTTTGAGAGTAACTCTATAATTGCCGGTCCTGTCTTATTTTCGACTGGGTATTGTTGAAGAATAGTAACTCCCATTTTTTGTGTGGTACAGGGCGAACAGCATGTACAGCACTAAAGAAAATCTATTTCAATTCAGAAAAACAATCTAAGCTGCTCTTCGTTGATGATCAGTTCCTCTTTTAATGTTTTACTTTTATCCACTTTTTTACATAAACATCCACAGACACAGAAATCAAAATTCAAAATATTTGCAAAAAATAGAAACAATTTTTTTCTATGTTATTATCTGTGCTCATCTCTTATGCACAGAACATTTTTTCTTCGTTAATTATGTTCTGTGATGGTTATAACTCTGTGAGATAACCTTATTTCTGAGTTCTCACTTTCCGAAAACATCTGATTTTCTGTGGTTCTATAAGAATTTGAGCTTTTAAAAATTTCAATTTTATTATAAATTAATAAATTGCTTGAAATAATGGCTCAAAAAGTTGATTGGTCGAAATATGCACAAGAACAGGATGCCGCATTGAATTCACAGGTAAATGCTAGCAACCCGTTTCAATTTCAGTTACATTAAACCTGAAATTGTAGATTGAAAAAATAGAACTTAAGGATGACCGTAAAACCGAACAGGAGTCAGATGAAGCTCCAGATGAAATCAATCCAGCTGAAGCCAGTTTGTTGAAAAAACTTGTCAGAAAGGGTTTGGTTACAAATAAAAATGATATTGAAATTCAACGTCAGAACCCTAATTCTCCCCTACATTCAGTCAGAAGCTTTGAAGCCCTGAATTTGTGAGTTACATTTTGGAAAATTCGATTTCTACATTACATACAATATTTTACAGAAATCCAAATTTGTTGAAAGGCATATATGAGATGGGATTCAATGCTCCATCTAAAATACAAGAAACAGCACTTCCTGTTTTATTAGCAGTTCCTTCGCAAAATTTGATTGCACAATCACAATCTGGTACAGGAAAAACGGCAGCTTTTGTTTTAGCCATGCTAAGTAAAGTGGACGTTACTAAGAAACACCCACAGGTAATTTTTAATTTATTTTATTTACATATGTTCAATTTTCATGTTTTTCCCAGATACTCTGCCTTTCACCCACTTATGAATTAGCTATTCAGACTGGGGAAGTCGCTGCACATATGGCTAAATTTTGTCCAGAAATTGAAATGAAATATGCTGTGAGAGGAGAGGAAGGTAACTCAAAATAATAATTTATCCTATTCATCGTTACTTTATTGAGTGCTTGTTCTACTTAAACAAGTGCTATATCCTTTTGCCCATATTTCTGTAGTTTTCTAATTTCGAGCCGAAAATGGTCTCAAACGATAGGGTTCGACTCCCTGATGACGAATTCATGGTAAAATTCAATTCTGTCCATGGGGCTTTCCGTTAGTATGATAACTTTCGAAGGAATTGTCCTAGAGACTTGATATTTTTAGGGTGAGTTTGGTTCCCAAATGCCTCGGTTAAGTTCGTTAACCAGCCAAATCATACCCCCTAAAATATGGCCATTCAAATTTTTGTTCCTCAATATCTCAGACAAAAAATAAACAATCAAAATGAAATCTTTCAGCGATATCAAGATGCTCATAACCATAGAAAATTCAATTGGAATATTGAAAATAAGAAACTTTGTATTTCCATAAAAAGATATCTGATTCGATTGAAATTAATTTGTTTTATGAAGATTGATATACTGAATGTTCTTGCAAAATTCTGTGGCCAAAGTATTAACAGAACTATAGAAAATTCAATTGGAAAACTGAAAAGAAAAATCTCTATATTTCCATAACAGGATATCTGATTTTGAGTATGATTTATTTTGTGAATGACGACTGATATACTGAATGTTCATTCGAAATTTCAATAGGATCGTATCATCAGAATCATAGAATTTTTTTTATTATCTTGTTTTTTGCATATTTCATTTTTTGAATAATTTCCAGAATTGAATTCCGATTTGCTGAGATTCTGCATTTATACAGGGTGATTTTTTTAAGTGTTTCATTAGACGTTTTCGAGGAAGGAATTGTAATACAGATTCAAGATTTTGGATTTTCGTTTTAGAGTACATGAACTTTGATTGTAAAATATTTTCAAGAGGAATCTACTTCCGGTTTCACCGGAAACGAATGTAACTTCGTTATTTCAAATGCAACACCCTGTATATTTATACATATTCCAATACTTCGTTCAATTCTACACTGATTTGATGTATGATATGTGCAACCACTCAAGTGGTTCTTGAATTATAGCCTGATTATCAAATTTTTTGAAAAAAAGGTTGTCACAAATTAGTGTCCATATCTTCAAAATCCCTCATTACAAGAGTTTCTTTTTGCGAAAGTGGAACAAAAGAAAGTACGCTGATACTGTTTCTTGTTTAACTTATGAGGAAATATTATACAGGGTGTCTGAAAAAGGGCCTCAAAGTGAGCCTCAATAAAACAATGAAATCTCACTTTTTTCAAATGGCAACCCTATAATTTTGTAATTCCAATCGATTGCTCGTCAAAAACCAGTTATGGTGTCCCGAACATTTCATGCCTCTAAAATCAGTATTTTTGCCGTTATTCAATAAAATTCGAATTTCACGATTAAAGACAGGTTTCGCACAGTTTGTAAGCTTGCATTTTTGAAGTAGGCTATGTTAGGAACTGTCATTCTTACTTTTTCTTACAGATCAAGCACTAATCAAAACATGCAATAATAATTTCACTGGAATGATTTATCAAGGGTATGTTCTTTATTTGAGGCAAATGTAACAAATTCCTAGAAAAGGTAATTAGAAATTCAACGAACGAAATTCACATTTACTGACTTTTTTCGTTAAAGGTGGTAAATGTGGATTGCTTCCGTTAAAAGTTCTGACTGCCCTTCCTAAAATTTTGTTACATTCACCATAAATGAAGAACATATTCAATACATCACTGTTACTGTGATTCATATTTTGCATAGTGCCCGATTTATCAAAAAAGTATAAATGACAGTTCTCTAAAATGCATTATAAATCAACAGACATATGCTGAGTTGCAGGAACGTCCATTAAAATTTAAAGGTCCATTAAACCCTTAATCCTCCATTAGTTCCTTGTAATAATGGAGGATTAAGGGTTTAATGGACCTTTAAATTTTAATGGACGTTCCTGCAACTCAGCAATAGCCTTCATGAAAACTTCTATCCTAATAAATCTATGGTTAGACTAAAAAACCTTGATTCAATCCTGAAATTCGAATTTTATTCAATAACGGCAAAACTACTGATTTTAGAGGCATGAAATGTTTGGGACACCCTAACTGGTTTTTGACGAGCCATCGATTGGAATTACAAAATTATAGGGTTGCCATTTGAAAAAAGTGAGATTTCATAGTTTTATTGAGGCTCACTTTGGGGCCCTTTTTCAGACACCCTTTATAATATTTCCTCATAAGTTATACAAGAAACAGTATCAGCGTACTTTCTTTTGTTCCACTTTCGCAAAAAAAAACTCTTGTAATGAGGGATTCTGAAGATATGGACACTAATTTGTGACAACCTTTTTTTCAAAAAATTTGATAATCAGGCTATAATTCAAGAATTGCTTGAGTGGTTGCACATATCATACATCAAATCAGTGTAGAATTGAACGAAGAATTGGAATATGTATAAATATACAGGGTGTTGCATTTGAAATAACGAAGTTACATTCGTTTCCGGTGAAACCGGAAGTAGATTCCTCTTGAAAATATTTTACAATCAAAGTTCATGCACTCTAAAACGAAAATCCAAAATCTTGAATCTGTATTACAATTCCTTCCTCGAAAACGTCTAATGAAACACTTAAAAAAATCACCCTGTATAGGGTGTCAAGGAAAAGGTATCATGCATAGTGCCCAGTGATAGAGGGCCATAAAATATGAAAAAAAGGTCACATGAATATATGCCCGAAACTCCTTTCTATAAGAAATACAGGGTGTTAAATTTTATTTTTTTATTTGGTTTTTTGTAATAACAAAGAGGTAACAATTGAACAAAATGTGATATGCGGGCGTTTTGTATGATGCAGAATCCAAATATCCTAATAGTTTTCAGATTACTAATATTACATACAGGTTGTTATTGTAAATAGGTTACTTTGGCGCTTCTGGACAATTTGCGTGAATCATAACTTTTCGATGCGTTTTTACCGGAAACCGTTGATCTTATCGACTTCAACAAAGTATACCTTTTTGAAGGAAAAAAGATAGAGGAATCGCATTTATTAGTCCAGAATGACATACAGTGTAAGGCAAAAAAGTTAGGGTTGATTTAAATGTGGAGGAATCCTGTATGTGGCGCCCTCTAGTAGAAATCTAAAAACCATTAGTATATTTGTATTCTGCATCATACAAAACCCCCGCATATCACAATTTGTTAAATTCTTACCTCTTTATCCAAAGTTATCAAAAAAAACAAATAAAAAAATAAACTTTAACACTCTGTATTTATTGAAGGAAGCAGTTTCGAAAATATATTCATGGGAATTTTTTTTATATGTTATGGCCCTCTATCGCGTGGCACTATGCATGTTACTTTTTTCTTTGACACCCTGTATATTCGGTATCATTCCCATATAAAATTTAGAGTAATAGTCTTATTGCTCCACCAATGAACGAGTGCTCAAAAGCTCCTGCTCCGGGCTTTTCTTAAATTTTTTTTATTTCTAGTTTCAAGTGGTACGAAACTAACAGAACACATAATTATTGGAACTCCAGGGAAAGTTATGGATTGGGCTCTAAAATATAGACATTTTAATCTACAAGATATTACAGTTTTTGTTTTGGACGAAGCAGACGTTATGATTGCACAGCAGGGTCATCAGGACCAGTGTATCAGGATACACAAGTAAGAACAGTTACTTTAATTATACAGGGTGTTCAATCTCAGACGAGTCACACTGTATATTTCTTATCCCATAGTGATTGGAAAATTTTTCCAAAACACGCTGAACGATTTTCTTTGGGGGACATCTTTTGAGGCTTGAACCAACAACCTCCTAAGAGGCTCTTCAACCCCTCAAAATTGAATCAGGAACAGTCAACAGAGGTTGAAAGATACTTCATTTGAAAGGCCTTGGAAGCCTTTTCACAACGGTGTATGAAAAACGTAATTTTGATGAACTGATCTTGAATATATTAGTTATGTTAAAAAAATTTCATTTTGATTTTGGTGATACAACTAACCTTTACCCTGAAATAAGTTTAATAAATTTTTTGGCTTTCAGGAAATTGAGTGAAAAATGTCAAATGATGTTCTTCTCAGCAACTTATAATCAAAAAGTGATGGAGTTTGCCCAAACTATCGTCAAAAACCCAATAATTATAAGATTGAAAAGAGAAGAGGAAAGTTTAGATAATATACAACAATATTATGTAAATTGTGGTAGTAAAATGGCAAAGTACAATGCTCTCACCAACATTTATGGAACGGTTGGAGTTGGACAAGCTATAATATTTTGTCATGTGAGTTTGTGTGTTATTGTTAGTGTTTAACACAATTGCATTTTTTCTTAGTGCGTTGACAAGATTATTTCCGAAGTATGGGTTTAATATTGGTTGATTTTAATCAATCAATATTATTCTCTGCTTTCATTGTTTTATAATTGCCAATGTTTTTTCTAGACCAAAAAGACTGCAAACTGGTTATCAGAAAAAATGTCTCGAGATGGTCATGCAGTGGCAGTACTTACTGGAGATTTGAATGTAGAACAAAGAATAAATGTTTTGGATCGCTTCAGAAACGGCCAAGAAAAGGTTTTGATCACAACAAATGTTTTGGCCAGAGGTAAGTTCGTTCAAATTGGATAATATAGATATTTTGCATTCGGGCATTGGTGTAATTCTTCATATTATTATAATTATTGTTATTGATATTTTCCCTTGAATTTTTCTCCAAATCTGATGCGATCCACTGCTTTGCACTCCGCGATAACAGTCTTGATATCCTCAAAACATTGTCTAGGCTTATTATGTTCAGCTAAGCTCATTCTTTGTAAATGCGCTTCCATCCTGCAAAGGCCTGTCATAATACTAATTTTTATTTTATCCAGTTATATTTTTTCACTTTTTCTAGTTTGATTTTTGTTTATGAAATGATTTATTCAAACAGACAAATCAATCATTCAGTCAAAATTTGGTATTTAGGTGTCACTAATGTCTTCGACAAGGTCTTCAAAACTCGTAATTATATGGGCTTATGAACTATCGATTTTTTATTTAAAAATAGCATGCAAAAGCTTCTGACATGTCAGGGCCCTCTTCAGGTATCATAATGCTGTCAATGTATTCAGATGACTAGTAGGATAATCTCCATGTAAAACTCATTTCTAAGGCTCTGTAGTGACATCTAGAGAATTTTTTGTAAACTGTCTAATGTACCATGGCAACCTCATCAAGAAATTTTTATACTAATAGAAGCACGGCTTGAGAGAACAAAACAGTTGAATATTTTTGTATTGGTCAGTAATAACATAGACGGTATAATTTTTCCTTGAGTATAATGAGAATGGACCAACTTAAATAATTCAATTTTTGTTTCTACTATGTATGATTGGTCTCAGCCGTCAATAGCAGAATTCCTGCACTAAGAACATAATACATATTATACCATATAAAATGAGTTTCTTTGATGGGCGCCATCTAGTTCGAACCTCCATTTTAATTAAACAATTTTTCCATGAGGTTTGTCCTACTAGATAGCCTAAATAGTATATATAGTCCGTTCACGAAAGTTTGAGCCGTCGGTTGGCTTGGCCATGACAATTTGGCATATTCCACTGTGTATATTAAAATTTTGGGTTATGTTGTTCATTTTCTTGTCAGATTGATACGCAATGTTGTCAATATTGCATAGGGTTCTCTGATAACTCGGAAGCTCGTCGGACGAGGCAGGGTACATTCGGCAACATTGACTTTGTTCATCGTTATGACAGCAAATACTGCCAACTTTCGTGAACGGACTATACATTATACTATGATGCTGTTTTGTGTAATTTTGAAGATATCTCTTGACTGGAGTTCTTATTTCATTGTGATGTGGATAAGATAACCTGATGAACACGCTTTCCCCGGAACATTTTCAGTGATTTCAAACTAACCGTAACAAAGCGATAAATGGTTTTTACCCCAGAAATAAACATAGAGATGCCCCTACTTGTGAATAGTACTGCATTGTAATCAACCAAGCATTAGAGTGAGATGGAAAGCATTTCAATGCCACACTGGGGTGAAGTAAACAATTGGTTAGATTTGCATTTCTCTAATTCCTGAATATAATACATTACATTTTCGTAATTTTGCCCTAGCTATAATTAAGGGAATATCCTTAAGCTACAATAAACTACCACGAAATTGAAATAATTCAGTTTATGAACGTCAAATCGAAATGAAAATGTAAACACATCGTATCAAGAGACTAAACACTAACAGACAATGTTGCCAAAAAAATATCTGTAACAGACGCAAGCCGTTAGTATCAGAGTAGGGTAGCGATAACCAATTATCCCAATACGAAAAAACATACGGCACGATTTCGCAACGCCGGAAGTTTGTTCGCGAGTATAAACAAACTAGCGACCCGCCCCGGCTTCGCACGGTAATTCGATCCAAGTAAAACTGTTAAACAAAGACAGTTGCATCAAAATTTTATCATAAATTCCCTAAATTATGGCGCCTACCGACCCTCTAAGTTAGAAAAGTGATCAAATACTAACTTGAAGTCTTACTAACACTCAGTTAAAAAAAAAACATTAAAATCATTTCAGTAGCCATGGCGTCATGCGCTTCTTGACACGATCACGCTACATTTCCGCGGGAATGAGGTATTTTCCCGCCGTAAAAAGTAGCCTGTGTCCGTGTCTAGGATCCTATCTTTATATTAACCAAGTCTTATAAAAATCCGTTCAGACGTTAAGGCGTGAATGAGGTGAACTTTTAAAACAAACGATTAAAAATCACTAACTTAATTAGTTTTCTGCCTACTGCCTACGCCTTAAGTACGATAACATGAATATTAATAGCCCATATCCTTTTCTAGGTTACTATCTATCACCTAACTAAATTTCATCAAAATCCGTTCAGCCGTTTAGGCATGATAGAGCAAAACTCCCAGCAAAAACCATAAAAAAATCACTAACTCAATTCAGTTTTCTGCCTACTTCCTACCCCCTAAGTACGATGATGTGATCATTTTGATCTTATATCCGTTTTTAGGTAACCATCTATTACCTTAATAAATTTCATCGAAATCTGTTCAGCCGTTTAGACGTGAAAGAGCAAAAGTCCCAACAAAAACGACTAAAAATCACTAACTCAATTTAGTTATCTGCCTACTGCCTACCCCCTAAGAACGATGGCGTGATTATTTATAGCCTATGACCATTTCTAGGTTATCATCTATCACCATACCAAATTTCATCAAAATCCGTTCAGCCGTTTAGGCGTGAAAGAGTAACAGACAGACAGAGTTACTTTCGCATTTATAATATTAGTATGGATTCTACTTGGCTGCATAACAAATGCGTGAAGGAAACTCTAGGTTTACTTTTTACTCTGAGGTTTTTACCGAGTTTCAATTCAAAACTGCCTTGAAAAATAGATTTCTTTAGAGCTGTGGAAAGAGTAAAATCATATGCGATCATTGAGTGCAATTGAACTTTAGACAACTTTGGTTGTGGTATTCTCCAATTGCTCTCATTTTCTAGGTATCGATGTGGAACAGGTTACGATAGTAGTCAATTTCGACCTACCTATAGATTTGAGCGGTAGGGCAGATTGTGATACCTACCTTCACAGGATTGGAAGAACTGGACGTTTCGGAAAGAGTGGAATAGCTATAAATTTGGTTGATTCCCCACAGTCCATGAATATCTGCAAAGAAATCGAGCAACACTTTGACAGAAAAATCAACTTTTTGAACGCCGATGATTCCGATGAGATTGAGAAAATAGGAGCCTAAGTTACCTGATTGTTGAAGGTAAAGATCTCGTTCTACTGAATAAATTTTTGATTGTCAATTACAGTACATATTATGTTTGTTTTAATAAATTTATTTTTTACTTGAATCGGTTTTAATAATTATAGATAAAATAATAATTTATAAGGGATATTAAGCTGCAAGCTTATAGTTCGATGCAAAAAACAATATAAATGAAGCAGTGTTATTGATGCACTATGCTACATCAAATAAATTACGAAGAAGTTTTCAAATATTGATTAAAGATTCACATTCAAATTATTCTTCAATATTATAATCAATACTATTTTTCATAAGATACAAGTGATATAGTGATCTATCTCATTAAATGGATAAATGTATATGTCTATCAACAATTCGGTAGTTGTAGTAAAATACAAAGATTATATACTCTATAATCTTCGGTAAAATATTTTTAAACAAATATGAGCAAAGGATAGAACTGATTAGAGGTTATTATGATTTAATACAAGGTTTTCCAAGTTCATTGTCTTAAACGTTTTCGGTGACATGGACATATTTCAAATCTAAAAATTGGGATTATGATATTGTTTGAAATTCTCTACAGAGCTAAAATATTTCTGGAGCTAGAGTACTTCCGGTTATACAAGGAGTGAGAAAAAATAGGCCAACATTTTTTTTTTCAAAGTTTTCCTTCCTCTTATGATTGATTGAAATGCTGAATTTCTGTTAAAACCATTGTAATATTCTTTTGAATATAAAAAAAGAGAATTCTTGCATCTTTTGAATTCTAGAATTATAATCGAACGGTGTTTCAAATTTGTTTTCGAAAAATGTGATTGAACATTTGCCATAACGTTTGTTCATTAAATTTCGACCCTATTTCTTATGATTTCGTTGGATTCTGCGCAGAAAAATCTAGGATGCTTTTGCTCCTCAATTCGGTAATTTTTGAATCATTTAAGATTTTCTGGATTTATGATGGAAGTAGAGTCAAATTCATCAAATCTAAACCAATTCAATGAATATTCTCATCAAACCATAGTAACAATTGAAGTAAATTATTCCACTTATAACTTAAGCCGAAAAATACTTCCCTTCAAAATACTCAGACCATAAATTGTTTTGCTTCCCTATTCAGATTAGTAACTTGGAATACAAAATATCAAAATTATTTTTATTCAACAAAAACAGTCTAAACAACATGAATGATCCAAAAAATGTGGAAAATCTTTCTTTGAGTAACAATAAAAAATGTATCACAAAGGTGCTTTTGGACTTTATCAATTGCACTAGTTTTTCACTAAAGAAATGTCAAACTTCAGTCGACCATTCTCAATTGTAACGTCTCTTGCCGAGTCCTTTTCTCTTCTTTTTTATTGTCATCCTTGATCAAAAACCTGTATATTACAGGAGAGAAGAGATCTTTAGATAAGGATCTTCCTTCATTTGATCCAGATAAGTAACTGACTATTAATCCAACTACGATGGCAGTTATTGTTCCTAAACCGGTATAATACTTGTATGATAATCTGTAGAGGATGAAAGGGGGCTCCATGTGAGTAGTTGTGTGTTTATCGATTGTTAAACTGAGATAATCGGTCAACAGGTCTTTGCAACCTTCTATGGATACAGGTTTCTGGGGAAATACTATAAGACCTTGAGCCATATTTATTTGAGTGCCTATCGATATCCAGCTGATTAAAGCTATGCTTATTATCCCTCCAGTGAGCGCGCCCTGAAAATGATTCCAAT
Source organism: Propylea japonica (assembly GCA_013421045.1). Lineage (NCBI taxonomy): Eukaryota > Metazoa > Arthropoda > Insecta > Coleoptera > Coccinellidae > Propylea > Propylea japonica. Next base: position 82,369,048 of record CM024240.1, on the reverse strand, counting down.
TGATCACCAAATCTTTGTATATTTGTAGATCAAAGTCATAAAGTCAAGTTAAACTCCCATTTAAATATCACTTATTATCATGACAATTATTTATTCAAAACTGCTTGTTCCTAGCGTCTTATCATTTTTCCCAATGAACATTTCCAGTATCTGCTTGAACGAGCAACCCTCAAAATTGAATGGGGAAAAGGGGTTGAGTGATACTACTTTTGAGAGGTCTTGGCACTCTTTTTACAACGGTGTATTTTTTTAGATCGAATGAGCTCCCTTGAATATTTTGGTTGTATTAAGAAAAAGGGTTCAAGTTTTATATGAAGTATCACTCAACCCCTCTTCCCCATTCAATTTTGAGGGGCTGAAGCTCAATTGGGCGAAGAGAGGAGGAGTTATTTCGCTGAGGTCCGCACACTTGGGCGAGGCAATGCATCGAGTAGCCATCGGAAAGAATTCCCCTTATCTCTAGTCCTCTAGGCCGCAATACAATTTTCCGCTCTTCTCTTTGCGCCGCCTAGATGAGCGGGTGTCCATTTGATTCAATGCAAACTTCTCCGTGAAAAGAGACGCGTCCCTTCCGAGCGCTTCGCTTCCTTCAAGTGCGCGTTTAATCTGGTGCCGTATTCTCGAGAAGTGATATTCTAAAACGTATACGAACTTCATTGCGCGGTGTGCATTTTTGCAGGTAAAACAGGGACTCGCGCAATGAAGTTCGTATACGTTTTCGAATATCACTTCTCGAGAATACGGCACCTGTCCCACGTCTAACCATTCAGCTCTTTTCTTCGCGTCTCCTAGATGTGCGGGTGTCCATTTGATTAAATGCTAACTTCTTCGGCGGCATATCACGCTTCGACTCACGACGCCCCTCTTCGCCCAAGCGAGCGCCAACTTTTAGTCTTCTCTTTCAGACAACTGTTATGAATAGAGCTCGTTCAGTTTTTTGTCATACGGAGTGAACTCTCCTCCTTATTCAATATCCATATAAACATGGGTCCGCAAAAGCTTCGTTACGGAGCTACAGGGTGTTGAAATTTCCAAAAAAAAATTGGTTTTTTCTTCATAACTCCTGCAGTTTTTCAGATATTCAGTCCAAATATGGAATGCGAGCTATTTTCAACAGTCTTCATTATTGCACGTCCTGAATCTTAACTAGAATCTACAGGGTGTTTCCATTTCCGGAGCCATGTCTTCTTTTTCCCTCTCCAAATTTTTGTGGTGCGCCACTGGTAACGTAAAATCAATTTTTGATATCTTTGTTCAATTTAGAAACTTCTTTGACTTCTGTACAATTGTATTTGATATTGAAAAAGCTTAAGTTGAGTCTTAGATGACTAGCCATCAAAATAAGAGCAAGTTTTGGACATACTCGTATCTACCCAGTATTTCTATTATTTTTTTATTTAGCGAATAACATACATTCGTTCAATATTTCTTTACTCGAAAACGGTTAGAGATACGAAAAACATTAGAGAAGTCAAAAAAGTTTTTCAATTGAACGAAGATATCAAAAATTGATTTTACGCTGATCAGTGGCATACCGCAAAAAAGTTTGAAAGGGAAAAAGGAGATATGGCTGCGGAAAAGAAAACACCCTATAGATTATAGTTAAGAATCAGGACGTGCATATATGGATACTGTTGAAAATAGCTCGCATTCCAAATTTGGACTGAATATCTCAAAAACTGCAGGAGTTATGAAGAAAAAAACAATTTTTTTGAAAATTTCAACACCCTGTAGCTCCGTAACGAAGCTTTCACGGGCCCATGTTTATACAGGTTTGGTCTCTCTCTTATCGTTTAGAGGAGCGTAGATCTTTAGTATGGTAGGCAACAGTAAATACTTGAATCGAGTATTACGGGCTGCCTGACAAATTAAAAATTCTATACGTGTAGTGCGGGTTCCCTACCATACTGCGATAAGAGAGAGGCAAGACTAGATTATTGCAGTAAGACAGTTGAATTCATTCAGTTATCGCACTTGATTATCTCGCTTATTCATCTGTGCAACTGGAGGGAAGAATTCTCTGTCTGATGCCTTGTGTATCGTATGTTTTCGATGTGAATTTCCAAATCGGTATAAACTTTTCTTTTTAAAATTGCATATAGCATCATCCCCTTAAGTTGTGACATACTGCATGTATGTAACACCTGTATCCTGTAGAATGCTTTTCTTTAAATCACTGGAAATGCCCATTGACTGTAGTTTGAAAAACTCAGATATTTAGAAGTGATTAATAAATAATAAATCAGTTAACTTTACCATTGAGTTTGCAGAGGGAAAAAACATTCCAAGTGTGAATATTCCCAGTAAAGGACCTGCTGTTATAGCTCCCAAACTACCTGAAGCTTGTATCAGAGCACCCATTTTTTCTACTACAAATACCAGAGCTACACATATACTTCCAATTATAACCACTATGATCTTCATCAAAAAACTTGCTTGACTCTCGGTTAAGGGTTTTTTCATTCTTGGTTTGATTAGGTCTTCAAAAATAACACCAGTCATTGAGTTCAGTCCAGTAGACATAGAGCTATAGATAAATAAAAATAATAATTTTTTTATTTCAATTTTTTTGTGTTCTTTTATGAATAAGTCTTGGAGTGCTTCAGCTCTTTGAGACTTTTTTCAAGTGCATTACTCAGTATGTATTTTTTCTCCTTCTTATTATGGAATAATAGTATATTATGCAACGAGCGTATGATACCTATTATTCACGAGGTGAAATTTAGGCTACTAGCCGTAGGCGATTGGCCCAAATCACCGAGTGAATAACAGCCATTATACGAGAGTAGCATACTATACGTATCCACGGCTACTGAATATATTTCTTGAAGTTTATAACATTTTGCGACCACAAGATCCTTCTATGACAATCGTGGAAAAAGTCAAGTTTTGGAGAACTGGGGCCTATTGCACCGAATACTTTGCAACTTTTCACTTTGCCTTTTTCACTTTTCAAATGAATTAAGTTGCACCAAACGCATTTATAATTGAAAAATACAATGTGAAAAGTCAAGTGCGTAGTGAAAACTACTCCGCAGAAATTAAATGTTGTGCAACATAACTAATTTTCACTTTTGAAATTTGTCAGAATGCAAAGTGCGAAGTGAAAAGTTGCAAAGTGTTTAGGTGCAATAGGCCCCTGGTCTTCGTATATTTTGTAATAAAAAATGCTTCAATTGATTAAATAAAAGTCGATTTGGCCCTCGATTGACAAGGTATGCCCATATTCGTTAGTTGGAGACGTTGGAGTACTTAAGAATACAGAAGAAATACCAATTGAAAGAATATTATATCAAAGATGAATCTATGAAACATCTGACATCACATTTGATATGATATGTTTCATTACGCGATAAATTAATATAGAATAATTATTTAATCAGCTAGGTTATTAAAAACAGCAACTAATGGTCAAGAAATTTCAACGTGTTAACAGTTCGAAACCATTAGTCGCTCGATTAATAACCGAGTTGATTACAAGATTTTTCCGATGATCAAAATATGAAATGATTGAAATACATTCTCATTTTGCACGAGACTTACATTTGACATAATGAAATTTCTATGTATCTATGTTCCAGTAGAGTTCTGACATGTCTCGTAGTGCCTCTGTATACTTGATATCAACTTTTATTGTGAGGTCAGCGGAAAAGAGTTCTTAATGATAACATGAATGTTGAAATTACCTTAAAGCTGCACTGAAAACACCACTAACAAATAGCCCTGGGAGACCGGGCATTTTGGCTGCGATGTGCATGACGAAGTACGGTAACAACTGGTCAGACTTATAAATTGAGCCTCTTGTTATTGGGTCACATTTATAATAATATGCGAAAATGAGCAGTCCCATGTAGCAGCACATTGACACCAAAGTCATTATGCCGATCACCAGAATCACCACTGTTCTGTAATTTGTTTTGTTTAGTAATTAATTGAATGTGAAAGCAAAATCTCAACAAATCTTCTTTTGTACTAATTGGAACAAAATACACTGATCAACAATTGCTAGGGATCACTTATGAACTTCTCTTCATTTGTATTTTTTTCAAGTTATCTCGTGAATATCTGTACATTATATGTTCTCTAAGGAAAAAGTAAGATGTTTTGAGTTGATTGTATCAAAGTCTTCCTCACTTCATCGGCTCTTGTTCACAAAATCTATTATTATCTGTAGGCTGTTACAGGTGGAGTGATAAGCAATGTGGTATTTGTTATTAAATCTGTTTTTTTCTGTCGTTCAAACACATAAGGTGGCAATAATTGAAGAAATGAGAACAATATCAGCTTATCAGTCATGCCGAGAAGACGTTTGGTTCCTGTGCAACTGGACCAAATCATTATGGTGGATACAGGAAGGTTTGTCCCAGCGAGAAGTGTCCCGGCGGTTGAATGTTTCGCAAAGTGTCGTGAGTCGGGCTTGGAATAGGTTCATCCAAAACGACTCAGTAGCTTATGTTCATGGGGGAGGTCGGCAGTACAACAGCTGCCCAAGATCGTCTTTTGATCCTCAATACTAGGAGAAATCCCACTTACCCGGCGTCGCGGCTCAATAGATCACTGAGAGTTGTAACAGGAGCTCTAATTTCGAACCAGACTGTAAGACGACGACTACATGTTCTTACTTTGAGAGCACGTAGGAGGGTACAACATCCCCGTTTGAATAGGGAACACCGGGTTCATCGACGGCAATGGGCTGAGGAGCACCGCAATTGGACACTTGAAGATTGGAGCCGATGTTTATTTACGGATGAGTCTAGATTTCGTTTGGTCAACTCCGATGGACGTATTCTTGCTTGGAGGGAAAGAGGTCGAAGGTATGCAGAACAGTTTATGGTACCCACAACAGCTTTTGGCGGAGGTTCTATACGTGTATGGGGAGGCATTTGTTTGAACCAACGCACAGAGTTGGTTGTTCTGCAGAACACCACCATGACCAGCCAGAGATATCACGATATGATTATTGAACCCATAATTGTTCCCTTTGCGGCTGCCATGGGCGAGAATTTTATTTCAATTGACGATAATGCCCGTCCACACCGTAGTCGTCTGGTTAATGAAGCGCTAGAAACTCATGCTATTGATAGGATAGACTGGCCAGCTCGCTCTCCAGACATGAATTGCATCGAACATGTATGGTCTGAGATGTCTAGACAATTGTCAACCTTAGAACAACCGATCAATAACCTGGAGGACCTTTCTAACGCTTTACGGGATATTTGGACGAATTTGCCCCAAAATTTTATAAACCTTAAACTAGGTACTAGCAACTAGCTTAACCGAAACTTCAGCCTTCTTGTGGTTTCATCATAAAATTTTTATGTTATTCAAACACAGAATTTTGAGTGTTCCTAATAAAGTCTTTTTTTTCTCCAACTTTCCATTTTTTCATTCTTTTCTCAAGTTAACCATATTATCAACTGAAAATACTCTGATATCTAACTAAATTTATAATCTTGGAGGGAATATTTCAAAAATAAATTCAGAACAAGTAAGTGATCCCTATCAATTATTGTTGAGCAGTGTATAATCATTCTAATAATTCATTTTGTCTAAATGATTGCATGTCCCACTTGGGTTGAAAGTATGTAGTTCAGAAAGTTTATATCTCACACTGGGTGTATAGTCCGTTAACGAAAGTTTGAACGCATAGTAGGCGTTCGTTTACTTATTTGAAGTTGGCAGTATTTGCTGTCCTAACTTAGAATAAAGTCCACGTTGCCAAATGTAACCGGTCTCGTTCAACGAGCTTGCGAGTTATCAGACAACTCTATACTCCGTTCACGAAAGGTTGAGCACATAGTAGGCGTTTCTTTATTTATCTGAAGTTGTCAGTATTTGCTGTCATTACGTAAAATAAATTCAATGTTGCCGAATGTACCCGGCCTCTTCCGACGAGCTTGCGAGTTATCAGACAACTCTATGCAATATTGACAACATTGCGTATCAATCTGACAGAAAAATAAACATCATAACCTAAAATTTTAATATACACAGTGGAATATGTCAAATTATCATGGCCAACCGCCGGCTCAACCTTTCGTGAACGGACTATATGCAATATTGACAACATTGCTTATCAATTTTGCAAGAAAATGAACAACATAACCTAAAATTTTATTACACACAGTGGAATATGCCAAATTTCCATGGCCAACCGAAGGCTCAACCTTTCGTGAACGGACTATAAAAGTGACCACCCTCAATAACTTAACAACGAATCAGTATTTGTGAAAACACTCAGACAAGTCGATTTTTGATGACAAGTGGACACGATCTGAGATACAAAGCTGGAGAGGGTTGCAACCCCATCAGGAATTTTAATAGGGAAAGTTGGAGTTTTGTAGCACAGATGTATGGATGGATTTAAATTTGTATGCTTTATAGTTTATTTTCATAAATAAATAAATAAATGAACCTGCAGTTTGTATTTTATAATGTGAATGTTTCATTTAGTTACCATAATTCCATAAAAAACACCCTGTAACTTTGTTAATATTCACTTTATCGAACTTAGTATAGGTTCATACGAATTTGAGTCCATGCATACATTTGTGCTCCAAAACTACCCGCTTTTCCTATTCACATTTCTTGCAGTGGCGGCTCGTGGGTGAAAAAAGAGGTGAAGAGCTAAACAAGCAGAAAAATCTAGAATAACATCTTTTTTATGTAAACTCACCTATTTTTTGTATATCAGATCTAACCTTCGGTCCTTTAAACTAGCAAATTTGTCCGTAATGTCTTCATAAAATGGTTGTTTGTTTGTTAGTTGAATTAAAAGTTCTTTTTGAATGGAAATATTGGCCAAAGAGGAAAGCCTGTGTTGAGATACAGAATTTATTAAATAAGTTTTTATTCTCTTGAGGCAATATTATATGATTTGCCATTTTTAATTTTTTTTCTTGTAGAAATTTTCAAGTCAACAGTAGGCCGACCTTCATTTAAGATGTCCTTTTTGTCTTCGTCTTTCCAACGATGAAACGGAGTTTCTATTAAACTGCACACAATGTCATTAATGGGGTTCATTTTTAATATCGAAGCCGAAGCACTTAAAGTAAACAACAGTTATAGGCGATGCGCGGACAGTAACCGACGACGTAACATGTGCAGACTGCAGAGGGTTACTGGAGCTCTTCAATACAGCGAGAAAACGTAATAGAAAGCCCCGGTGACGTCACCCGTTACCATAGTAACGCAGCGATCGAGGTGCAAGTTCCGTGACAAACCTCTTCTCTCGATGCGGCCAGCGACAAGATATTTATAATGAGTTTCGTGATTCGATAACAAACGTCTCCTGAGTTATGATATGGAGCTAATGAAACTATTAAATTATTGTATAAATAATGAATAATAATTATCATCCTCAATGAACATTTTAGGTGACCCTGACGCTAGGAATTTTTAGGTGAAGAGCCACTTCACTCCCTTCACCTGAAAAGCCGCCCCTGATTTCTTGGGGGTTCCAAACTTGTCCAGGGGGTTGCTATACCCTGTAAATCTCTACTTACACTCTAGCAGACCGAAGGGATGGCATTGCTAAGCATCTCTGTACCATAGCTTGATTTATGGAACAAGACGCCATCCATGAAAAAAAATCTCCAATTGTAACTGTCCAGAATGAATGTCTTATGGTTGGATCCCAATCGAAACTAAAAAGTATTTATTAAAATTATTCCCATGCAACAATTAACTGCAAAAATTGAAATTATTATTTCGCATATTATGTTTTTACTTGAAAAAATCTATTCTTCCACCATCTTCACTTCTTTGCCATACTTCGTCAAAACCCCCAACAGCGAATGTACCCATAAATACTACTGCGATTAAGGCACCAAACATAACTACAGTTTGAATCGTATCAGTCCAAACAACAGCTTTCAAGCCACCCTTGAAAAAAGATATGATGGTGACAAAAATCTGAATTCATAGAAATAAATGTAATACTCAATTTCAAGAAATACAATCAAACATTAATTATCTATGTTTTTAATCATTGAAAAGAGAACTATCCATACAAATTTTTGTAATATATTTTTGAAATTATTGTAAAATGGAAAAATTATAGTGCATCAAACGAAATTTTTAAAGCATGAGTGAAAATACAGAGACTGACTTCGAAGATGATCCTGATGAATTAATCCTTATAGTTTCGACAGTTATTATTGTAGCATTGCTATTTCCGTTTTTACTCTTACTTATTCCATCAAGAACATTTGATGGGCCTCTACTAATTGTGTTCTTTTTAGGATTCATTTTATATCCCTTACAACTTCTAGATCACATGAGATATGGGTTTGCTTGTATTCAATCTATGAGCTCGTGTGTTTTCCTTTGAACTTACCAGTGTTGTATAAAATATACAAACAACACACACTAATGGTGTTACAAGATGTAAATTGATTCCAGTAACTGAAAATAAAAAGTTCTAAATTGATTATAAAGATTAAAAACATGTATTGACTCCTCACCTTGACTGAAAGCTAAAGCAGGTACATATATCACTATTGGTATGTAAAGCAGCATTTTCATGAGAAATAAAATTGAGCCGAATAAGCGTACAGTCTGGTTGAATCTCAAGTTTAAATACTGTAGAAATGTTTCAATAAATAATCGATTGATTATGATGCGGCTAAGATGAAATTTCTTATTGTGAACAATATTATACCTCATAACTTGAAGTTATTTGTAGCTTATAAAAAACTGGCAAATATGCAACAGCCATAGCCAAAGAAACAAATCCTTCTGATGCAATAACCATCCAGAACTGCGTCCCATAAGTGTACATTTCAGCTGGAATCCCTAATATGCTTATTCCTGAAATGTAACTGAAAAAGATACATTCAGCACTCTCATTTCTATCAAAATTGAGACAAATTATGCGCAAAATCTCTATCTGGGAACAATATTCATTAAAATTGTATTGTTTTTATGGCACATAATTAAAATTTGAAAATTTTCTTGCAGATGTGGTACCAAATTTGAAATTTAAACTGTTTTCTATGTTCGACGGTGAAAACTCTGTGTTTGATTGACAGTCATGCGTGTAAACAAAAAGCTTTATATTTTGTAATTCGAAATTTTCAAATGATCGATTAAGTTTGAAGAATATTGATTCTTGAGGAATCATTGTTGTGAGATTGAAAAGAACAATGTTTAAGAGAAATTATGAGAAACGCTTAAGGGAGGATGAAGAAGCTGCTGCTCATGTTTTTCAAGATTTTTTAACAAGTTTTCAAGATGTACCCAATGCCCCTGGTAAGGTATTCATTAAATCTGGAATTATTAATTCAGATCAACCAGCCAATACTACGGACTTACCTGTGAGTCAAATATATAATCCCAAACCTCTGATTTCTAATAAGAATGTTTCACTGAAAACAGCAATTGAATGTGCAAAAATTTTGAGAGAAACTGATAATTTTAAGCATAAAAATAAGGAAAAGCCTCGTTCAAATTTGGAACTGTTGAAAGAAGAAATAAAGCAGAGGCAGTTGCAAAAAGAGGAAACTGCATCTTCATCCCAACAGGCAGATAATAATGATCCTAATTCAACTAATTTGTTCGTTGCAAGTTTAAATCCTAAAGTTTCGGAAGAACAATTAATGTTGTTATTTGGAAAGTTTGGTGCTTTAGCTAGTGTGAAAATAATGTGGCCTAGGGGAGAGGACAAGTTTAGAAACCACCCCAATACTAACTGTGGTTTCGTAGCTTTTATGAGTAGGAAAGATGCTGAGCGGGCATTGATTGTTTTAGGAAGTAGGGACGATATGAGATTGAGCTGGGGAAAAAGTGTAGAAATTCCTGCACATCCCATATATATTCCTCCAAAATTGACAAAATTATTCTTGCCACCGCCCTACTCAGGTTTGCCATTCAATGCCCAACCTACTGATGATATGTCTTCAGGGATACCGAAGAATATTGAAGAGCTCGACAAAGTGTTGTCTACATCAGTGGTGAAAGTGACAATTCCCCTGGATAAAAAAATGCTTTGTATTATTCATAGGATGATAGAGTTTGTTGTAAGAGAGGGATATTTATTTGAAGCTTTGATGATGATGACTGAAGTGAACAATCCCGACTTTGCCTTTTTGTTTGATTATCGATCTCCTCTACACGTTTATTACAGATGGAAATTGTTTTCCATATTGAACGGCGATGGACAAAAAGTTTGGTCTCTGAAACCATTTAGGATGGTAAAAAAAGGTCCATTATGGATTCCACCGACGCCCATAGATTATACAGTAGGATTGCCTGATGATTTGATTGAAGAGGATGATACATCCAAAGACAAATTTCTTTCTGACGCTCAATACTCAAGGTTGTTGGATCTTATCAGAAATTTGAATTTAAGCAAGCATAAGATACAGTCTGCCATGTCCTTTTGCATCAAGCACATCGACGCTATATTCGACTCCTTGAGTATAATTTTCGACTCGCTTAAGCATGCTTCAACCAGCCCTGTCAAAAAGATAGCTAGGTTGTACCTGCTTTCAGATATTTTTTGGAATTGCAGGAAATTTAGAGATGTGAAATTGGGCAAATTCGAATCTGGCATGGATTTGGAAGATATATTCCGTAGTTTTCACTCTGTTTACTCTAATTTGGGAAAAATCGACAAGGAACATTTCAAGGCAAGAGTTCTTGCCGTGTTGCGTTCCTGGAACAACTTCCGAATATTCTCGCCTGTTTTTATGGAAAAACTGGAAGGAATTTTCCTTGAAAACGACGAAGAAGATCTCATCATAGACGAGCCGCTAGATGGAGCCAGCTTGTTGAAAAGAACAACCGTTAGTAACAAGGATGTGAAAATTGTCCATCAGAATACGGAGAAAAATTATTTCATTAGTTCTACGTGGAACCGTGTAGATCCTAAGGATTTAGAATCACAAGCGATGTCTACTCAGAAATTATACGAATTGGAGATGAGTCAATTCGATGATGAAATTGAGACAAAAAAGAGAAAAAAGGGTAGGAAGAAAGATTATAGTGTTACAGTGTCTTCTAAATGGGATTCTGATGAAGAAGCACATTGATTGGAAGAGTTTTCAACGATATTTATTTAAGTTTGATATGCAATTGATTAGTTCTCTATTAAAGTAATTGGAATGTTCAATAAGTTATCATGGAATAAATGATATGAAGGCATAAAAGTGCTCTCGAAAATCATTTTTTGGGGAATGGTTAGGTTAGGTTAGGTTAGGTTTTTTTATTTCACATGAGATAGTTCAGCTATCGGAAACAAAGACTTAAATTCATCGAACTATTGTAAAAAGTTAGAAACTCGAGAATTACAAAGAAAAATTGAAAACTAAATGAAATTTCCTTCAAGTTTGATGAGCTACAGTGTAAAAAAAATGTGGGACGCCCCTGGTAGACATCATCTTAAAAACTTGCTCAGTTATTGCAGATTCCAAAAAGGTATCATAAGCCTAGGCATTCTGTAGTTTTTCATTCTCGTAACTACTTGATTACCAAATTGTCGAAAAATTTCGAATAACTATTTTTATTGTAATCGTTATTCTGAGCTCATGTATTAAAGTCAGGAGGCCATAGCAAAAAGCAAAGTCCATCGGATAGGTACTACAAAAACACAATCTGCATCCTTTTCATATCCAAAGGGTACAAACACTCCAAAGTGCTGACTAAGCACGCAGGGTTTCATTCTGCAGAATAATGCTGCATAAAATGCGGGAGGATTCACAATTTTTTAATAGAATTTTATGGACTGACGAGTCCTCATGCCGAAAAGATGGCTTTTTAAATATCCACAATTTGCATAGCTGGGAAACTGAAAACCCGCATATCATGAGGGAAAATCGATCACAGAATCAATTTAAATCCAACTTGTGGACTGGAAGCATTGATGGCCGGGTGATCGGGCCTTATGAACTTCCCGCCACACTAAATAGTGAGATTTATCTCGATTTTTTAGAAAATGAATTAAGCGACCTATTAGAAGATGTTCCCTTGGCCATAAGGCGGAATATGAGGCTCCAAAATGATGGGTGCCCAGCTCATTACGCAGTAAGAGTGAGAAATCACTTGAATGCAAAATCAACTCAAAGGTGGATAGGCCGGCTTGGCCCTATTTCATGGCACCCGAGATCACCGGACTTAAAAACCCCCTGGATTTTTCTTATTGGGGGTGCCTAAAAGATCTAGTCTACTCCAAGCCAATATCTTCGATTGAGGAGTTACGGGCTCGTATTCAAAATGCGTTCATTAAAAGATGTAGAGCATGCATAAGGGCGCAAGGACGTCAATTTGAACATTTATTATGAATACATGTTCGATATGAATAATGAACTTATTGTTTTATTTTGCATTCTTATTTCATTTCCAATGAATAGTAATTTGGTAATAGTATTGAGGTTCTTTGAAAGATTCATACTTTTGCTATTGAAAAATAACCATAAGGTTAAACGAATCAGAATAGCTAGGAATAATCATACATTTACATTAACACATGAGCTCAGAATAACGATTACAAAAAAACTGTTTTTCGAAATTTTTCGACTATTTGGTAATCAAGTAGTTCCGAGAATGAAAAACTACAGAATGCCTCGGCTTATGATACATTTTTGGAATCTGCAATAACTGAGCAAGTTTTTATGATGATGTCTACCAGGGGCTTCTCACATTTTTTTTAAAAACTGTAGCTTATCAAACTTGAAGGAAATTTCATTGAGTTTTCAATTTTTCTTTGTAATTCACGAGTTTCTAACTCTTAAACTAGTTTGATGAATTTGAGTCTTTGTTTCCGATAGCTGAACTATCTCATGTGAAATTAAGAAAATCCATATCAAAATACCTCTCCATTTGTAGAAATGGCACTAGAAAAACTAATCGCACTTGGAAATTTTCTAAAAATACGAAAACCATGAATATCTCCGGAACCGTGGGATTTTCATTGAGGTCAAAATTTGGAATAAGTTAGACCACGATACTGTCTATCTATAGTTGCAGGCTTATCCATTGTTTTCGGGACACCCTGAATATATTTTTTTAAACTCAATGTCTAAACTCAATGGAGAAACATAAATTGAAAAACAACTCAATAATTATTTAAAAATTATCGAATTAAAGGAGGTGTCAAAATAAAACAGAGTTGAATCTACGAAAATGATAGATAATTGCTTTCATGTCATGTATTTTTGCCTTCACTGGGAAGACGTTTAAGGGGACGTTTTAAAAAAATATCCGGGGTTTGTTGGACTTTTAAGTTAAAAATAATAAAAATGAAAGTTTGCAGTAACGGGAAATGCCTTAACAGTGCATATTTTTAAAATTCTTATGAATTTCGTAATTAAAAGCATGGCACTGGACCTCAAATCATATAGAACTGCGTTTCCTAACCTGTGGGGCGCGAATGTATCGGGGAGGGGGGCGCAAACACTCCCACCCTCCCCCAAAGGGTTCCTGCATGACTCGAATTAGAACCACTCTACTTACTAAAGTAGGGCGCTATAAAATTTGAGATTGAAAATTGGGCAGCGAATACTGAAAGGTTGAGAAACGCTGATATAGGAAGATAAAAATAAAAATGAAAAAACAGTTTGTCATAGGGATTAAAAACACATTCGCATATATTCGCTATATCATTATATCACAGCCTTCTGAAGTATCTATATAGACTGCTGTGATTATACAGGGTGTTAGGTAACCATCAAGGTTGTCGCACATGATATCCTAGTAGAGATGCTACGTTAAGATGTTTTATTTTTTACATAAAAACGGCGCTCCACACCGCCACACGAAAAGAAAACAATTGATATTTTCGTCACGAAATGAACGTAGAGTTCAAATATAATACTGAATGTTCGTGCAAATTTTCAAGAGAAATCGCTTCATCAGAACCATAAAATTTAATTTTTGTAATTATTTATTTTTTACATATTTCATTTTTTGAATAATTTCCAGAATATAATTCCGATTGTGCTGAGACTCTGCAATTATGTGTATATTTGGTATCAAACTCAAATCCCATATAAAATTTTGAGGTAATAGCCTGATATCTCCACCAAAAAAGAGCGCTTAAAAGCTCCTGCTCAGGGATTTTCTTAAATTTTTTTCATTGAATGATCTGAGGAATAACCTTCTGTTTTTTGTTCCTTATAGTTACCTAACACCTGTATATTATGATGATAGCATAGCTACTAATATTCGCAAATTAATCAAAACAACTTTTTTTCGCTCAAGACTTTAAAAATGTCTTAGGAGCTACCCGAACTTTTTTTCGATATTCTCTTTTATAGGGATTTTTGAATATTTTCTTCATTTGAATATTATCATAAAAAGAACCTTACCTTGCAATCATCGACATCGATATAGGAAAAATACCCATGGTTTTACCTCCCATGAGGTACTCGGAAGTGGTGTTCTGCTTAATTTTAGCAAAAAAAGCGAAATGAACGCCAATCAGAGCAGACACTAACAACATTATCGCAAAAACGATATAATCGAAAACGTCGAAATATACATCGACATCTTCTTGTTCGTAGTTCATTTTGGCGTTTGAGAAATCTTTTGGAAGATTTTCTTTTGATCTCGGCACCTAAAGGATATGACTTAAACTGGCCCATTAGCGTTGTAAATAGTAGCGACAATTTACGCTCAATTGGAAAATTGAACACCAAGAGAAGAATATTACTAATAATAATGCAAGACTAGAATATATTTACAGTATGAACGAGGTCTCCAAGGCCAAACTTTTTTTGTTAATTTGCGTGTATTTCGCTGGTGCGTGGGCGTCCTTGCGAGCACTGAATTATTGTACGGGAGCCGTACGGCTAGCTGCAGTCAGGACAACTTCTGAAGAAAAAACACAGATAATGCTGCTCAGTCTCTTCATTCAGAAAAATGTCAAGCATGATACACTGCGCAAAAAAATTAACGCACATTCTGAAAATCTCAATTTTAATGAAAGTTAACTCTACATTGACTTATAACTTATTTTTAATGTTCTCTCGGGAAGGTTTTGAACGAAACAAGACACATTAAATGGAAGAAAAATTCAGGATTTCACCGAATCTTATGAGAAAGAAGAGAAATAAACAATTTTCAAAATACTGGAATGCTGATAAGTGATTTAATACTTGGTATTTCCACCCCTTGCGTTAATTACAGCTCGGCAACGACGGTTCATACTCAAAATGAGTGATCTTAAAATGTTCTGAAATAATCCTTCCCAGATTTCTCTGAATTGGATTCCTAAGTCATTAAGAGTAGCTGGACGATTTTCTGAACTTCTATTGAGGTTGCCCCAAACCTGGTCAATCGGATTGAGATCTGGACTTCTTGCTGGCCATTCCATTCGAGAGACTTCAACCTCTTCAAGGTAATCCTGAACGATTCGCCCACGATGGGGTTTGGCATTATCGTCCATAAAAATGAAATTTTCACCAATGTATGGGGCAAATGGCTCTACATGCTCTCCAAGAATGTTCCGTATATACCTTTCAGCATTCATAGCTCCATTATCAACGACCACTAGGTCTGTCCAAGCAGTCAAAGATATTCCACCCCATACCATAATCGATCCTCCCCCGAAACCAGTAGTATTCAGGAAATTGCACTGAGCATTTCTTTCATGTGGACGTCTGTATACAAGGGAACGTCGATCACAATGGTAGAGGCAGAATCTAGACTCATCTGTGAAGGAAACTCTTTCCCAATCAGCCTCTTCCCAATGGATATGCTCTCTCGCAAAATCCAAACGCGCCCTTCGATGGGCTGGGGTAAGAGCTGGGCCTCTTGCCGCGACACGCGAGGCCTTAAATCATATTCTCTGAGGCGATTTCTTATTGTCTGAGTGCTAATTTGCACCCCATGAGTTTGCTCAAGCTGATTTTGAAGGAGGCGAGCGGTTGCAAACCGCTGTCTCAAGTAACGTTCTTGAATGGCAGTTGTTACCCGTGGTCTACCCTGTCCTGGTCTTCGGACATTCATACCTGTCTCCCTGAATCGCTGCAACATTCTGGACACACTTGTATGGGAAACTCCAAACCTTTCTGCAATTCTTGTGTATGTCCATCCTTCTTCTCGCAAAACTACAGCTTGGGCACATTCCTCTTGGGTCAAATTGCGTGTTTCGCGTTGCATAGCGATCGAGTGTAGAAAATTAAACGAAAGAAAAACTATTGATCACTAGAATTGATCGAGAACAACTGATTTCAGAATGGAGTCAATACATTCAAAATCTGATAATCTCATCTTTTTTATTCCTGCTGGGAAAAAACATCTGTATTGAAGAAAAACGTTGAAAGTGGATAACATATGAATGCATAATTCTGATAAAAATAATTATCATTGAGAACACCTTCAGTTGTAGAATAAATTTGAGATTTCCATAATGTGCGCGTCTTCTCATAATGGGGACACCTTTCAACAAGATTGGTGAACTTTCATCCGAAAAACGGTGATATGACTACCCATTTGATGTACTGGATAGGGAGAAAGGACCAATCTATAATTACCAATTATTCCAATCCATATATTAACACAAAATTGATTCTGATAATGGGTTTCTCTAGTCTTTGGTGGGTTATCCTCTGTTGAAAAAAATGAAAAGACTGAGCTGCTTCTCTGTGTCCAGACGATTTTAGAAGTAATCAAAGAATTTCATAATTCTCTTAGATTAGATAGGATGAGGATGAGAGGGAGTTTCTGGAGAAGGAGAAAGCCGAAAGGGAAAAACTCTATCGGAATCTCCCAGGGATGGATCATTCCACTAAGTTCCTTCGGAACTTTGAAACAGCAAGATCGAAAAGATATCTGGATCTTGGTAAGAAACAATTACACCTCCTCGCTGGCTTTCTAACAGGACACTGTCGCCTCAGGAAGCACCTGTTGATGGATGGGATTATCGAACACTGACGAGTGTAGGTTCTGTGGAGAGGAGAAAGAAACCCGCCTTTCAGCTAGTCACGGAATGCTTTGGCATTCTCTCCTTAGGGAGAGAATGACTTGAGCGAAAAACTTGTAAGAGTGAGGAACTAGCCTCGTTGAAGCCTTCACAGATATTGGATTTCATCAGATCTCTGGAACTGGAAGGCGAGATGTAAAGGGTGTTGTCAGAACAGCTCTGTAAGGGGGCACAATAGACCTTAGGTCGCAGTGAACTGTAACCCCTTTTTAAACTATCAAGTAGATGAGATATCATTTTATTTTTTATCTCAGAAAGTATTCGTCGCAGGTGAAAAACTCAAGATACCAATCTCATTTTGAATTATGTGGTGATGACGCAAATAATTTCAAATTTGAAAAAGCATTGGCATGCCATTTTTTTCACTAAATTTTTATTCGGACAGAGTCTGTAGCTGTACGCACGCCACACTTACTAAAAAGCAAAAAAAATCGTGTAAGGTTTCGAAATTATTTTCGAAAAACTAATTTTTTCTTTGAATTTCAACACCCCATCTCAGAAACTATGAGTCAGAGATCCATATTATTCCATAGGAACTTAATGTCATCAAATCATCTGAGGATTGAGGTTTTGAATCTATAGTCCGTTCACGAAAGGTTGAGCACATAGTAGGCGTTTCTTTATTTATCCGAAGTTGGCAGTATTTACTGTCATAAAGTAATAATAATAATAATAATAATAATATATTTATTCAATCAAAAGCTTATTGAGTACAACAAGGTTGGTTACGTCATCAAAAAATATACAATTCAAGAATTCTTACAAAAGGAAAAATATTCATCCAAAGAATATGGCTCACAATCGACTATTGCCTTATACAGAGTTCTCTTAAAAACTTTCAAGTTCAAAGTAGATCGCAACCTCAGTGGCAGAGAGTTAAAAAGCTTCAAACCCATGTATAAGGGAGACTTCTCAGTTAACGTTAAACAATGTCGTGGGTAAAAGTATGAGTCTGTTCGCCTAGTATTATTACAATTCAAGTATTGTTTGAAGTATTCAGAGTGATTTATCATGAATACAAGTACTTTATATATGTACAGACCATATAAAGTTAATAATTTATTTTCCTTGAAATGCCCCCTACATGATTCTCTAAAACCCAACTTAAACATGACTCTCAATATGAATTTTTGTCTCAAAAACGCAGCTTCAACTCCTGAGGAATTACCCCAAAAAATTATCCCATATGATAACAATGACTGGAAATTTGAAAAATAAATGATCCTCAGAGTAGATAAATCAACTTTAGTTTTCATCACATTCATCGAATATATCACTGAATTCAGGCCTTTAATTAGATTTTCTATGTGAGTGTTCCACTTGAGATTTTCGTCCAGGTGTACTCCAAGGAACTTAACTGTTCTGGAGATAGCGATATCACTGTTTATGTTGGTGGGAATGGCAGCTAAGGATCTATCACAATTGAAAACTACACATTCAGTCTTTTTCACATTCATTATAAGACAATTCTCTTCACACCACTTGTTGATATTTCCTAGTATAGAATTCGCTTCTTCAATAGTCAGTGTTAAGATTGGCGACGTTAGCATACAGTTTGCATCGTCCGCAAAGGTAATAAGTTCGGCTAACACCTTTTTGAGTAACCTTAGTCTGAAGACAAGAGGGAGGTCATTTATGTATATTAGAAATAAAATGGGACCTAAGATACTTCCCTGCGGTACACCTGCTTTCTTTTTCTTTTCAGTCGATTGATACTTATTATTGTTGATAATTATCTCCACCGATTGAGGTCTTTCCCTTAAGTAACTTTCAAGCAACTTTAATTGCTTATCCCTTATTCCATATTTTTCAAGCTTCTTTAGTAAGATGTCTATGTCTACACAATCAAATGCCTTTGAAAGATCCAAAAAAATTCCCAGTGGTAGTTCCTTCCTCTCTAATGCTGATAATATCGATTGGTACAACTCAAAGATAGCCGTCTCAGTGCTTCTACCTTTTATGTATCCGTGTTGACACTTGGACAATATCCCAAATTTCCGGAAAAAACACATTAACCTTTCAGCTAAAATTTTCTCGAAAATTTTCGCAAACGATGTAAGGAGACTAATCGGACGATAACTATTTGGATTCCTATTGTCCCCACTTTTGTATACAGGTTTTATTACAGCAATTTTTAGGGTTTTGGGAAATACACCATCAATAAAAGATTTGTTCATTATCTGTGCTAAAGGTTTAGCAATCAAATTAATGCTTTCCTTGATTATGCTCACTGGAATACCATCCCAACCTGAAGACTTGACGTTTTTCATTTTCTTTACAACACTCATAATCTCAAATTCGGCAACATCAAACATATAGAATGATTTTTCATTAGTCTTGATAGCATTCAAATTGGGTGTGATTGGATTACTACTTATATGGGTAGGAGTATTAGAAAAAAAACTGTTGAATTCTTCAGCAAGTTTCTGAGGGCTAGGGTTGTTGTCAAATTTGTTTGCTCGATTTTTCTGTTTTCCCAAGGATTTATTTACTATGTTCCATACAGTTTTTGACCTATTTGTGGAGTTTTGGATGGTTTCCCTGAAATGTTTTTGCCTCTCTGCCGCTATCATTGCGTCATACTTGATCTTCGCTGTTCTATACTCTGGTTTGAATTCATCATTTCTAGTTGACAGGATAAATAGGTAATCCAATACATTCTTCATTGTTTTGATATTTTGAGAGACTGGTACAACTTTTTTGGTTCTTCGAGTACATACTGTTTTTATGGGAAAACTTGCGTTAAACAACTTTTCATATTCATAAAAAAATGAATTCCACATGGAATCAACATCATCTGAACCATCACATACTTCGGACCAATTTACATTGGATAAAGACTCTTTAAATTTACTCAATGTCTCTGGCCTTATATCCCTCAGCTGCATTTTTTCTGCCTTTGTGTTTTTATTTGACGAAAATATAAATTTCTGTGCAGAATGATCTGAGATGTGTTCCTCTATTACTGAAGAAAACCCTTCGACATTTGTTACAATGTTGTCCAAACAAGTTGACGCAGTTTTGCAGATTCTGGTTGGTTCCTTTATTTTCACCTCTAGTCCAAAGCTACTTATTGTCGAAACGAATGTTAATGCTTTTGGGGTTTTCGACAACAAATCAATGTTGAAGTCCCCAGCTAGTATAATATCAGCCTTCTCATCCACACAATGGAGCAACAGATAAGACAATTTTTCCACAAAAACGTCGAAATTATCCAAAGTAGAGTCTGGTCTATAGACACAAATTAAAATAACATTCTTATTTTTATGACGTACCTGTGCAGCGCAGCATTCAAAGGCAAATGGGACACTTAGGTTATTAATGTCTGTTCTTATTTTGAAGGTGGTGTTGTCCTTGATATAGAGAGCACTTCCACCGTGTTCACCTTTATTTCTGCAAAAGTACGATGCTAGATTGTAACCCTCCAGTTTATAGTGTTGAAGCTCATCATAGCTTTTCCAATGCTCAGTGACAGCAAGAAAGTCAACACAATGTTTGTCTACTGTATATTGAAGTCTGTTCAAAGCTGATCCAATGGATTGAACATTTTGGTGCAGGAAGCATAGAGCGTGGAGATTGCTGCAAGGTTTCTTTTTAGGTATGGCTGCTATTGGTTGATCGAAAAAAATTACGAAAATTGAATTCTCTCAGGAGAACACCTGCTGGCCAATATTCGGGACTAGATAATTTTTTGAACAGCTGATCAGAAGGAACGCCAACACTGAATGCTGAATTTACACCTTTTGTTGGAAGTTTTTTTATATCAAAGTCGTCAGTGCCAGTTGAACTCTTCAAAAATTCGTGCATATCCTTCTCTGTGACTTCGTTTCCGCATACTCTACCCACATATAACCATTTTCTCTTTAGAGCTCCCTTTATCTTACTGTCCGAATTCACTTCTTTGGATCCTGTGCATAGAACTGTGTTCCGTTTGTAGGGTTTTTTCCTCACTACTGTTGTCCATGATTCATTCGTAGTATTTGTTTCGTAATTTTTCTTTTCGTTACACAGATTTATAATTTCGCTCATTTTTTCTCTTTGAACAGATTCGAGTTCAACCCAAGAGTCTGATTTGTTACCGCCATGCTTTCTACTTGCCGTACGTCTAATCTGTTCATTAACTCTATTTCCAGGAACTCCGAGATCACCAGTTACAGTATTCACAACGCTATCTACTTCAATACAAGGCTTTATCTGTTTATCCCCCATATGATTGTTGGGTGTATTTTTATTGTTGGGAATTCCCTTTTTTGCAGCTTGTCCCTTGTGGAGCTCCACAAGAACATTATCAGTTGCATATTTATGGTTTTTTACTTTTACTTCATTTAACTTTTCCATGAGCAATTCGTTACTTAATTGGAGAACTTTATTTTTATCTTGAGTTTCTTGAAGGAGCATCTTTAGGTAATGAATTTCCGTTTTTAATATTTTATTTTCATCATTAGGTAGGTTACTAATTGGTTCTCTTGGCACACAACACTCCACAAGTTTATCATTAATGATTTTAAGATGTTTTATTCTTTTCGAACAGCTCTCGTGAAAAACTGAGAAGCAAAATCTGCACACTAAAGCTCGACACGATTTTGTACAACATTTAAACACTTTTTCATTAGCATTTGCATTATTTTTTTCACTTTCATCTAACTCTCGATCGGACACGTCTGTGTCGTCTGGCGCCATGTTATCGAAAATCAAGTAAAATTAAGTCAACGTTGCCGAATGTACTCGCCCTCGTCCGACGAGCTTGCAAGTTTTCAGAGGACTCTATGCAATATTGACAACATTGCGTATCAATCTGACATAAGAATAAAGAACATAACCTAGAATTTTAATATACACATTGGAATATGCCAAATTTCCATGGCCAACCGACGGCTCAACCTTTCGTGAATGGACTATACGTTATCTTATTCTGTAACAATTTGTATATCTGTTCAATAATAATACAAAGTCTTATGCGCAAAAAAATAGCAAATTAAAAAAAAATCCTCCAGAAAAATTCAGGAATATTTAGGTGAAATGAGTAGAGTTATTGATAAAATGGGTGTTCTAAAATTCAACATTGTTCAGAAACAGTTCATTTGATCATAAAGTGCATACGTATTACTCTAATCATTCTTGATCCACATAATTCACATCCAATGCGTACAGTAAGTTACTTATGAAAACCTATTATGTGAATAAGGAAAATCTTAATAGACGACATCATTTGAAACAGAAGTTATGATGATCATTTCAAGATATTATGTTGGAGAAAAGAAAATACAGTTTAGGGAACACTATTTATTTAACTGAAATAAATGGACAATATCGAGAAAAGGTTTGAATTTGAGTATGCCAGTTGATAATACAATGAATTTAAATGTTGTGGAAAATACAGACAGTTATTTATAATACTGAATATTTACATATGCCATCGAACGTTACAGGTTCACATTAATTTTATTAATTACACACCAAAATTCTTGTTACCGAAACAAAAGTTGGGCAAAATTTCGTGTTATTTTATAGCAGTTCCTTCGTGTTGAAACAGCGGAAATCGTGTGTAGTTTGACCTATTATGTTCATCTTATATGTATATATTTTATGTTTATTTTGAAGCATCATCATCTACAGTTTTGTAACAAATATTATAAACTATTGTAACAGTCCTTTACTCAACAATCTTTCCGACATGCTCATTTACTAATGATTTTAAGGCAAACCTGTGGCAACTGGCGGTAAACGTTAAAATTATGCCACTAAAAATATCCTGAGCTAGAATTCCTGAGACAATATTGTTGTGCAGTTTTTCAACTCAACGCAGATATTTGTAGATGTTGATGTGATATCCTACGAATTTATTACAATACAGAAATAAATCAAACTCATATGATTTGAAAAATACTCAAATCATAAAGAATAGCAAAAATGTCCATTGAACTTTTAACTATTCAGTTAATATCTGTATTATAAAAAATTTCTAAATGGTAAGATCTCATATATACCACAGAGCCAGGTGCTCGCCCTAATGATCAAGACTTGTGCACTCGCCTCGTTGAAGCAAACTTGACTCATTACAATAAACATACACAATGGCACACTGACACAAAAATTGATGATTATTTTATTATATCGACAATTTATAGCACAAATAGTATTCACCAGATATTTATAAATCATTAAATATTAAATCGATTACCCAAATAAAACAAGAACAACAAATTAAATTTTATAGAAATCTATAATTACTGTTTGAGGTAGGTAACTTCTTAGATCGGATAACTTACTTTATATAGGTGGTACTTGAAAGCTTAGTGAAAAAAGAATGGAGAAAGCGTATTCTTCTTAATAAGCAAACTAAAGCTTCAACAGAAATCAACCTACAACTTCATTGGTTCAATTATTAACCAATTACAATGGGTATATGATTCGGTTAACAATAAACTGTAAAAATATAAAATGGCAAAGCAAAGGCCAAATATATAACACTGAATATAAATATTCTATTCAAGATAAATGAGTTCCTCGGAGCAATAAGTTAAGCAATATAAGAACAAACTAGACAACAATATAGCATTCTCATACAGATCGATGAAAGCAGAATAGAACAAAGATTGTTCAGAAGTTAAAAAAACAATATTCATTAACTTCACGGAATAACTGATAGAGATAGTCTCAATCCCTCCAACTGAAACAATTCATTTGATTGTAACTTGCTCTGTCATTATTGACATGAGATAACAGACGATATTGAATGGGCTATACTGAACAACCAAATATTCCTTTTGATTTTATCGACAACGTGTATGTACATAATAAAAAAGTTGTAGGTTGTTGATAGATAAAAAAATCTGATGAGAGAAGTGCTTACAACACAAGTACCAGTTATCCAGTTCTAATGTACTAAATCTAAAGCAGCTGGTATTAAATCAGTCTCTGTTCCAGCATTGTTTCTGAACAAGTCCTACTAACTATTAAGAAAAAAGTGTTGTAGATAAACGAAAAATCAAATAAAAAACACGATAAACTATAAATTCACCGGTGAAGAGTAATACACGAACTATAACTATATGTGGATCTGATTTCACGTAAACCCTATAACATCATCAAAAACTCTTTTCTTCTAAGATGAAATAGCGGTTCTGTAGTTGATTACGGTTTGCTTGAAATCAATTTTCATTTTATTTTTTTCTACCAACTTAAAATGATATAATTATGAAATGCAAATACAATTTAAACTATAACTATTATATAGATATTTCATCTGCACCACGAATAATCTCGGCTTTTAAAGAATTCCAAATTGACGTCAAGTATAATATATCAAGTTTTAAGACACAAAAGATTGACTCGAGTAACATAAAAAATCTCACATAGTAATGCCCATAGTTTATGTAGTCATAAACAGGTTGATAAACATCTGAAAGAGTGCAATCTTTTGGAAGTATCTGTACCGTTCTAGTCGAGATTACTCGGTGTACAGGGTTCGGTTAGGCACTATTATACCATAACATATAAAGGTGTATATACTTCCTGATTAGCAGAGCTAACAGTAGTTCCGACCAGATCACCAGCTAGAATCGACTGTCTACGAATTGATACTGTTAATATTCCGAAATATTGTTCAATTTGACGATCGATAAAATGAATTGTGCATCCTTCGATTCTTACGGCCATCTGGTCGGTGGTGACGAGGGCAGAGCAGATAGCTAGACGGGGATTTGTTTGTCCACCGGCTGGCTGAACATATAAGTACTTGCTGAAGATGCTACGTAGGCAAACCCTACGTATCGGTAGAGTTTTGCAAGCTGACTCGACTTTGGTTCCTTTCTGTTACTCTAAAATGCAAGAGTTTGTCTTACGTCAGCCGATTTTGATTGATCGGTCAGTTAATCCTATTTGGTATGATAAATTTTTCGTTCTTCGATATTTATTTATCGTGTGTTTGGAGGGCCGACAATAGCAGAATGATCTAAACAATGGATGGATCTGTATGTTTTTGGGGGTCAGACTGAATGAGAACTTGAAAATTTTGAGTGTTTATTTCGGTCAACTCCACCCTAACTACTGACTGCAGATATTATGAATAATGTCCTTTACAAAGTTTATTTGATCTTCTAAAAAATAAAGTTGAGTTCTTGTCAATTTGAGTTTCTGTATTTCTGAATTGTTCTTGAAGCGATATCAATATTTGTATTCTATTTCTGTGATTGAAACATTTGTGAATGATTTTTGAAAAAACAAAAAACTTGAGAAGGCAAGTTACACTGAACTAGATGTTCCAGAAATCAAATTGAGTAAATATAAATCACATGATTCATGATATGTACAGAGGTTTGTTATGGTATTGCTAACCGAATATTTTTTATCAATTTTGCGTGAAATCGTAAAAGCGTTAGATTTTTGTTCTTTCATTGTATCTTTTTAATTGATAGATGTTATTAGATGCTTATGTGAAATAAATGGATCGACCAACTAGTTGGTTCAATTTAGAACTAGAGGTTTTGTACTTAAATCAATTTTATTTTGTACGATCGAATGATTGTGTCTCCGAAAAAACGTAAATCAGTGTGAAATGGTTCCCGAATGTAATGGGTAAGTGCATAATCGATTTTGCCTGCATTTAAATACATGAACCCTTGATAATTAAAACTTTTTTTCTTTTTATAAATAAATGCAACTCTCTGGTAACATTCTCGCACTTTGGCACACTTTATAAATCTGTACAAATAATTTAAAATTCTTTTATACATTTCAATAAATATAATATTATATAATATATCCATTTTTTTCACAATTAATAGCGACCCCGCTATAATTCATTATTTTAAAAATCTAACAAAAAATATCCTCCCCAACAAACAATTTTATCAAAAATATTTTTTTACAAAACCGGACGAATTCCGGCGGGCTCCAAGCCCTTACTCTATACCTCCCGAGTTTGTACTATCAGGGGCGCGGCCGACCTTGACACAAGGCATCATGGCCGCTCAAGGCTACAGGCCTTACTTGTCCTATCTGGTAAGTCTGCAACGAACTGAACTGTTCGACGTCCTTTCGGCCCCCCGCTCCTTTAACAAATAATACTAGGAGGGCTTTGGGGACGCCTACTCAACCAAACATATCAACATTTTATTAACAAACGCCTAACGATTAATGTTGTCCACATACACTCCTGAGCAGCGCCGCGAATGCGTCGCACCACGTCGACCTCCATGTCTTGTAGTTTTTGTTGTAGTCAGTCTCCGGCGACTAGACGTCGACGTCGTCCGACGCTTCCTTACCAAGCGACGGCAATGTCCTGCTTCATCTTCTTCGCACAAACACACAGCGCACATTCACAAAATTACAAATTAATCACAGTCACGTCTGCGCAGGACGCAGGGCGGCCCTCATTCCATCTACGTTGGGTCTGTTGGCGACCCTGATTCCGGCGCACGGTGAAGAGGAGGCGTACTGATGATGGCAACTAGGATCCTCGTCATTCGATGACTGCGTCTTTCCTTCGTAAATATTTCCGTTAACGTTGTTCTGTTATTACTCGAATGGTTTTTTTTATTTTTACATTATTTTTTTGATCTCTAAATCGATGGTTTGACGGAGATGCGACTTAAGCTGTTGTTGCTTGCTGAATGGAACACCGTGAGATGAACGAGCGCATCCCTAATAAATTTTCTCCTCTTTTTGGTAGGAAAGAAACATGATTACACGAGTTCGTTCGACGGTTCTTCACTACAGTTACATCTTTGGTAGTCCATTATCAGGTAAATACGTACTAGTCGTACCTATGAAGTCTGGTGTATATGAAGGTGTTTCTGTTTATGTAAAAAAAATAACTATTGTTTGTTTCTGAGGTTTCACGTGGTTGGTTTCTGTGTAAATAACGGAAATTTGCTATGGCTAAAACATCTAACATATTTTGATTTCTTGAGGTAGATTGTTCAGTTAACTAGGCATAGCTTACATATACCATTAGTTGCTCCTGTCATCTTCTTAACTTTCCACTTTGCTATACATTTATCCTCCTATCCTTTCAACTGTTTTACGGCGAGAACGAAAAAACAATTAATCCGGCGATTGGCGGACGATAACATAAAAAACGAAAGCACTGATTGAGTTTATAATACACGCTGTTGTTGAGGTAAGTAGCGGTAATAGAGTAGCGATTATCCGATTCTTGAATACATCAGAGACGGGAAATCCTTACGAAGCACGCGTAACGGAAGGATCGAATTGTTGCGTGTCTAGTGGAAGGCCTCGAGATGTCACATACAATAAGGTATGCATAAACGTATGCACTCGGCAGTGATAGTTTTTAGCTTGCGTTACTGTTGTTTTTCGGAAGATGCGCTGTCGCCCTGTTGAGAGCCATCTTTCGGAGGCCGCGGCTGTCGGGATCTACCTTGAGGTGGCGCTGCTGCTTGCATTACCATGGCGCGGATCCGCCTTTGCGCCGACTGTAACAAAATAAACCATATTCAATCGATGCATGCAGTGTGGTTTGGAGTTATTGTTGTATACACTATACAATTGATTATTGAACCATCTTAAAACGAACTGGAATGAAATGTACAAAACACTTTGTTCATTTAATACAGAATCCTACAAATTTATCGACTAGTAGCTCTCTCCGAGACATTTCAAAAAACGGAGCATAAAATGAATTACTCTCTTGAGTAACCAACCAATTTTCTCTTGATTTTGCGGAATAATTTATTCATCACGACTAATCTTGAGCAGTTATTCTGCTAATCTGTAGTAATGTCTTTGTTCTTTGGAAATGGAAAGCTTTTGACAATGTGAAATCATTTACTCTGTATTGGACTGGGAGCTCCTTAGTATGCTTAAAATCATAGACAAACTAAAATAATAGATGAGCCACTCGTATATGTCGCGCCAACTGTCGGAGGAGGATACTAATACACGAAAAAATTATTCTCAATTTGATAGTTAGATGTCGTTGCATTCATGGAAATCCTATCGAGAAAATAGTAAGTATGTAAAATCGTTATTATCAAAAACCTTTGAATTGTCAACTGACACGAGGAGTGGTTTGACACGTTCTTTTTGAAATATCATGAATTTCGATATGCCTGCAAGAGTGAAGATGTGTTGTGTTATTGGATGTGAAAATCGAGATGCAAAAAGGTAATTTCAAAATATATATTATATATATTCTGTTACCTATAAGAATTAAGATAGTTTTCAAAAAAGTTTTTCATGTATTGAATAAGTTTAGTAGGTAAATACTCATATTTTGTATTATTGAATTCATTATTGTTAGTTTTTGAGAATGTTTTCAATGCAATTATTAGTTTATTGATTAGATATTTATGAAATGAATCTGTATTTTCAATTGGTGATATCTATTTCAGTTAATAAATTTTTATTCTATCCAGAATTTGATTATTGATCCTCACTTCTCGATTCCAAAAGAAAATCAGATGAAAGTTCGTTGCAGGTATTATTTTCATGAAAATAAATTTCCTCACTCATCGATAACTTGCACGAATCCATTTCTGATTTCCTTTTGGAAATTGAATTTCAAAAAACTTTTTGCACCTTGTATATGGGTGTACCTACCTATTCAAAAGGTGCACTACAGAATTCTTTTTGAGGCAGCTTTACGATACAGATTCCTTTTTCAATTGAGCTTTTTTCACGAATTAGTAATGTTGTACAAAAAAAGATGTCGTTGAAGCTTGTTCTACTAGTGTCTCATCTATTCTCCGTTTAGTTAGTCTATGCTTAAAATAGGCACGAAAAATTAGTCTTCTTGGTTTAGGAAATTTGTAATGTCACGAATTCTACGCAGACCAGAAAAAAATCGCTGTAGGAGAAAAGCATTCTATTTTTTAATATAACTAGTAACAAACAATCTCTCTTCAGTCTCTGTTAAGCCAATTCTCATCATATGCTTCCTAAAGCGACAATGTCCTGTTGAAAAGCCAGTGAGGTGCCGGAACTTATTCTTACTGAGATCCAAATACTTTTTGGATGTTGCAGTTTCAAAACTTTTTGGGGTGATTCATTTTCGGAAAATTCCTCCAGAGTGCTTCTCCTTCTCCAAATACTCTTTCTTATGTAGACCGTTCACGCAAGTTTGAGCGCATAGTAGGCGTCTGTTTATTTATCTGCAGTTGGCAGTATTTGCTGTAATAACGTAAAATGAAGTCAACGTTGCCGAATGTACCCTGCCTCGTCCGACGCGCTTTCGAGTTATCATGCAATATTGACAACATTGCGTATCAATTTGACAAGAAAATAAACAACAGAACCTAAAATTTTAATATACACAGTGGAATATGCCAAATTGTCATGGCCAACCGACGGCTCAAACTTTCGTGAACGACTATAGGTGCATTTGCCAAGACCACCAAAGTATTCTGGGCGTTTGTGCTCCCTTTTTGACCAATGTATTAGCCTCTTCATTTCCTTGGATTTTTGAGGGACCAGGAACCCAGAATGAAGGGACCTTGCCTACTTTCATTGAGTTTTATGCTTCGACACTCCCGTATTAGCTTTGAGTCGGTGATATAGCAGTTCAGTCCTTTAATAGCAGCTTGACTATCAGAATGGATCATTGTCACGCCATTGATAGTTTTTTCATTCTTATTATGCATTTTTCGATTGAAAATATTTTTGCCTGAAACACACTCAAATAGGAGCCGAACAATAGTACATCCGTTCACGAAAGTTTGAGCCGTCATTGGCCATGACAATTTGGCATATTCCACTGTGTATATAAAATTTTAGGTTATGTTGTTTATTTTCTTGTCAGGTTGATACGCAATGTTGTCAATATTGCATGGAGTTCTCTGATAACTCGAAAGCTCCTCGTACGAAGCCGGGTACATTCGGCAACGTTGACTCTTTTTACGTTATGACAGCAAATACTGCCAACTTCAGATACATAAACAAACGCCTACTATGCGCTCAAACTTTCGTTAACGGACTATACTTGGTTCTTAGTCTGTATACTCCAGCGCCGGCCCCTAACGTGGGTTTAGAACCATTCTATGGTATTTACTTTGAAGTTTTGGTAGTGTTTTTCTTTGCTCATTCTTGCATCTCCAATGCATCGAGTTAAAGATATTCTTAATTGTCACTTTTTTATCATAAGATCCCTAGGTAGGTTCGCTCATGAGATGACCCATTATAGTAACATTAAACTTATATGGACAAAATTATTCAAAACCCTGCCGAAGTATTTGATATATGTGAATCAATAAATATCAAATACACCCAATTTTTCCGATCTCCCTCTTTCGCTTGGAATTTAAAATAAAGAAAAAGACAAAATCAGTACATATTAGGACACCTACCTGAACACTGAAGAATGGTCCGATGATATGCACCGTCGTCTCGTCTTCTTGAGGTGACGTACCCTGCTCGGGCAGCTTGATAACGCTTCCAGTGACGCGTTGCAACTCCCTGACGTTCTGACCTCCTTTGCCGATGATACGTCCAACCTGGGAGCTAGGAACCATTATTTCAATCGTCAACCTGACATCGTCAGAACCAGCTACGAATCCTTCTTCTCTCATCTTCTCGAAGATCAAGTACTGAGCCTGAAAAGAAGAATATACAGTTAAAAAAAGTTAAGAAATCCATAACGCCAATGTCCGAGTTAATGTAATTGACATCAACCAAACCAATTTTTATTGTAAATAACATAATAAAAGTCAGTAGCTCTTGAAAATGATAATTTCTAAGTTTAAATTTGCGAGATAAATCTGAGAGATTGTGATTGGAACTGTAAATTCAGATTTGTACATCTTGTTATTTTTATAATATACTAGCGACTCGCCCCGGCTTCGCACGGACATCACATTAGAAACCTCAAAAATAACAGTACATCTTCTCCACTATTTAATGGATGTTATTATACATATAAACCTTCCTCTTGATACAGAGGGACAGAGAAAGCGACTTTGTTTTATACTATGTAGTGATTGTTGAAAACCTGACTGGGAATTTTGTTGCTGGGATAATCAAGCCTCCCCTGTGAAATTACACTGCGCAAAAATAATAACGCACATTCTAAAAATCTCAATTT
Source organism: Propylea japonica (assembly GCA_013421045.1). Lineage (NCBI taxonomy): Eukaryota > Metazoa > Arthropoda > Insecta > Coleoptera > Coccinellidae > Propylea > Propylea japonica. The sequence continues at coordinate 82,338,083 of CM024240.1, read as the reverse complement.
CAATGAAAGTTAACTCTACATTGACTTTATAACAAGACACATTAAATGGAAGAAAAATTCAGGATTTCACCGAATATTATGTGAAAGAAGAGAAATGAACAATTGTTAAAATACTGGAATAGTGATAAGTGATTTAATACTTGGTATTTCCACCCCTTGCGTTAATTACAGATCGGCAACGACGGTTCATACTCAAAATGAGTCATCTTAAAATGTTCTGATCTAATCCTTCCCAGATTTCTCTGAGTTGGATTCCTAAGTCATTGAGAGTAGCTGGATGATTTTCTGAACTTCTCAGCCTTCTATTGAGGTTGTCCCAAACCTGCTCAATCGGATTGAGATCTGGACTTCTTGCTGGCCATTCGAGGGACTTCTCCTGAACGATGCGCGCATGATGGGGTCTGCCATTATCGTCCATAAAAATGAAATTTTCACTAATGTATGGGGCAAATGGCACTTCATGCTTTTCAAGAATGTTCCTTATATACTTAGCAGCATTAATAGCTCCATTATCAACGACCACTAGGTCTGTGCGAGCAGTCAAAGATATTCCACCCCATACCGTAATCGATTCTCCCCCGAAACCAGTAGTATTCAGGAAATTTTACTGAGCATATCTTTCATGTGGACGTCTGTATACAAGGGAACGTCGATCACAATGGTAGAGGCAGAATCTAGACTCATCTGTGAAGAGAACTCTTTCCCAATCAGCCTCTTCCCAATGAATATGTTCTCTCGCAAAATCCAAACGCGACCTTCGATGGGCTGGGGTAAGAGCTGGGCCTCTTGCCGCGACACGAGGCCTTAAATCATATTCTCTGAGGCGATTTCCTATTGTCTAAGTGCTAATTTGCACCCCATGAGTTTGCTCAAGCTGATTTTGAAGGAGGCGAGCGGCTGCAAACCGTTGTCTCAACGAAGAAACTCTCAAGTAACGTTCTTGAATGGCAGTTGTTACCCGTGGTCTACCCTGTCCTAGTCTTCGGACATTCATACCTGTCTCCCTGAATAGCTGCAACACTGGACACACCTGTATGGGAAACTCAAAACTTTTCTGCAATTCTTGTGTATGTCCACCCTTCTTCTCGCAAAACTACCGCTTGGGCACATTTCTTTTGGGTCAAATTACGTGTTTCGCGTTGCATAGCGATCGAGTGTAGAAAATCAAACGAAAGAAAAACTATTGATCACTAGAATTGATCGAGTACAACTGATTTCAGAATGGAGCCAATATATTCAAAATCTGATAATCTCATCTTTTTTATTCCTGCTCGGAAAAAACATCTGTATTAAAGAAAAACGTTGAAAGTGAATAACATATGCAAGCATAATTCTGATAAAACTAATTATCATTGAGAACACCTTCAGTTGAAGAATAAATTTTAGATTTTCATAATGTGCGTTATTTTTTTTGGGCAGTGTATATTGTTGAAAACCTGACTGGGAATTTTGTTGCTGTGGTAATCAAGCATCCCCTGAGAAATTAGTATTAGAATCTCATGCTGGAATAACCCTCAGGTAGAAGTTAACGTTACACACCTGAGGAATTTATTTAGCCCAGCGTAATGCTACACAAATTGAACCCTGGAAAGCACTATAAAATAAAACAACTCACCTTCCATTGAGCCTCCGGCGAGCCCACGATGGTCACTCTTCTCTCGTTCTGAGCCTCCTGAGGCTTGGTCTCGTCGATGGGGGCGATCTTGACGGAAGCCCCTGAGAAGCGAATGATGTTGCGAATGTGCGATCCCTTGGTTCCGATGATCGCGCCTACAGCATTGTTCGGGATGTACAGATAGGTAGTCTCGCTACCGTCTCCGCCTCCCACCTGGCTAGGACCAGCTGGATACATGCCTGGATAAGATGCCTGGCCTGTGTAGAGGCCCCGAGATCCATATCCGATACCTGAATGCAGAGGATCTGATCACACGAGGAAAAAATCGAAAGAATTAGATCTTTATGGGAACAGATAGGGGAGATGATTGTTTACTACGCACCTCATCGTATCGCAATCAGTTGGTATTGTCAAAATATTGACAGTTTGTATCAGCAAGTGTTCTATATGTCATATCTTACCCTGACCAAAGGAACAATGAAATACTTTTTTACAAAAATCTTGTTAGTGTCCACCAGGAATTATGCATACCGGCATCATTGTACAGGGTGGGGCAGAAAAACCTATCCGATTTCAAAACGTTATAAAATTAAAACCACTCAGCTTGTCAAAAAATTTTTTTTATTAACATATCGCAAATTTGATGCCATTTTTAAATTTAAGTTTTGAAAAGCACATCACTCAAATGTCGTCCTTGGGAGCGGATACACTTATTTAGGCGCTCGCGGTAGCTTTCCATGACTTTCACCGTCATTTCCACAGGAATTTCTTCAATTGCCCGAGCAATTTCCCTTCGTAAAGCAAGAAGGGTCCTTGGTCGATGCTGGTAAACCTTCGATTTGGGGTAACCCCAAAGGAAGAAGTCACATGGAGTGAGATCCGGTGAGCGCGGCGGCCAGCCAAGATCACCTCTCAGAGAAATGAGGCGACCGGGAAACAGTTCCCTGAGAATGTCCATTGATCGTCGCTATGTGTGGGCGGTTGCACCATCCTGTTGAAACCACACATTTTCCACGCCATTTTCTTCCATTTTGGGTCTAAGAAAATTTTCCAGCACGTTCAATTGCGGCTCTCACATTGGCCACGTTTTCAGGTCCTGTTGCTGTCCTGGGACGTCCAGGCGACTTCTTTTTCAATGCTGAACTCGTCTGTCTAAAATTTGACACCCACACTTTAATCGTAGCGTGATGTGGAACAGGATCATGACGCCCGAGTCCGAAATGAATTCGAAAAGCACGTTGTGTAGCAATTATCGAACCGCCGCATTCGATAAACCGCTCAATAACAAAAGCACGATGTTCACCAGACCAAGGCATGTTGACTACTGACAAATGGCATAAAACCAGCTTTCTAACGGTTTTTACCCCACTACTCTACCTGCTCTCTCTTCTGAGAAAAAGGGATTTGAAATCGGATAGGTTTTTCTGCCCCACCCTGTATAAAAACTACCGAATGGACAACCTAATGGAAAAATAGTTTCATAAAAAGAAGATCAACATCTATTTTATTCTCGGGTACCCTTTCGTGTTAATATTTATACAGAACGCTTGACCCTGCTACATACAGGTTCGGAAATTTACATCGGAAAGATAAGATGTTCAATTCTTCTCTCTGATGCATTAAATATCGTATGTTTCCGAGATGAATTTCCGAACCAACCCGAGTTCTTGTTCTAGTCCTACTTTAGAATTGAATCTGAATTCTGCTAATGCAAGATTTGACTGGTAAGTAGCAAATAATATAAGTAGTTGTAACTAGGGGGTTCTGGAACACTTTATGACCATAACGTAACTCTCGTAACTCTTTGGTACCTGGCGGGAATTAAATCGATGGCGCCATCTTGTGGCGTGAGATTGTATTACCGACCGTGGTGTGCGTTGGTTACAGCGTCAAATTACCACCCAACAAAACTGGGTTCGAATCCCATCACTGCCGTCGATTTATTTTCCACAACTTCTAAACCAAGATGGTCGGTAGTGTCACTCTCACGGTCGGTGGATTCCAACTCACACCACGGCCAGTAAAACAAACTCACGCCACAAGATGGCGCCATTGATTTCATTCCCGCCAGGCATCGAAAAGTGAGGTTATGACCATAAAGTGTTCCAGAACCCCCTAGTAACAACTTTTAATATTACTTAAATACTAACTAATATTATGAGGGTTCGAATAGGGATATCAGAAATAGAGTGTCATCAAACCTGTTCGTCTGAGACCTGCGTCAGAGTTCAGAATAGTTGTAAACTTTAAATCGTGCAAAGATACCCAATTTGTTTGTTTCTTTTTGGATTCGCGTAAAAAAATTTTTCTTCTGTTTTTTCTCGAAGAGATATTTTAAACAAAGAAATATTAATAGCCACTTGATCGTTCACGGTATTAAAACAATGAATTGAATGGCAAAAGCCCAATAATTTTATTATTGTATTGCCAAATACCGATTTGAAAAAAAATGGGGTGTTTCCAGATTTGTGAGTAGTAACTAAACATCACAATTCACACATGAACATATCTATTTTAATTGTATTGAAAATCTTGTGGCGCTTATTGAGAAGTACTTCTGATATTTGAACAGAATTCGACATAAACGAATAACTGTGGTGTGATAGAACTTCATTTGCCTAGAGAAAGTATCAGCTTGGTAAGGCAGTGAACACGAGTTCTCAATTGATGTTGTTAACATGACAGCGTTGCGTTACATGCTAGATTGTCCAAATTAGATGCTTGAAAATAAAAGTAGGATTATTCTGATCTGAAATTCATTTTTCAGCATATACTCCTCATGAAAAAGTTTCTAAAGTGCTTTTGATTTGCAACATTGACGGCATACTCCATTCTGGTTCTTGCCTTCAAACTGGCACGCATTCTTTGTATGCTTCATATTTATTAACTTCACTTGTACAGTAGCATATTATTATTATCGTCAAAAATTAATCGAACAAATGAACAGATACAAAAAATATCAGCACATAGTTGCCACACGTCATAATAACATAACCATCATCTTCAGAGTGCGACATATCCCAACTGATTGCAAAACGATGGTCTGTCTGGCTATTGCTCCTATCCAGTTCTTGTGAATAATTATTCAGAATGAGACAGACTCGTAATAGATTTATTTTTAAGATCACTACAATTTACCGTATAGTGCAAACCTACTTCTGGGACAATAATAATCATTTACTGGTATGGAAATTCACATCGAAAACATACGATATTCAATGAATCGTAGAGAGAGAAAGAGAGACTTTTCCGTCCAGTAAAACAGTGGTTATATTCCAAAGATTTAATGCTCTCATAAATATGAATGATCAACTACGAATAATGCTCTTGTCTTTCTCGAATAAAGTGATGCATTGATCATCCAATGATTCAATGCTGCAGGCTGGCCGTAAAGTTCTCTCTCTCTCTCTAATACCCTTATTATACCGTGCTTTTTTCAATGTCTATATTCGAGCCTTTTTTCAGGGCTATTTGTTGGGTCAATTTCCCCCAAATGAGCTGTACTATTACATTATGCCTTTTCAAGTTGTTTCAAGGGGTTTCAGGTAGTAATACCAAATCACAAGAAAAGGGCTTTACAGGAGGTAGAAGGTGATGCCTTGGATGGACTAAAAAAAAGGCCTGAAATCCCCACATCAGGGATGAAAGATAGAACCAGTTCTATATATACTGATGGACAAAATTAGCGCACCACCTAAAATTTCGTTAAATTTTAACAATTGATATCTTCCCAATCTTCAGTCGGATTTTAACGTTTTTTTCTTTCAATTGTAGCTCTGTTATTGTCGAATTTTCTCCATTAAACAGAAGTCCAAAAAATAGAACCTTCATGTTGTACAGGGCGTTTAAAAAAGGTCATGTTTTATAGTAAAATTTTAACTTCTTCTGTGGGCAATGCCAGGTTGCTGAGGCATATAAAAACAATAAAGCTTTGTAGCCTAGTATCTCTTGAGTATTTTGTTTTTTTAAAAACCAATTTATCTTGAAGTCGTCCAGAGATATTCAACTTTTTATCAACTCTTGTTTTTTATGCATTAGCCATGAATATCTTCGCAACCATTTGTCCGAATTGAATGTTTTTTCTTTAGTTGTAGCTCTTTTATTGGCGAATATCATACCACAATGAGGTGTTCAAAAAAATAAATGATTCATGCTGTACAGGGCGTTTAAATTTTCGGGTTTTTTTCATTACAGTTTAACGCCTTCTGTGGGCAATACCAGATATATGAGGCTTCTAAAAACTATACAATGATGCAGCCTGATGTTTCCTGAGTATTTTGCTTTTTTAAAAAGCAATTTAACTTGTACTTTTCCAGAGATATTCACATTTTTATAACATCTTGCATTTCATACAATATATTGACAATGAATATTTTCAGTCGAGTGATACTGGGGTTTACAGTTGTCATAATTTTTGCTAATTCATAATATTCATTCGAAATTAATAATTGTGTAAATTTCTAAAGTTTTCTTTACTTTCCATAAGTCAACTGAGACAACGGCCAAAGAAAAATAAATAAGAATTAACTTTCAACACAAAAATAAACGAAAAGAAATTAAGAAAAACAGAAAAATGTATGATGTAACGAAAATGTGAATAGCTCTGGAACGGTACAAGTGAAATTGCTTCTTAAAAATGCAAAATACTCAGGAAACATCAGGCTGCATCACTGTATAGTTTTAAGAAGCCTCATATATCTGGTATTGCCCACAGAAGGCGTTAAACTGTAATGAAAAACACCCGAAAATTTAAACGCCCTGTACAGCATGATGCATTTATTTTTTTTGAACATCTCATTGTAGTATGATATTCGCCAATAAAAGAGCTACAACTAAGAAAAAACATTCAATTCGGAAAAATGGTTGCGAAGATATTCATGGCTAATGCATAAATACAAGATGATTTTTAAAAAAACAAAATACTCAAAAGATACTAGGCTACAAAGCTTTATTGTTTTTATTTGCCTCAGCAGCCTGGCATTGCCCACAGAAGACGTTAAAATTTGACTATAAAACATGACATTATTTAAACGCCCTGTACAACATGAAGGTTTTATTTTTTGGACTTCTGTTCAATAAAGGGAATTTGACAATAATTGGGAAGATATCAATTGTTAAAATTTAACGAAATTTTAGGTGGTGCGCTAATTTTGTCCATCAGTATATTTGCAAGCCTGAAATAGGCATCAAAATAGTCCCAGGCGCATGCGCATTTCGCATTTCAGACGGTCGGACCGACAAAAAGGCTTGGTTTAATATGGGTATAATGCATTGAATATCGTATATTTCTGATGTAAATTTCCATACTAGTATATTGCCAAAAATTAAAAAAGAAATATAAACTAACCAGCAGTTGCCATCATCGCCATCGGGTGCAATCCGGGGAACATCATCGTTTGGGGCGCCATGGCCTGGAGATCGTTCTCGTAGCTCTGTCTCAGCTTGGCTGAGATCTGAGCTTCGGCCTTGCTCATGTTCTCGATGTTGCCCTTCACGGTGATGATGCGCTCCAGATTGAACGAATTGATGTCGTTGATGCTAGAAACTGTTATCTTCGTCTCGGTTTCTTGCATTATCCTCTTGATGGTGTTGCCACCCTTGCCTATGATACGGCCGATCAAATTGTTGTGAGCAAGGATCTTTAAGGCGATCTCACTGAAAAAAAGAAGGAAAACCAGTTCAGAAACATGTCTCGAAAAATGATTGAGTCAGCAGACAAAACCATCAGTGATTGAACAAAAAACAAATGATACTTCAAAACCATTGACTTATAAAAGAATGGACAGGGCGTCTGAGAGAAAATATTGATTTCAGACAAGGATAGAATAATATTAGTGCGAAGCACAGAATATTTAATAAAAACATTGGATCGTAGATATCTAAGCATTAGAGATTTATATGTTCTGTAATTTTTCCAACATTGAGAGAGAGATACTGTGAAGGATGGAGTTATATTAGTTTAGTTTAGTCTGTGCTCTACAGTCTACACTAATATTACTAAGGCTCTAAAAAGGGGAGTATACCAGACAGCCATGCTGGGTCCAACCACAGACTCGAAAATTACAGAACAATTCGAATGAAATGAAATCTGTAATCGAATAAATGAAATCTGTAATCAAATGAGGTTTTAATCCTGTATGTTGGTGCATAACCCCGATAGATGGCGATGAAAATTTGCGAGTGATCTGTAATTTTCGAGTCTATGGTTGGACCCAGTCAGCCTGTCTGGCATACCTATCTTTCTAGTGCTCTAATATTACTCCATTCTTCACAGTATATCTCTCTTATGTTGGGGGCACGAAACTTAGTGTGAAAGTCACGTGACGCCCTGTCTATCCATTTATATGTCTATGTTAAAACCGACCGATTAGTATTTCTTTGGTACCAAGCGACTCTGATTAAAGTTTGCCAGAATATCTACGACTAGATCCAATTCAACACAACAATCTAGAGTTCTAGCCGGCCATGACACTTTCTTTACCATATTTGGTTGTGCTGATAGTTGTATTTGGAAGAACAAAAATGGCCCATATCACCAAAATAACTCATTTACATACATCGTCGAAAGTCGTGTGCTCCCTCTATCATCTGTCAACTTGTTGAATGTAACATGAAATATAATATAATATAATCAGTCTTCAGCGGATAACGACAGTAGTAATATTGAGAATATTCTAATGAGAATGCAAGGACATCCAATATCTTTGTATGACCGGGTAGCCGTACATCAAGAAGCTGTCGAACCAGTAGATTGTGCAACATTTGAATATTCCACGGACTGCAGTAAGTCACATAGGGATCATTTTCCTGGGAACCGGCAGCGTTGCCCGGATACCGATCCCTAGTCTACCCAGAGTAATATCTGCAAGGAGGGGACCATTATATAGCATATTTTACCCGAAGGAATCAAGAGTATTTTTAACAGCCTTTCAGTCATTTCTTGAGGACTTTTAGACGGACTGTCTTAATCCGTACCATACGGAGACGATTGCATTCCTCAAATTCAAGAGGAAACAGACCTTTAAGAGTAGCTCGTCTATCACCTGGATATGGTTGTCAAACGGCAGAACACTACCAAGACTAGCTTTTACCACAAACGTACAGTGACTTGTGCCATCTACGACTTAGAAAACATCGTTGAACCAATGTTTCTCTGCGTAGTTTAGTTCAATTAGTTTAGTTTAAAAAGGGGTTACAGTTTACTGCGACCACAAGGTCTATTGTGCCCCCTTACAGAGCTGTTCGGACCATATCCTCACAGCTCGCCTTCCATTTCCAAAGATATGATAAAATCCAATATCTGTGAAGGCTTCAACGAGGCTAGTTCCTCACTCTTACAAGTTTCTCGCCTAAGGCATTCTCTCCTCGCAATACCAAAGCATTCCGTGACTATGTGGATGGGGGTTTCTTCCTCCTCCCTACAAAACCTACACAGCGTACCACAATCTCATCCTCAACACGTGCCTCCTGAGGCGACAGTGTCCAGTAAGAAAACCAGTGAGGTGGTTTTCTTTGTTTCTTACTAAGATCAAGATATCTTTTGGATCTTGATGTTTCAAAGTTCCTGAGGAACTTAGTGGAATGATCTGTGTTCTCCTGTGCTTCGCTGTAAGTTTCAAGTAATACATTGTATCATTCAGAGCTATCCTATGCTGAAAAGTCCTAAAAAGGACGAAATGGCCATCCATAGGTGCTCCGTTTAATACCACTTCCTTGCATTTTACCTTGAACGAGGACGAGATTAGCTCCGAAGTATGAGTTTAATATTGGTTGATTACAATCCATTAATATTATTCTCTGCTTTCACTATTATGATATTCAATGCGACGCTACGCGTTAAACCTCTTCTTAATAAAACACAGATTGTTTATGCTTGAGAAACTTAGAGTCAAGACTTTGACGATGTGTGTATTTTGAGGTTTAGAATTAGCTCCCAAAATGTATCTTAGTTTTCAACTTTGAGACGAAGTTCATAAAATTGTCCGAGATAACTGTACTCACCCCTTGTTTGTATTGTTAGCTTCCTGTTGCATAACCTCCAAGATCTTCTTACAGGCATTCGTGCAATTCTCTGGATTGCCGTAAATGGTGATGGCTTTCTCCAAGGAACCCACGTTGTCTTTCCTGTGTACGTCCACCCTGGCCCTGGTCTGTTGCGTTATCTGTCTGATCGTAGAACCTTGCCTTCCGATTATGGCACCCACCTATACATATTTTCACAAATGTATTTGGTTGTCGTAAATACAGGGTGTTTGGTAAACGAGCGAAAAAAATTCAGAGGGTGGTTCTTTGAACTATTTTAATATAATTTGGTTCTTCGTTGATTTGTGAAGTTTAAATTTGTGTGAAAACGATCATTAATTTTTGAATGTTTCATCATTAAGTTAAACCAAATCAATTCATTTTGTGAACAACATCCAGACATACCAGAAGCTTTTGCTGGCTTATTTATATTTGGAAACCGTTTATTCAAATTTGGAGTTATTGATTTCATTCCTGAAGGGCTTTCCAATAAGAGGTGTTATTTTGAATAGCCCGCTATTTCGGTAGATTTCGCGTTTGAAGCTGTCACTTTTGACATTTGACAAGTAGAAACTACGCCATCAATAAAAATGGAACGATACATGCTTCAAGAATGCATTGAAACTATTGAAATTCACTATAAAAATGGTGAAAATTTGGCAGAGACGGTTCTTACAACTAGAACATTTTTGGGTCGCCGTGAAGCACCTTGTCAGATCGCTATAAAGAAATTGGTGAAAAAATTCGAGCTGCTAGGACAAGTTACTGATATGAAGAATAAAACCCGTGCACGTCGCTGTTGTAGCCGAAAGTGTTAAAGAAAACCCAGGTTTGTCCATTCATCGTCGTTCTTTGGAACTAGGCATTCCACAAACGTCATTACATTACTGGACAAAGTCTACTTTCAACAAGACGGCGCTACGTGCCACACAAGCAACGAAATCATTGATCTTTTGCGGGAAAAGTTTCCGGACCGTGTTATCTCTCGAAGACGTGATCACAATTGGCCACCGAGATCTTGTGGTTTAACATCTTGCGACTTCTTGCTTTGGGGCCACCTGAAAGAGAAGATCTACGCCAATAGCCCAGCGTCGATTCAAGACCTCAATGATGGAATTCGTGAGGCTATCGAGGACATACGGCAGCCTTTTTGCGATTTGGTTATGGAAAATTTCATTAAAAGGATATGGTCCTGTAAGCCTGGTCGTGGTCATTTGCCTGATATTATTTTCTTCTTCTTCTTTATAATGAAATAAACATCCGATCATTTATATTGAAAAATTGCATTTTTCTTTGATATCAAAATAACACCTCTTATTGGAAAACCCTTTATTAGTTTATCGATTCAAAATTCAAGTTCAAATCTTGACCATAATACTTCCTTCCGATCGATCGCAAAGATGGTAACTTTTGGAAGAAACAACTTCAAAACCCAAAAGTTTCAGGTAAGGTTTAAGATTTTCATACGAAAATTGAATCTATGAATGAATAGAGTGAGTTCCCAGGATATTCAAAATGGAAATATTTTTTCCAATACGAACGAGAGCGAAAAAACTAATGACCCACGTCCGGGCTTTTTTATTTTTTTTAAATCACCGGCAAGTTCAGAAATAACAAGATTCAATTTCTTTGAGGAAGTTAGTAATAGTGATACATATTATTCGATGTAAGAATAATTTAGAATGGCTTTCTGTATACTTTATATTCATATCAAATATGACATTTTCAAGTTTACAATAATAATATCGAAAAAGAACACTGCAGGATGACAGAAAATGCCATCCAGAATTGAAATCTGCCAGTATTAACTACTCATCAATTCTGATTTGAAATTAACCGAATACCTATACGCTGTAACTTTTTTAATGATTGATTCAAAGAGACCGAATATTAACTCCTCTCAAGCATCTGCTTGATAGTATATTATTACATGGCAACACCCTCTTCATAAGATATTATTTTTTATTAATACTTCCAACATTTATTAACACCTGCATTCTACATACATAAGAGCATGATTGATTCTTTTAACCATTTCTTTTGATTGTGAATTATATCTTTAGTAATGAAGCAAACGAAGATTTATTTTTATTATACAGTGTGTCTGTAAACGAATGCGAGGGACTAAGAGAGATGATTCCTCGAAGAAAAATAAGCAGGGTTAGTTCATATAAATTTTTTTCGAAATCGACCTTCCTTCTAAGATACAGCCTTTGGAAGGTAAACAGTTTTCAATTTTTTTAGGAGTCCTAAAAACACTGAGTCATAAAACTATACACAATATGATTCATTGAGTAGATGTTATTTACACAATTTTTTTTGATCCCATAACTTTACTATTAGGGGTTGAAAATAACAACCCCTTGTGATTGATTCTCTTATGGTTTCCCATTCAATTCTGGAGAAAGAAAGTCTCCTACAAAATATTGATAGAGTCGATACTTTTCTCCGAAAAAATAAAAAGTTACATGCAGTTATGAGCACTGTTCATTCCATTTCATCGTATGTTCCATAGAATGAATATTCTAAGATATTGCTTATGCTCAAAACGGGTTTTGTCAATTATGCTTATTAATCGAAAGAAAGTTCTATTTATGAAATTAAAATATTACGGATATAATTTTCTTCGGGAAATTAGTAATAAAACCTTTAGGGAGATTTAAAGAACATCTACAGGGTGAATTTTTTAAGTGTTTCATTAGACGTTTTCGAGGAAGGAATTGTAATACAGATTCAAGATTTTGGATATTCGTTTTAGAGTACATGAACTTCAATTGTCAAATATTTTCAAGAGGAATCTACTTCCGGTTTCACCGGAAACGAATGTAACTTCGTTATTTCGAATGCAACACCCTGTATATTTATACATATTCGAATTCTTCGTTCAATTCTACACTGATTTGATGTATGATATGTGCAACCACTCAAGCGGTTCTTGAATTATAGCCTGATTATCAAATTTTTTGAGAAAAAGGATGTCACAAATTAGTGTCCATATCTTCAAAATCCCTCATTACAAGAATTTCTTTTTGCGAAAGTGGAACGAAAGAAAGTACGCTGATACTGTTTCTTGTATAACTTATGAGGAAATATTATACAGGATGTCTGAAAAAGGGCCCCAAAGTGAGCCTCAATAAAACTATAAAATCTCACTTTTTTCAAATGGCAACCCTATAATTTCGTAATTCCAATCGATGGCTCGTCAAAAACCAGTTAGGGTGTCCCGAACATTTCATGCCTCTAAAATCAGTAGTTTTGCCGTTATTGAATAAAATTCGAATTTCAGGATTGAATCAAGGTTTCTTAGTGTAACCATAGATTTATTAGGATAGAAAATTTCAAGAAGTCTATGTTTGTTGATTTCATAGTCTATGGTTGATTTATAATGCATTTTAGAGAACTGTCATTTATACTTTTTCGATTAATGGGGCACTATGCAAAATATGAATTACAGTAACAGTGATGTATTGAATATGTTCTTCATTTATGGTGAATGTAACAAAATATTAGAAAGGGCAGTCAGAACTTTTAACGAAAGAAATCCACATTTACCACCTTTAACAAAATCGAAGTTCAGGAAGTATCAAAACAATTTTCTCCGTAGTGGAAGCATTAACTTAAAACAGAATCGTGTGAATACAGTAACAGATAATGAAAAAAATCAAATAAATATTCTAGGACATATTCACGCAAATCAAAGAGGTTGCACACGAATTTTGATTTTAATTTCGTTAAAGTCAGTAAATGCCAATTTCGTTCGTTGAATTTCTGATTATTTTTTCTAGGAATTTGTTACTTTTGCCGCAAATAAAGAACATACCCTTGATATATCATTCCAGTGAAATTATTATTGCATGTTTTGCTTAGTGCTTGATCTGTAAGAAAAAGTAAGAATGACAGTTCCTAACGTAGCCTACTTCAAAATTGCAAGCTTACAACCTGTCTTTAATCGTGAAATTCGAATTTTATTGAATAACGGCAAAAATACTGATTTTAGAGGCATGAAATGTTCGGGACACCATAACTGGTTTTTGACGAGCAATCGATTGGAATTGCAAAATTATAGGGTTGCCATTTGAAAAAAGTGAGATTTCATAGTTTTATTGAGGCTCACTTTGGGGCCCTTTTTCAGACACCCTGTATAATATTTCCTCATAAGTTATACAAGAAAAAGTATCAGCGTACTTTATTTTGTTCCACTTTCCCAAAAAGAAATTCTTGTAATGAGGGATTTTGAAGATATGGACACTAATTTGTGACAACCTTTTTTTCAAAAAATTTGATAGTCAGGCTATAATTCAAGAACCGCTTGAGTGGTTGCACATATCTTACATCAAATCAGTGTAGAATTGAACGAAGAATTCGAATATGTAAAAATATACAGGGTGTTGCATTTGAAATAACGAAGTTACATTCGATTCCGGTGAAACCGGAAGTAGATTAATCTCGAAAATATTTTACAATCGAAGTTCATGTACTCTAAAACGAAAATCCAAAATCTTGAATCTGTATTACAATTCCTTCCTCGAAAACGTCTAATGAAACACTTAAAAAAATTACCCTGTATATCTCGTGTCATAGACATCAATATCTTAGAATATTCATTCTATTGAACACTTATACGGTGAAATGGAATGAACAGTGATCATAACTGCTTGTAAGTTTTCATTTTTGCCGAGAAAAGTATCGACTATCGGAATTTTGCAGGAGACTTTTTTCTCCAGAATTGAAGAGGAAACTATAAGCAAATTTTATTTTTCGAAAATCTATCCCACAAAAACAATTTTCGAACGAAAATCATAGGGGGTTGTTATTTTCAACCCCTAATAATAAATTAATGGGATCAAAAAAAATTGTGTGAGTAACATCTACTTTGTGCTTCATATTATTTATAGTTTTATGACTCAGTGTTTTTAAGAAGCCTTAAAAAAAAAATTAAAAACTGTCAACTCCTAATCTACTGTGAAAATGTAGAGTTTGTAACTTGTTCTCACAGAATTCTACTAAAATATAAGTAGTTTCGGAAATATAGCGAAAACAATAAAAAATTTCAAATATCGATAATACCTCCAAAACAACTGGACCCATTTGGCCAGTTAATGAACTGTTTCAATTAATTGTACAGGGTGACCAGAGTTCGATTGTTTAGCACTAATAGTAGTAGCTTTAGAAAACATTTACAGGTACTTTTCATTTCTTGAGAAAAGGAGCACAAAGTTTTCGAGCTGCAGAGTGAAATTGAACATTTTCTTTCAACGTTCATCATTCATATACTATTGATGCCACTTTTTCGAAATCAACTCATTCTAGAAGCACTTTTTCTTCACTTCAAGTTATTTTGAAATATGGTAAAATTTTTATTTTCGAAATTATCGTATGAAGTATGTATAAATATTCTTCGAATGGAAACCACAGTTGAACATGATATTCTCAGAATCGTTTCAAGAATTTTTTAAAAAGATATGCATGTATCATAACATGTTTAATTTTCAATGTCACACTGTACACAGAACTAAAAAATGGGACCGAGAGGTACCTATACATTTTCTTCTTTAACGCCTAGGTCAAGAGTTTTAATGCTAAACAAAGTAGATCTGGTCACCTTCCACTAGTATTCTTATTAAAGAAGGAAAACAAAATCAATGAATAATACTCGTATAATGCAGAATTAATAGAAGTATATCATCAATTTCAAGGCAAGTTGGAAATCTCCAGCTTTTTAGACAAAAGTGTCTGTCACTCACCATGTCGCTCTGTACGAGAATGCGTAGCGGGAAATCTGTCTGTCTGCTCGTACCCGGTAGATTGCCGGCTCCGAAAGGTGCACCAGGAGCTCCTCTGGGTGTCCGTTTGGGACGTTTGTCGGAAAGTTCAACTTTGAGTGGTTTTCCTTCCACATCGATCCCATTGAGATTGTTTTGGGCCCTACAATTAAGGAAAAAAATTAGAAAGAAAAGCTTTGACGTGTTACTAGTACAAGGCGAGAACTTGAAACCTGATATTTAGAACTTTCGTCAGAATCGTAGATTGAAGAAAAAATTTAAGAAAAGCCCTGAGCAGGAGCTTTTGAGCGTTCGTTCTTAAGTGGAGCAATAAGACTATAACCTCAAAAATTTCATATGGAATTTTAGATTTATACCAAATAAATGCAGAATCTAAGTACAATCGGAATTATATTCTGGAAATTATTCAGAAAATGAAATATGTAAAAAATAAATAATTACAAATAATATATAATTTCAATATTCCAATTGAATTTTCTATGGTTCTGTTGACACTATGGCCACAAAATTTTCCATGAAAATTCAGTATAACATCTGAAGTAAAGGGTTTTCCAATAAGAGGTGTTATTTTGATATTCAAAGGAAAATGCCAGTTTTCACTTGGCCCCAAAGGAAGAAGTCGCAAGGTGGCAAATCACAAGATCTCGGTGGCCTATTGTGATCACCTCTTCGAGATATAACACGGTTCGGAAACTTTTCCTCCCAAAGATCAATGGTTTCGTTGCTTGTGTGGCACGTAGCTTGAGTTCGTGTGCTAATTGAACTTTATAAGCCTTAAGACGCAAATCTTTATGCAAAATACGGTGTAATGACGTTTGTGGAATGCCTAATTCCAAAGAACGACGAGGAATGGAAAGGTATTCTTCAACACTTTCGGCTACAGCAGCAATATTCTCGGCTGTTCTTGAGCGACGTGCACGGGTTTTATTCTTCACATCACTAACCTGTCCCAACTGCTCGAATTTTTTCACCAATTTCTTTATTGTGGTCCGACAAGGTGCTTCACTACGACCCAAAAATGTTCGAGTTTTACGAACCGTCTCTGCCATATTTTTACCATTTTATAGTGAATTTTTTTATTTCAATGCGTTCTTGAAGCGTGTATCGTTCCATCTTTATTAATGGCGTAGTTTCTACTTGTCAAATGTCACAAAATAACAGCTTCAAACGTGACATCTACCGAAATAGCGGGCTATTCAAAATAACACCTCTTTTTGGAAAACCCTTTATTTGAAATTCAGTATTTGGGTGTAAAGTTATCAAATTCTCTGTGAAAATTATCCATGACGTTTAGTTAGTTCTTTTGACGCTTACTCATATCAAAAGTACGATAATCGAATTGGAACATCATGATAATTATCGGTTTTATTTTATTTATTCCATTTTTTTATAGGGTGTAGTTTGGTCGGAAATCGAAATGAACGGTTTTTCACCTTTCATTACTTTGTATATAGTTTTTTTATTTCTCAACATTTTTTAAGAATTCATTCAACCCTTCGGTCTAATCAAACGCACCTTTTACAATTTCTAAGAAGCCGTCATCACGTGTAGTAGTCGAGACTCGAGCAGAGAGAACTTACAGCTGTTCTTCGGGCGAAAAAGCCATATATTAATTATGTAGTATTATTTCGGGCAGAGATACAATCAGAATTTTACAAGGATTTTAATCAGCCGAAATTGCGAACCGGTGCCGCGGCGATACACACAGACACACGTCGTCGTTCCCTCCACCTGCTCCCTAGCAATGTCGAGCGCTCCGCCGGAGAAGGTAGAATGTTAACATTCGTATTAAGATGCAGATTATGCACAATCCTGTCCAATTTTTTCGTTATAGCGCTAAGTGGACGGGTTTTTGTTGCGAACCGATGGGACACGGGCGTTAATGAATCGGTGCCGTGCGAGAAGGGAGCACGCGGTATAGCCTGCGGGACGCGCCGTTAGACGGCGCTAGTAGGCCAAGCAATAGAGGTTTTTTACGTGACAAAAATACTACCTGAAATCTGACTGTGCAGTCATGCAATAGGTGGTTTCTACATGTTTTTCATGATAAATTCCACTCCTGAATCGTCTTAGGTTTTTTTGAGAAGCGAAAAATAGCCAAAAAAATCCAAAATTTTGCTTTTTCGCTTATAAAACGTGAAGTATTGATTTGATCGAAAAGCTGTTGAGGCACTTTTTGTAGAGAATTCAAAAACAAAAAAATGAGAGGTGACACGTCTCAAGAGGATAATTAGTTTCCGAGAAAAGTCCAAAAAACTGGAAAAAAACATCAATTTTTCGAAAATTCATAACTTGGTCAATTTCTGAGATAAAGCGTAGTTGCTCTGAATTTACGTAGTTATTAACATATACTTTATTGGTGCACAATTACAAAGCTGTCGGATAAATAGTTTTTACACAATCGCAGTTTTCCGAATTCGACGTACTTTTTTCAAGAAGGTCGTGATACTCGGCTACTTGTCGGATTTGAATTTTACAAAGAGAATTTTAAAGAAGAAATAAAATTCTTCAAATCGTTTATTCTCTCGATACCGACCGATAATGTTTAGTGGGTGAAAAACGGCGTCAAACAGGAGCGAAAAGGCTCGAATGCATCAAACTAGTCGCGGAGTGGGAGTCGCCCGCTACGCGACGCGCGAAAGATACAAGGTATACAGTTTTCCCCTCGCTTAGCAGGCGACTCCCACTCCGCGACTAGTTTGATGCATTCGAGCGTTTTCGCTCCTGTTAGACGCCGTTTTTCACCCACTAAACATTATCGGTCGGTATCGAGAGAATAAACGATTTGAAGAATTTTATTTCTTCTTTAAAATGCTTTTTGTAAAATTCAAATCCGACAAGTAGCCTTTTTGAAAAAAGTGTGTCGAATTCGGAAAACTGCGATTGTGCAAAAACTGTTTGTCCGACAGCTTTGTAATTGTGCACCAATAAAGTATATGTTAATAACTACTTTAATTCAGAGCAACTACGCTTTATCTCAGAAATTGACCAAGTTATGAATTTTCGAAAAATTGATGTTTTTTTCCAGTTTTTTGGACATTTCTCGGAAACTAATTATCCTCTTGAGACGTTTCACCTCTCATTTTTTTGTTTTTGAATTCTCTTCAAAAAGTGCCTTTACAGCTTTTCGATCAAATCAATACTTCACGTTTTATAAGCGAAAAAGCAAAATTTTGGATTTTTTTGGCTATTTTTCGCTTCTCAAAAAAAACCTAAGACGATTCAGGAGTGGAATTTATCATGAAAAACATGTAGAAACTACCTATTGCATGACTGCAGAGTCAGATTTCAGGTAGTATTTTTGTCACGAAATCGACCTTTCGATAGCTCTATTGCTTGGTCTATAGGGATACTGTTAAGATACAGTGACTATATTACTATACAGGGTGTCCCGGGAAATGTGGAAAATCCCTCAGATTCAGATAGAACATGAAAAATGAAGATGACAACATCCCATAATTTTTTTCCTAGCTTCCCTCCCTACGAAGATACGACCTTTCGAATGACGCCACTGGAAATCCATTTAGAGGAATAATAATATTACTCGAAATAATTTGATGAACATTTGATATGATTAATAATATTAAGGACCTCTTAAATCACCGCACTCAAATTTCAGTTAGCTTGTTCAGTTTACCGGGGGCGGACTGGGTTGTACATTTTAATGCTTAGATTTTTAACACCCTGTATGATAAGGTGCAAAAAAAAACAAATTTGGATACCTTGAACATTGAACTAAAGAAAAGGTAGATACTCTTGTTCAGTGTCGATGACATGAACCGTTTTCGAAAAAAAAAATAATGAAAGAAGTAATTGAAATTTATCACACTAAAATGAATTTCTAGTGGAGTTATTTAGGAGGTCGTATCTTCGTAGGGAGGGCGCTAGGAAAAAAATTATGGGAACTTGTCATCTTATTTTTTTAGGTATATGTTCTATCTGAATCCGAGAGATTTCCCACATTTTCCGGGACTATACATAGTCACTGTATGTTAAGATACGGTGACTTCGAGGTCGGAAAGATTTTGATTCTAGAACCCAAAACATTTTTTTTCATTATTTCAGAGGTCTGAACGAAACATTTGAATGACTGTAGTAACGAAACCGTTCGATATTTTACAATTATGTTTTCATGTTCGTGATTGATAATTCAAGAAGTACAATTGTACATCCATTTCGAGTGAAATATTTTCATCGCTGTAGACAAGTAAAAAAAATTGTGTTCGATTTTTGAAAAAAATTTTTCACGGAAATTCTTAGAAAATTGTGTTCCTTCAGAAAACAAAAGTCAATCTGACCACCGCTAAAAAAAATTTGGAACATTGCAGGTATTCCGCCATTTTGTGATTTTTTTTTCGGAGTTCGTCAACTTTTCTGAATAGAGGACCCAAAAATACTGAGATTTTACCAAAAACCGTTACTTTAAGTGTTTTTCATAACTGACCACACTCATCTTGCTCAAAAATGACGTTTGACACCCTGTATCTCGCTTATGCCACGAAAACGGGATACAGTAGAACCCCGATTATCCGTGCCAGTCGGGACCAAGCCTTCGCCGGATAATCGAAAACACGGATAATCCAAAGACCTAGTTTTAATTTTCAACCATTTATTTAGACAAAGCTATGTATCAAACAAAGAAAATAAACGTAATACTAGGTACATGTAACAAAAAATAACAGTTTAAATATTTAAATATACTGTCTAAATGTAAATTGAACAATGTCTATATGTCACATTGAAAAATCACTTGAAAAAATCACCGATTTTTGTTTGCTTTGGGCTTCGTAAATTCTACATTGTATAATCTTCCTCATTTTTCTAACCTTCTAAGCTTGTCAGAATGCCGCACGGAGAATCCGCCGCCCGGATAAAGCGCGCACGGATAATCGAGGTTCTACTGTATATCGTATAAGGCAAAAATGATTCTCCCGATGTCCTCTACACGAAAATATATGTTTGTGCAGTTTATGATGAAACAGCCTGTATACACGCGTAGAGGCACCTCTATGTTTATTTCTTACTCTGAGGGTGTTTCGTATTTCCGAAAAAGTATGAAATTTTCACTTACGCCTGTGCCTGTTCAAGAGTTTCGTAAATAACTTGAACAGTCTGGGTGTTGGGATCCTTCGATGTTAGCTTATCGCAGCTGACTACGCGACCATGGTTGGCCAATAGGTGCTCGATGTCCTCGAACCTAACGTGCAATGCCAAATTGGATATGATGATTTTCGGAGTCACACTGAAACAAAAAACATTCGTTGAAATATATGGAAGGAGAAAATTATAAATCTACAACTGATTAATATCGAATTTCGGTAACCAGCAGATATTGATCAGGTGTAATTGTATTCATTGAGTTTTCCTGAACAACATAAGTAAAACCAACAGGTGGCGCGGTCTGTCTTAGTTTAGAAAATAATGACCCCCAAAGTTCCAAAAATGTTCCATATTCACGTCGCTTTTTTCACTATAAAAACACAAATTCACTGCTCTAATTTTATCTATAAATCACCTTCGAACTTTCAAATAACTATTCGATTAGATTCATTTCAGGTATATTCAATAATTAATTCAGAAACATCGAAATTCTAGAGGTATCACATATCCACAAATTCTAAGGAAATCCCGCCGTTCTTCATGGTAAGTTTGGCACCACTGCTCCGACCTTCGGCGCATGACATATCGAATGATGGCGGGATTTTCGGGAAGGCATCTTTTCATATTCGCGCGAATGAATCTGCGGCAGTGCCAAATCTACCCTTAAAAACAGCGGGATTTCCTTAGAATTTGTGGATATGTGGTGCCTCTAGAATTTCGATATTTCTGCATTAATTATTGAATTACTCGTACCTGAAATGAAACTAATCGAATAGTTATTTGAACGTTCGAAGATGATTTAGGACTAAATTGGAGCAGTGAATTTGTTATTTTATAGTGAAAAAAGCGACGTGAATATGGAACATTTTTGGAACTTTGGGGGTCATTATTTTCTAAACTAAGACAGACCGCGCCACCTGTTGGTTTGACTAATGTTGTTCAGGAAAACGTAATGAATACAAAGACATCAAAATCTGGCCGATATCTGTTGGTCACCGAAATTCAAATATTTACTCTATAATAATATGTTTTCCTCTGTGAGAAAAACTAGAGAAAATATGTTTCTTTTTCGAATAAATTGATATTTCGATGTTGTAGCATTAAATTTCTTCATTGGTAGGTATATTTTTACCACGTCTTCGAGTTGGTACCTTCTATATTATTTGTATTTCAGGTAGAGTAAGTTAATAGAATAATGGAATAAATTATTTCATTCAATTTTTGATCAAGACAAGTAAATACTCAGAAAGTCAGAACTAATCGACGAGTGTTTAAAACTGGTCAAATTATTACCTATGTCCGATCAAACGGAACAAAATTCCAATAAATCTTCAATATTTATTATATATTACATTATTTCATTTATGCCAATCATCTTTGAATGGGTAAGAGATAACTCAATCGAAGCTCCATTCACTTTCGACAATATTTTGTAGTATCAGGAGTGTTACTAAATGGCGGACGCGCTTATCGAAGCTATATGAAGAATGCAATGCAATCGTCGTGAATCAGCATTATAATTATGAAAACCACATGATATAATCGGAGGATAAACGAAATTACACGGCAAAGAACATAGGAAATGACTTATCAGATTTTCCTCGTTGATTGATATGAATAGTCGTTCGTGGTAACGTTCAACTTAACGTTACGCTAATTGTTGTGAGTTTATTTTTGGATAATCAGGTGATACATTAATACTGATTTATCATTAATACTTTTTAGAACTTGTATAGGCCATCATTATGCAGATAATCGAAAATTTTAGCGATGAGAAAACTACCTTTCTCACTCAACATTATTAAAATTTCATTACAGAATAATGGTGTGTATGAAAATTATGAACCTAGGACAACAGGGGTTTTTCAAATCCTGGAGGCGAGAGTTTGTACAATTCGCCGAAAGATTGGAGTTGTGAATGTAAATCACTTCAGGCAATGCATTCACCATTTATTATTTATTACTCCAAATATATCTTGATTCGTCTTGAGCATACAATGTATTTGTTCGTCACATAAAAATAAGCTGGGGTAGTTCATATAACTTTTTTTTCGATATTGACCTCCCTTTCAAGATACAGCCTTTGGAAGGCGATGACGAGTTGACATTTTTCAATTTTTTTTAGGAGTCCTAAAAAACAATGAATCTCATAACTTTATTATTAGGGGTTGAAAATAACAACCTCCTATGATTTTCCTTCAAAAATTGTTTTCGTGGGATAGATTTTCGGAAAATAAAATTCTCTTATGCTTTCCTATTCATTTCTGGAGAAAAAGTCTCTTGCAAAATTTCTATACAGTCGATAATATTCTCGGAAAAAAATATAAAAATTACAAGCAGTTATGATCATTGTTCATTCCATTTGATCGTATATTCTAAGATATTGTTTATGCTAAAAATTGATTTTGTCAATTAAATCCATTTATACCAAAATATAGACATGTTGTCACGATAATTCCAAAATACAACATATTTTTGAGAAGTACTCATGACACTGAAGTTAGCAGACCCCCTTGTCGTATGATGTTGTACTGCAAACTTCAGTGTCATGGGTACTTCTCAAAAATATGTTGTATTTTGGAATAATCAGTGACAATATGTCTATATTTTGGTATAAATGGATAGAATACAAACCCATATTTAACATAGTTTCTAACTAGGAGCCTAGAATCACGAAAAGACTATGGAAATTAGTACAAATAAATGGATTTTTTCTTTTTTTCCGCTTTGGACCAACGAAAATGTACGGCATTTAAAAAAATATTATCTTTGCATATCATACTTTCAAAATAAATTTATTTCATGTTGTGTCAAATCACCCCCTGGACTACGGAGAGAGAGGGGATTGCAACCCTAGATTTTTTTCCCTTGTTGTCGCATGATTTTTGTACGGCGTTGCGAAATAATGGATTAGAAGCAGTATTGAAATAGTATGACACAGATGCCGTACAAAATCAAATGACCAAATTTTCCCTGGTAATTGTCGGAAAATTAAAAGAAAATTCGACTTTGCAGCTCCACATTTTTTTACGGCGCTACGCGTTTTCTTATTATTTTTCACGGATCTATCGTTGGCAAGAATGCGGTACAAAAATATGTGACCAAAATGTACCCACTCTACCTGTACTTTCGAATTCTCACCTGCACTCAATTGGACAGCTTACAAGTGACGGCATAGTGCTGAATCTTATTATTTTATGCTCTAATATCGTTTTTGATAGGTCACCTGGTGGTTCAAATGACCCATAACTTTTTCAACACGGGCCTGTAGTCTATACTTGTAAGTTTTAATTTTTTCCTAGAAAAGTATCGACTGTATCGAAATTTTGCAGGAGACTTTTTTTCTCCAGAATTGAATGGGAAACCATAAGAGAATATATCCCAAGAAAACAATTTTTGAACGAAAATCATAGGGGGTTGTTATATTCAACCCCTAATAACAAAGTTATGAGATCTAAAAAATTTGTTTGATTAACATACTATCATATTATGTATAGTTTCATGACTCAGTGTTTTTAAGAAGCCGTAAATAAATTCAAAACTGTCAACTCGTCATCGCCTTCCAAAGGCTGTATATTGGAAAGGGGGTGGATTTTGAAAAAAATATATATGAACTACCCCTGCTTATCTTCATCGAGGAATCATCTCCCTCCTTCGCATTTGCTTACAGACACCCTGTATAATCCCTGGAAATAGTATATAACATTACTAGCAAGGTAAGAGGGTTTTTACGAATGGAGGATATAATTGACGAGCCGCAGGCGAGTCTGTTACCTCCTTGAGCCAGTAAAACCCGTTACCTTGCGTGTATTGTTTTATATTTTATTTGTTTCTCGTTTGTAAAAAGGTGAGATAAATTCCAAAAAAATCTCAATAATTTGTCGCAAATGTCGTAACCTATTCATGATTATTTATGACATCGGAAAATTATGACAACTGTCAGTGGGTTTACGAAAGGTCCTTCGAGAATATTTGCTAATTTCTGACGAAAAAGGCCAGATCCAAATGAACCAAGGTATGGATATCGTTTTTTAATACTTTTATAACGTTTATTACCAAAAATATTTGTTCCAGGAACGATGAAATTAGAAGGATAAATGAAATTAGAAGTAAGAACGTGAAAAGGAAAGCGAATAGATACGAATAAAACAAGGTACGAATATCGTTTTTGAATAGTTTGAGAACGTTTATTGAGAAATACATTTGTTCCAGGAACTCTGAGATTATAAGAATAAATTAAATTAGAAGAAAGTACTTGACAACTTTCAATGTAAATAATACTACTAACTTGTAAAAGTTTTACAAGTTAACTGTCAATTTTACAAGTTAGTGACTTGAAAAAATAAACTTCCTTGATTAATATTGTGTTTTTGGAAACTGACGTTTACAAATGAGAAACAAATAAAGGGAATATCTGACGCATCCGCCATATTCGACCTTATCTTTCGAGATCGTTCAACGCCCGTACGCGTTTGTTTACCCAAGATAAAAAAGGTATAATATGCGCGTTCACACTGTTACATCAGTCCGTTCAAACATTATGCAACACATCCGAGCTTCAAGTGCATAATAGAGGCGAGTGTGTGAGTTACTTTCCGGGTACATATACGATATGTGATGTAGCCCCGGTAGGATAGGAACAACAACTCAACTTTCGGTTCATTCACTGGAGGGAGATGCGATGTAATGGCCTTCACGGAACGTAGAAGAACGCCGGAAGTGCTTAGCTTCTCGTTCGACCAAGGAACGCACCCACCGCGAAGGTGAAAGTGACGCAGAATTGAATATTTTAGACGTACGCTATTGGATCTGCGTCTGTGCACATTGAATATATTGTGTTGTTAGTCGAATTTATTCGTAAGAGTATTATACTTAATTTTCTTTAAATCACGGAATGCCTCTATTTGTCGAATACCAAATGAATTGTCTTATGATTTTTGCATTTGACGTGTTTGTGAGTAGAAAAGTTTTCTTCTTTCGCAATAGAAAAATTTCGTTAACACCACAAAATAATGCAATACAGTAGAGACTCGATAATCCGGATCAAGGGATGATCCGGATTAACGAGGAATCCGGAATACCGCTTCTTACAATTTAGTAGAGATGCAATTTAAAAAAACGGTTGAATTAAATATAGGCTTTATTATCAAAATCATAAAACAAATATATTTTTCGGCAACCGTCCGGGAAGTACCCACTTTCCGGACGCTTTTTCTTTGAGAAAGAAGCCTTTCCCGGCCTAGTCCGGGAAGTACGTACTTCCCGGACTAGGCCGGGAAAGTCTTCTTTCTCAAAGAAAAAGCGTCCGGAAATTGAATCCCTTCAATATCAGTAATTGCTCGAATTTTAATATAAATATTAATATAAATAAGAATTAGAATGTTTCTGTTAATATGTGATATTTTCTGTTCTGTTTAATTTAAATAAGAATTAAAATATATAAAAAAGAAATGTGTCGTCTCATTGATTTGTTATTCTAGACGGTTGCCGAAAAAATATTGTACGCAACACGCCCGAAAATGGTTTTTTTGGACTCATAGACTTCTAGGACTCGCTTGCGCTCGTCCTAGAATTTTGTCTATTCGTCCAAAAAAACCCTATTTTCCGGACTTGTTACGTAAATTACTATATTTGGAATAATTAGATATTTTACGTTTTCTACTGTAAAGGAAAAAGAATGCTGAACAATAGCTTTCTCCTGTATAACTTTCAGATGCTGAATATCAGTAATTGCCATGAGTTATGGAATAAACAGACTGCATCGAATTGATCTATGCTCTAAATTCATTTGCTAACATTATCCCTGTCTTCGAGGATCGAAAAAATATGTGTTAAAAGGCCTTTTCGGTATTTCAGTTTTGTTAATTTGATATCATTATGATCCATATGCTGTATCAAAGTTGTATGGTTTGGAGGTAGAAACATTCCATTTCACTAATTAATTATTCTTGTCTGACTTTTTTTGTCTTATACCATTGTGCACTATTATATACCAAAAGAACGCCCGATCGTCGTCATAGAAATTGAGTTACAACAAGTTAGAACCGTAAACCACGTATGCAACGATCGGAAATTCGGATTATTGAGTCTTGCAATCCGGATTATATGGACATAATACAATCTTGACGTCAATCCGGACTAGTAAATATCCAGATTATCGTTCTCCGGATTATCGAGTCTCTACTGTATAACAATGAAAACTGTACTGGGTGATTCACTTATCTTGGTAACCTAATTTTTCTCGAAAGTCAGTGTTGACTTAAGAGTTGCGTAAGAGTCGGAGAGTCGCGGCGCTTTCATTTTTTTTTTCCAGGAACATCCCTTTTTTATTGTGAAGATAATTCAATTCTGAATGTTTTTTCTGATTACAATTTTTTTCTATTTCTTACTGTCAGCGACCTGCAGCGTTTTTTGTGTTAATTCTATTCCATTTATTTTTTTCTGTATTATGACAGTATGCCTCGATTTAGAGACATAGATATGATTGTGTTGCTTAAAATCAAAGAGACTATGTAGCAAACTATTTCTCGATCATTATATTCATGAAGTGAATCTCACCCTGTACGAATCTGGGATATACAGATTGTCCTGGAAAATGTGGTAAATCTCTCGGATTCAGATAGAGCATAAAAAATGAAGATGACAAGTTTCCATGATTATTTTTTCTAGCAGCCCTCCCTACGAAGATACGACCACCTGAATGACGCCACTGGAAATCCATTTTAGTGGAATAAATTTCGAACTACTCGATATAATTTGATGAAAATTTGATATGATTAATAGTATTAAGGATCTCTTATATCACAGCACTCAAATTTCAATTAGCTTGTTCGGTTTACCAGAGACGGACAGGCTTGTACATTTTAATGCTTACATTTCTTACACCCTTTATGATAAGGTGCTAAAATAGTATATTATATTATAAGGATTAAAAGTGCATCTTTTTTTTACGAGCAATATTTGCAGTTGCGAGGCGCAGCCGAGCGAATGCAAAATTGCGAGTTAAAGTAGGCACTTTTAGTCCGAATAATATATACTATTTTTTTCTCCAACCAAGTCAAAATTACAATAAAATTGGTTTTAGTGAAAAATCGTTCATAATTTGGTTATGAATTTGAACACAGAATCATGACAGTGATTGTCAAGTAGACTTCAAATGCATTTACTTTTAATCCAAGGATTAAAAGTAGCGTTTTTAATCCTAGGATTAAAAGTGTTGCTAAGTAACGAGTGAATTTTTGTACGGTAAGGAAATTTATGACTTTTGCAGATTTTCCAGGACACCCTGTATATTACAGCACTGTTTTGTTTGACAAGGTATGACATAATTGAGATATTTGAATGTGATGCTGGTCACTTGTACGTGAAAAACTGTAAGATTTTACACATTCAGCAATAAGTTAACTGAGATATTGACCGTTTCAAATGCTACTTGGAGAACATCATTACATCGCTCACATCGTTTTAATGTCAAATGTTATTTTTTAGGTTATATTAAAGACGACATTTTGACACTAAAAGAGTAAAATTCAAATTTTTCAGATATTCTTACAGAGCGCATAATGTTTGAAACAAAAACGAAGCAGTCAACCCACCATTACTTTCGAACATCTCAGATATAGTGAACAGATTTATCACAGAAGTAAAGACATATTCATTCAACAATATGGTGATAACGCCCCATCACACCGCAAACGAAGGTCTCAAAACATTTTTTAAGAGAACAATACCCAGAGTATGAACTGGCCAGCAAATTCACCAGATATGAGTAGGTATATTATAGGTAGTAGGTACTCACACCGTCATTATTCCACCATTCCAATCCTACAAACAAACGCACAATCGAACTTGTCCTAATCCACCTAATCCTCCAGATCTAAATCACCCCGATCAAATCCGAACGCGATTCACAAAACCGAAAGATAATTTCTTCACTACTATCCTCTCTCTACGGACACTAGCGGAAAACCGATGATATCGAATGAAAATTTCTTATGGGAACCGTCGAATCGTAATAATAGCTGGTGTAGTTCACAAACCGCACAGAACGATTTTCAGTTGTCGATAAGCCGACCTACTTGATAATAACTAATAAATCCACTATCAGGTAGGCCGTGCTATCGCTTTTATGGCATCGCAGGTTTTATATTATCGTGCGCTATTGATTCGATCGATGATTGTTATCGAATCGACTCGAGCGAGACACTGAACCGTTGACAACTTTTACGGGACGAAGGTAGGTATAATAAATAGGGAATCAGCGGGCAGTTCCAGGAACCTTCCGGGAAGAATATTTGGACTTTGGGAAGCGGAACTTGAAAGGGAGATTAGGCTTATCGGCGTGTTTCCTTGGTTACTTCGCGGTATCGAACGACGCATTATTTCAGTAGGGTTTTATAGGTTCATTTTGTAGTGTTATGTATTTTGTATATGATGATGTTGAAGAGCTTGAAAACTTTAAATAAACATCGAAAACATACGATTCAATGCATGGAGATATTTGCCGTCCATTTGGTCATTGGTATACAGGGTGTTCCTAAATTGAACGTACAAATGAAAAGGGGAGATTCCTTAAGCGAGTTTAAGAAAAAAAAAAGTCCCATAAACATGGGGTCGCAAACGTTTCGTTTTTAAGATACAGGGTGTTGAAGTTTTAATCAAAAACATGTGTTGATTATACGAGTTTATCGAATCTTTATGAATCATCGCTACAGATCAGAAAAATTTCCATAAAAACTGACACTGAATTTATTCACCACAGCTTACAAAGTGGCCTTTCCACATAATTTGGATTTTCACGAGGATTTCGAGAGAATCGTTCAAAATTTTTTTCTCGAAATCGTTGGTGGATAGGACAAAACTACAGGAGACCGAAAAGTTTAGTATAAGAACAAAGCTCCTTTTTACATTTTTTCAAATTAACAGTTGCTCACCAAAAAAAAGTTCTGCAGAAGAACAGGTGGCAGTGTTCCAGAAAAAATATCACCCTGTAGATCTTTTATCGAAATTGCCATGCCACTTGGTGAGAACTCTCAAATGTGGTATCTATGCCAAATTTCAGTTGAATATCTTGTGAAGTGTAGATACTATGACAAAAAAACCTTAAAAAAAATTCAAACTTCAACACTCTGTATCTCGAAAACGAAACGTTTGCGACCCCATGTTTATGGGACTTTTTTTTCTTAAACTCACTTAAGGAATCTCCCCTTTTCGTTTGTACGTTCAATTTAGGAACACCCTGTATACAGTTTTTTCCAGAAAACTAAAAATCCTTATATCGCTTCGAAAACACAAAGTTATGGGGGGTTTATTGACGATGGATGAATCACCGTGTAAATAGATGACCATGCATCAGAATTACGTCAAAGCGTTCTCGTTACGGAAACAACATCTTACAAATAGTCTACGTCACCCGTGTAAACGGCTTTTCGGTGCCAAAAACGACGACAATGACGTCAGCGAGGCCTAGAAATCGGTGATGCAGGTCGGAATTTGACGCCGCTCCAGAAACAGTTATTTTCGGTTTAAATGGCCCAATAATTTCGAGAAGGAGTTTCGACATGACGATATAATGATTGAGATTATATAAAGGGTTTTCCAATAAGAGGTTTTATTTTGATATTCAAAGAAAAATGCCATTTTTGAGCGCTCGTTCTACTTAGACGAGTGCTATATCGTTTTGCCCAAATGTCTGTAATTTTCGAATTTTGAGCCGAAAATGGTCTCAAACGATAGGGTTCGACTCCCTGATGGAAAATATGAGGTCAAATCAAATTCTGTAGGGCCGGCCGTCCGTGAGCACAATAACTCTCGAACGGATTGTCCTAGAGACTTGAAATTTTCAGGGTGTGTTCAGCTCCCAAATAGCTCGGTTGAGTTCGTTAACCAGAAAAATCGTACAGGGTGTTCCATAAAAAGTGGCCATTCAAAATTTTTGTTCCTCAATATTTCACACAAAACGAGGGCAAACGGAATGAAATTTTGCAGCAACTTGCCAGATGCTCATAGTGAGCCTCTCGCAAAATTTTGTGGCCATAGTATTAACAGAACCATAGAAAATTCAATTGGAATATTGAAAAGAAGAATTTTTTTATTTCCATAACCAACTTTCCGATTCAAATGAAATTCATTTTGTAAGTTGAGACTGATATACTGAATGTTTATGCAAAATTTCAAGAGGATAGCATCATCAGAACCATAGAAATTCCAATTGGAATATTAAAGGAAAGACTCTTTATATTTCCATAACAAGATATCCGAATCAAATGAAATTTATTTTTGGAATTGAGATTTATATATTGAATGTTTGTGCAAAATTTGAAGATCATCGCATCATCCGAACTATAGAAAATTCAATTTGAATATTGAAAAAAAAATTATATTTTCATAACAAGATATCTGAATTGAGTGAAATTTATTCCTGGTATAAAGATTGATATACTGAATGTTCATGCCAAATTTCAAGAGGATCGCATCATCAGAACCATAAAATTTAATTATTTTAATTTTCAAGTGTGACCATAGAATTGAATTTTTTTAATTGTTTATATATAAAGTATCAATTTCAAGTCATATACAGAATTTTGAGATGATAGTCCTATTGCTCCACCAGAGAACGAGCGCTCAGAAGCTCCTGCTCAGGGCTTGCTTCCATTTTTAATATAAATGATCGTATTTTTATTTCATTATAAAGAAGAAGCTAGGCCGTTAATAGTGGAAAATAACATCAGGCACATGACCACTTCGACCACGCTTACAGGACCATATCCTTTTAATGAAATTTTCCATAACCAAATCGCAAAATGGTTGCCCTTTGTCCTCGATAGCCTCACGAATTCCATCTTTGAGGTCTTGAATCGACGCTTGGCTATTGACGTAGACCTTCTCTTTCACGTGGCCCCAACGGAAGAAGTCGCAAGGTGTTGAAACACAAGATCTCGGTGGCCAATTGTAATCACCTCTTCGAGAGATAACACAGTCTGGAAAATTTTCCCGCAAAATGATCGTGGCACGTAGACTGCAGAGCCGTCTTGTTGAAAGTAAACGTCCAGATAAATACTATCCAATTTCGATGTAATGACGTTTGTAGAATGCCTAATTCCAAGAAACGACAAGGAATGGACAAACCTGGGTTTTCTTCAAGACTTTCGGCTACTGCAGCTTGAGCGACGTGCAAGGGTTTTATTCTGCATATCTCTAACTTGTCCCAACAGCTCGAATTTTTCCGCCTTTGCTGCGGCCCGACAAGATGTTCGAGGTTTACGAACCGTCTCTGAAGAATCTTCACCAATTTCATAGTGAATTTTAATAATTTCGATTCGTTCCATTTTTATTAATGGCGTAGTTTTTACTTGTCAAATGTCAAAAAATGACAGCTTCAAACGTGACATCTACTGAACTAGCGGGCTATTAAAAATATCACCTCTTATTGGAAAACCCTTCAAAAAAGTCAGATACGAGAAAGTCAACATCAATCGTAGACTAAATTTCCCACGGGAAACGCCCCGTTTCGGTCCTATACTAGACCGTCATCAGGGACCCCCTCTCGCGTTTTTACATCCGTGTCCCCATCGATTCGCATTCTATTTCTATTTCGGAAGATGAGCCCTCGTAGATCGAGGGGGACCATTATTGCCGGTCCGTACGAAAATAGAAAGAGTCGTCTATTAGCGTCGCGGACGTCGTCGTCGAATGCAAGTCGGCAGACGACGTATATGTGGGAGTACGGAGTTTCGGAACGTTGCTCGTACACCTTCAGGGGTGCGTTCACGAACTTCAAGCGGATAACCGGTTATCATCTTAATTAACCAATTGCATTAAGGCGGTTTTGTTTATTTTTGGTTGAAAGTAATGACGTCATGAATTAGCCCTTCGACGTCATTGATTTGAACCGCAAATGACCAGACTCAAGAGCTGGGTTAAACTTCTGGTTATAAGAAAAGTAGGGTTGTACGTGGCAAGTTTCAAAAGTTGTTGATTGACGAAGCATACTTGAAGATGATATGTATTCGTGAGCTTAGCCACGTTACGATTTATATTGAGAAAATTATTTCAACAATTTCAATTATCGGCTCAGTTTCATTCATTTAGGAATTAAACGTATCTATTGAAATCTCTAAGTTAGGTTCAGAAATCAACGCAACAAAAGCTTCTGACTTGCTAATATGATTTAAAATAGAATTGTCCGAAGTTCTTAAAGATTGCTGATATTGTTTGAGTATAATAAAACATTATTTCTTCACTTGGATAATGGGAAAATCTTTGTTTTACAATTAATAGCACTCGACTGTTGAAAAAAATTATGAATTTGTGTTTAAGTTCCCAAAAAAAGTTTTATTAATAGCAAACTTTAATGTGACGTGTGAGATGTAGCCGAATACCACAGCGAAATCAATACATATGAATCTATTGGATAGTGTCCTCCTGTATATTTTTCGGTAATATTTTCTCTTCGAAACATTTCAGTCAGAACAAAAAAACTTTTTTGTCTCAAGCGGAACATTCTGAAAAATATATGTTCATCGTTACATCGAATCCACGTTTCAAACAATAATATTTTGGGATGCATGTAGTTGAACTTGAAGCATAATAATTTACATTTGCAAATCGAATTTTGTATTAATTGCATAAAACAAAAAAAAAATAAAAATATAACCTATATTGACAATTGGCAAATAACCAGAAACCGTATTCAAGCGACGAGAGCCGAGGGCCTGTTTTCGTCTTGGAGATTTTAACATTTGGCGACCGTGACAAGACCCTTCTATTACAAGTGTGGAAAGAGACAAGTTCACACATAAGAAATTTTTGGTGAACTAGTCAATGTATATTTTGTAATGAAAATTGCTTTAATCGATATAATAAAAGTGGACTCGATCCTACATTGAAAAGGTAAACCCTTATTCGTTAGTTGGAGCACCTTAGAATACCTACTGAAGAAATATCAATTCAAAGAATATAATATCAAAGCTGGATCTATGAAGAATCTGAGAGCAGTGAATAATAACTCATTACTTACTAGTAATATTTATTAGTGATTCATGGGTATTATACTGTTGCCGAGCAAATAGAATTATAATGAGTGGATTATAAAGGGTGTCCCAAAATTAACGCAAGATTTGAATTTGCCGCCATGTGTGCAGTGAAGTGTTGGCAACCCTGAAAAAAAGCAATTTGACAGCTTACAGTATAGGGTTATTAAAAATGGAGCGTTACACGATAGAACAACGTGTCTTCATTATTAAAGAATATTTCAAAAATAGTGAAAGCTTGGCGGCTGCAGTTCGAAAATTTCATACAAAATATGGTCGGAATAGTGTTTTTACTTCATCAACTGTGAAGAGATTAATTGAAAAATTCATGGAGACGCCAAACACACTGGTCGTCCAAAAACAAGCCGTTCAAATGTGAATGTCGAAGCAGTGCGTGAGAGTGTTGCTGACAATCCAGGAACCTCAATTCGACGTCGTGGACAAGAATTGCAAATTTCAAGAACCTCTCTACAGCGTATAATCACCAAAGATCTGTGTCTTCATGTTCTTGAAATTTGCAATTCTTGTCCACGACGTCGAATTGAGGTTCCTGGATTGTCAGCAACACTCTCACGCACTGCTTCGACATTCACATTTGAACGGCTTGTTTTTGGAAGACCAGTGTGTTTGGCGTCCCCAACGGATCCAGTCTCCATGAATTTTTCAATTAATCTCTTCACAGTTGACGAAGTTAAAACACTATTCCGACCATATTTTGTATGAAATTTTCGAACTGCAGCCGCCAAGCTTTCACTATTTTTGAAATATTCTTTAATAATGAAGACACGTTGTTCTATCGTGTAACGCTCCATTTTTAATAACCCTATACTGTTAGCTGTCAAATTGCTTTTTTTCAGGGTTGCCAACACTTCACTGCACAAATGGCAGCAAATTCAAATCTTGCGTTAATTTTGGGATACCTTTTACAATAGTCGTGGATAAAATAATAGATTCACAAGTTTCCATGAATGATCAATTTTTATTGAAGTCAAAATCAAGAATACACAAAATATCGTTTCCGAAAATAGAACTAGACGTCTATTAGCGTCGCGTATGCAAGTCGGGCAGACGACGTATATGTGGGTGTACGGAGTTTCGGAGCGTTGCTCGTACACCTTCAGGACGCCACTCGACACACATCAAAACAAACGAGCGGGTCCTTTGACCTCTCTCTGCTCACTATTTCGGGAACAGGAAGTCGGATGGAGGAAGTTGGGAATTATTCAGATATTTGGACGGTAGCAGGAAACGGACCACGGCGAATAGTTCTGGCCGCCCGAATGTTGACGCGTTAATGGTTCCGTTGAGTTTTGGTTAGATGCAACGCGAAGAGGTATTTGGGAAGGAATTTTCGATCGCGATAATTACTAAGAATGACTGATAGGCCAAGCAATAGAGATTTTTACTTGACAAAAATACTACCTGAAGTCTGACTGTGCAGTCATGCAATAGGTAGTTCCTACATTTTTTTCATGATAAATTCCACTTCTGAATCGTTTTAGGTTTTTTTTGAGGAGCGAAAAATAGCCAAAAAAATCCAAAATTTTGCTTTTTCGCTTATAAAACGTGAAGTATTGATCTGATCGAAAAGCTGTTTAGGCACTTTTTGTAGAGAATTCAAAAACAAAAAAAATGAGAGGTTACACGTCCCAAGCGGATAATTAGTTTCCGAGAAAAGTCCAAAAAACTGGAAAAAACATCAATTTTTCGAAAATTCATAACTTGGTCAATTTCTGAGATGAAGCGTTGTTGCTCTGAATTTAAGTAGTTATTAACATATACAGGGTCTCTATAAATTATTGTAACAGTGCAGTTGGCTTTGGATTATCCAAACCACAGAATTATGTGATCATGCTGTACTCTGATTGGTTAGAGATTAGTATTCTGTAATCCAAAGCCAACTGCGATGTTACAATAATTTATAGAGACCCCGTACTTTATTGGTGCACAATTACAAAGCTGTCGGATAAATAGTTTTTGCACAATCGCAGTTTTCCGAATTCGACGTACTTTTTTCAAGAAGGTAGTGATACTCGGCTACTTGTCGGATTTGAATTTTACAACAAGCATTTTAAAGAAGAAATGAAATTCTTCAAATCCTTTATTCTCTCGATACCGACCGATAATGTTTAGTGGGTGAAAAACGGCGTCAAACAGGAGCAAAAAGGCTCGAATGCATCAAACTAGTCGCGGAGTGGAAGTCGCCCGCTACGCGACGCGCGAAAGATACAAGGTATACTTACAGTTTTCCCCTCGCTTATCGGGCGACTCCGACTCCGCGACTAGTTTGATGCATTCGAGCCTTTTTGCTCCTGTTTGACGCCGTTTTTCACCCACTAAACATTATCGGTCGGTATCGAGAGAATAAACGATTTGAAGAATTTCATTTCTTCTTTAAAATGCTTTTTGTAAAATTCAAATCCGACAAGTAGCCGAGTATCACTACCTTCTTGAAAAAAGTACGTCGAATTCGGAAAACTGCGATTGTGCAAAAACTATTTATCCGACAGCTTTGTAATTGTGCATCAATAAAGTATATGTTAATAACTACTTAAATTCAGAGCAACTACGCTTCATCTCAGAAATTTAACAAGTTATGAATTTTCGAAAAATTGATGTTTTTTTCCAGTTTTTTGGACTTTTCTCGGAAACTAATTATCCGCTTGAGACGTGTCACCTCTCATTTTTTTTGTTTTTAAATTCTCTACAAAAAGTACCCTAACAGCTTTTCGATCAGATCAATACTTCACGTTTTATAAGCGAAAAAGCAAAATTTTGGATTTTTTTGGCCATTTTTCGCTTCTCAAAAAAAACCTAAGACGATTCAGGAGTGGAATTCATCATGAAAAACATGTATAGTTCGTTCACGAAAGGTTGAGCCGTCGGTTGGCCATGGAAATTTGACATATTCCACTGTGTATATTAAAATTTTAGGTTATGTTCTTTATTTTCTTGTCAGATTGATACGCAATGTTGTCAATATTGCATAGAGTTCTCTGATAACTCGCAAGCTCGTCGGACGAGACCGGGTACATTCGGCAACGTTGACTTTATTTTACTTCATGACAGTAAATACTGCCAACTTCGGATAAATAAAGAAACGCCTACTATGTGCTCAACCTTTCGTGAACGGACTATAGGAACTACCTATTGCATGACTGCACAGTCAGATTTCAGGTAGTATTTTTGTCACGAAATCGACCTTTCAATAGCTCTATTGCTTGGTCAATATGGGTATATCTTGTCGTGTGCGTATACGCGCCAGCACATTATATCATTCCATTGACCGTTTCGCAGAGCAGCGGCGGTCATTCAATCGGCGTTATAGTAAAATGCAAATGTGCACCTACGTCCTCGCCTACAAATGCTCACCGATCGTGCAATTAAATCGGTGCCATAATCTTATTTGCGATTGTGTGGCCGGCGCGCATATTTGTATACAACACCCAGGATCGCCAATCGGCTTTCGCCCGAACATCTCTGGTAAATAGCGGACGATATGGCAAATCACTTGGGTAACTAACACCCGTGATCGCAAAAATGTTCCTTAAAACCAACTTTAAAAATCGGTATGGAAAAAAGCACCAAAAGCGGTAAGTTTGATGTTAGTACAACGCAAACCAAACGATTAGTGTTGATTCAGTACGGAGGCTTAGGTTTTTATATTTGATTTTGTGATTAAATAAAATATGAATTTGCCACCAAATTATGAATACAACATAGTTGATGACCACACAGTAAGGACAACCTTAACTAATAAGGAAGAAATAGAAGTAAGTACCTTCCTTTTATAATTCTTGAATACTTAATTGAAGCCGGTAAAAATGAGGTTATCTCCGGGTTTGAAATTTTATCACAAATTTGTAATAACAGTGTAATTGCAATTTGTTTAGAATCGGTTAAATTAGAATAGTTTGGATCAGATGGTTACGGCGTTAGTTTCGGTTGTAGGTATATTATTATACAGGGTGGCCGGACGATTGACGTCCAAAAGAAAAAAACAGGTCCATCGTCTCATGGGGTATTCGAATCACCCCCATGTATGTTATGCGATTTTTCACGGTTTGCGAGTAATGAATTTTTTTATGTGAATTTTCAACTTGACCATATTAAAAAAGGTATTAAAAAAGTACAAGAGTTTTCTGATATATTTTTTTGTGAATAAATCGCCATGAAATGTACTTTTATACATAAAATAACCAGCATCGTAAATTTGATAAAAATTATAGAAATGTTGGTCTCAAGTGAAAAAGTTACGTATTTTGGATCATGATTTAAATTTTCAAATTTAAATTAAAAATGTAAACAGGCTACTTCATGGATTCTCAGTAGGCTTAAAAACTGCGCTCAACACTCAGCTTTCAGAATCATTAATAAAAAATGGTACTCAACAGTCTACTTCTGCTAGAATTAGCCTTCAAAGTCAGCGAGTTGGAAAAAATCAAAGAACTAGACATTTACTCAAGAATTATTTTTTGTCATTTTAAGATTTTCCTGATCAAGTTATGATATAAAATGCTAAAAATTAATGAAAATTAGCATTAGAAGAAACGTTTTAGATAGGGGTAATAGCACTAAACGATCAATTAACGCTTCTCGAAAGGGCAAGAAAATTTCTGTACAACCAACCACTATTATGCGCAGAAAAACTAAATTTACAGGGAGAAGGCGATTCTAATCGGGAAGAAAACCGAAAAATGGAGTTTAGCTCCCCATGATTTACAAGAGTGCGTTAAAGACAATGAGTCCCTAGGCAGAAGGAAAATTGCCAAATAATATTTTTATTCAAAGTACATTCATACCTACTTCTTATAACTACCTAGAATACCTACATATTTTGTTAATTAAATTTGCAATTAAAATGCCAAAGTCTATTGAAGTTGTTTTATTCATTGACACATCACGCATACTTATAGCACTTTCAGAATTTGCAATCACGGATGCTATTTGCTAGACGGATAATGCGATATCTTCTGCCGTTTACAAAAGGGGTTAAGGCAGTTGAAATTTGCAATCACGGATGCTATTTAGTGAATAGGATTTGCGATATCGTATGCTCTTTACGGAAGAGGTTACGGCAGCGTTTGGGCGAATGCCGATTGGCGATCCTGGGTGTTGTATACAAATATGCGGCCGGCGCCACCATTT
The DNA here is from genome assembly GCA_013421045.1 of Propylea japonica. Lineage (NCBI taxonomy): Eukaryota > Metazoa > Arthropoda > Insecta > Coleoptera > Coccinellidae > Propylea > Propylea japonica. Next base: position 82,299,384 of record CM024240.1, on the reverse strand, counting down.
TCCGGTGAGACCGTATGGCCGAAATTTCATGGGAATTACCGTCTGAAATGGGCTTTAATCTCATTAGAAGGACGTGAACGGTTTTATTCGGGCGGTCGGTTCTTAACGCTGAGTTGACGAGGATTTTAGCCTCAACACTGGTTACTTTTATCGATTTAATAAAATTTAGTATTTCTCATGAAATACCCCGCAATTGGATGGTTTCCACTTAAAGGCTCATTTGAGAAAACCGCTGATAGGAGCTGTATCCGTTTCCTTTTATTGGAAAATGGTAATTTTGCTTGCAATGAAGTCCAAGAATTATTGCACTTTTTCTGTTCATCCGCGGATTTTCTGAATGGCTTCAATATTCAAAATAAAGGGGCTTTTCAATTAGAGAGGGTAGGTTCACAATTCAATAAAACATGCTGTGTATGCAGAGAAGGCTCAACAACTTCTTTCGTAGTCAGAAAACGAGTTAAGGTCTCTATCTGAAGATAATATGAATCGGCCATTGAAACCACCGAGCACATATTTAAGCTAATGCAATGTATTGGCGTAAAACTAGTCTGTCGAAATAAAGCTTTCAATGAAGTTATTTTCTTGCTGTCTCTATATCTCAGAAATTATGAAAAAAAATTGTTTCGGTTCAGAAAATGATATTAGCATCTGTGTATTTGTCACCTCAAGATCAGGTTCTCCATATATATTTCCTTCCAGATAAAATATTATATGAATATGTGTATGTTATCTGATGTCTTTTGAGAACACCTCGTATCAAACTTCTGCAGTCAAGAAAAGAATCTGATCAAGAATTAAATTGAACATTCAAGTGAAGGAACTTTCATTACCACCCAACATTTTGAAATACAGAAAGATATGAATAAAATAATCATTTAAAATGTACCGGGTTTTTCACTATAATTTAACCCCCCCTTTAACTTTGGTACTAAAGGAGATACAAAATAATGTTTCGTATAAAAGTTTCACGAAATCAAAGTTTTTTGATATGGATTCAGAAACTGAAATATATACAGGGTGGCCAACATATTGATGGCAACTTCATTTTTTCAAATGGAACACCCTGTATATTTTTCCATGTTTGGCTAGCTCTCTTTTCCCTGATTTCGAATATGTAACATTATGTTGGTCTATCTCTTTTATTCTGAGAACCACAGAGTTTCAAACTTTAAGAACCACCTGCCAAGATTTGTAATCATTTTACAAGTGGCAGAGTGCGTTTACTGAAAATGCTCATTTTTGGAGTTATAATAACGTCAATGGAAAGATATACAGGGTGAACAACATTGAATGCAACTATATTTTTCAAATGGGGCACCCTGTCCTGTATATTCTTTCTTTTTATGATAGGCTATTTCCTCCTGATCTCGAATATAAAAGCGTATGTGGATGTGTCTCTTCAATTTTCAGAGTTTCGAAGTTTTGAAATGATGACACCGAATAAAAAAACATGTGAAATACCTACGAAGTTATTTATATCCAAACAATCTACTTGAAAGTATTATTTTAGAATGGATACTTAAAAATTACTTAACCAATGAAAAATGATAAACTATGGTAGTATGGTAAGAATAACATCAATTGAAGAAATTGCTCAAAATGACCACCTTCATTCAATACACATATTTCATATAGTTGTCTCAAGTTGTTTAGACTATTTTTGAAAGCATTATTATGGCTCTGATTCAACTCAGAAATTAAAGCTTCAAAGTTTGTTGCTAATCATTACAATATTAACATTATTCTTTGTGCGTTGACGGGATTAGTTCCGAATTATGGGTTTAATATTGGTTGATTTTATATCATTAATATTATTCTCCGCTTTCATTGATTGTCATTATTACTGAAGTAATTTTTTTCCTTCAGGAAAGGTTATAAAAACGTGTCCAACGGTGTTAAATCGGGACTATTTGGTGGCCATAAAATGGTTGCGCCATTACCAATCCAAAGATCAAATTGGACACTTAAATATTCACGAACTTCCAAAACGCTATGCCAGATGGTTAGTGAAATTTGAAACTATGTGGTGCTCAGAATAAAAAAGATAGACCAACATATGTTACATATTCGAAATCAGGGGTAAAAGAGCTAACCAAATATGGAAAAATATACAGGGTGTTCCATTTGAAAAAATGAAGTTGCTATCAATATGTTGGACACCCTGTATATATTTCAGTTTCTGGACTCATATAAAAAAACCTTACTTGATTGCGTGAATCTTTTATACGAAATATTTTTTTGTATCTCCTTCAGTAACAAAGTTAAAGGGGGGGTCAAATTATAGTGAAAAACCCGGTACACTGTGTTTAATGGACATTGACAACAAATTTAGAATAGGTATCTAACTTTCAGCTATCTATGTTGGTATCAGGAATTAGAAAATCATTCAAGACTTCGTCCGGAAATGCTTCCTGTCCAAGGTATGAATGTTTCCCAAATAATTAACACATTCTTCGATATTCTCGAAAGGGCTTGATATTTGGTAGGAAAAAACATTTTTTAGGGTGATTATTTCACGTTGTTGCTACATTGGCGCGATTTTCATAATTTTGTACATAGTACGACAGTGCTTTTTCCTGAAATTAGTTGATAATCAATTTTTTTGAAAAGAGAGTTTTTCAAGATGAATAAAAACTGTTTGTTATTTGAAAAAATCGGACAGAGCAATAGAATAATGGACTTTAATTTATTGAAAGCATTCAAGATTGCAAGAAATGTTCAAAACTATTGCCTTCAGCAAGAATACAGTGTTCTCCGCAAATTTGGGATGTCTATCAGAAATGTTGTATTTCACAAACTTATCTATTGAAATCTCCAAATTAGGTTCGGAAATTAAAGCATCTAAAAGCTTCTGACTAGTTAATATTATTTAAAATATATATAAAATTGTCCGAAGTTCTTAAAGATAGTTGATATTGTTTGAGTATAACAAAACATTCTTTCTTGGATAATGGAAAAAGCTTTGTGTAACAATATAAAGCTCTCGACTGTTAGAAAAAATTATTAATTTCTGTTTAAGTTCCCAAAATGTTTCATTAATAGCAAACTTTACTGTAGCCAAATACCACAGCGATATCAATACATGTGAATTCAAATCTATCGGATAGTGTCCTCCTTTATATTCTTCGGTAATATTTTCTCTTCGAACCTTTTCTGTCAGAACGAAAAAACTTTTTTTTGCCAAGCGGAACATTCTGAAAAACATAAGTTCATCGTTACATTGAATCCACGTTTCAAACATTGATATTTTGGGATGTATGGAGTTGAACTTGAAGTATAATAATTTTCATTTGCAAATCGAATTTTGTATTTATTGCATAAAACATAAAAATATAACCTATATTGACAATTGACAAATAACCAGAAACCGCATTCAAACGACGAGAGCCGAGGGCCGGTTATTCGTTCTAAGACAAAAGGGAATAACCATCAAGCTGAACCAATGATAACCGCAGTTATTATCTACTAGCTTTTACCCGCGACTTCGTCCGCATAAGTTTTTTTGTTTTCTCCCGGCTGTAAGTTCCCCTGCAACAATGTCCCACTATCGTGTTCCAGTCCTCAACTTCACATCAAAATTTGTTCAAAAGCAACCTAAGCTACATAATGGATAGCTCCGAATGTTTCCTTAGTAAATATAAAAAGTAAATAATGTAAATCAGTTCAAAATACTACTAACTACCTACCTGACAACCCCCGATGTTAGACATCCGTATCATCGTCTGCGTAGGAAGTACTAAATTATGGCGCCTACCGACCCTCTAAGTTAGAAAAGTGATCAAATACTAACTTGAAGTCTTAGTAACACTCAGTTAAAAAAAACCATTAAAATCATTTCAGTAGATTTCCGCGGGAATGAGGTATTTTCCCGCCGTAAAAAGTAGCCTCTGTCCGTGCTTAGGATCCTATCTTTATATTAACCAAGTCTTATAAAAATCCGTTCAGACGTTAAGGCGTAAATGAGGTAAACTTTTGAAACAAACGATTAAAAATCACTAACTTAATAAGTTTTCTGCCTACGCCTTAAGTACGATAGCATGAATATTAATAGCCCATATCCTTTTCTAGGTTACTATCTATCAACTAATTAAATTTCATCAAAATCCGTTCAGCCGTTTAGGCATGATAGAGCAAAACTCCCAGCAAAAACCATAAAAAAAATAACTAATTCAATTCAGTTTTCTGCCTACTTCCTACCCCCTAAGTACGATGACGTGATCATTTTGATCTTATATCCGTTTTTATGTAACCATCTATTACCTTACTAAATTTCATCAAAATCTGTTCAGCCGTTTAGACGTGAAAGAGCAAAAGTCCCAACAAAAACGACTAAAAATCACTAACTCAATTTAGTTATCTGCCTACTGCCTACCCCCTAAGAACGATGGCGTGATTATTTATAGCCTATGACCATTTCTAGGTTACCATCTATCCCCATACCAAATTTCATTAAAATCCGTTCAGCCGTTTAGGCGTGAAAGAGTAACAGACAGAGTTACTTTCGCATTATATTATATTAGTATGGATTGGTTATCGGCTTGAAATTGATTTATACAAGTTTTGCTAGATAACAGATTTCCATGTTTTACTAAAAAAGTCTCAAACGCCATGAACAAACGTGTCGAAATAGACAAGCCTTATTTTTCTGCTAAATTCGCCACGTTCTCTGCGAGACCTACGTCAGCGTGAAATCGGCACTAAAGCGGAGAGATTTTAAAGTGGATGCTGTACATTCGTGAACGTTCAACTGTCGGCAACTACTTGAACGTAAACATATCGAAAAGGGTCATTGTTTCGGTCGACCAACGCCCTCGGAGGCTAATAAACTAATTAAAGGGGCTCGAATAAAAGCACGTCGATAAGTGCCTTCGATATTCGAGTGAGTAGCTTTCTACTTTGCCGACAGTGGCTCGCGGAGCACAGATTACATAAAGACATAAGGTTGCTGACAGGACGAGTGAAGTACCTACTTTCGAAAAGTGTAACGTTGTACCGACTCAGTTCTAAGCACAGTTTTTTTTCTTTGAAATCATTCTCGTGTAAACGCGCCTAGGCGAATAGAGTAGGTATTTGTGAACAGCAGAAAAATATCACAAAATTCAACGAAATATTATAGTCTAAGAGCCCGTGAACTCCAGACCTTCGTTATTTTATAAAAGCTGAAAACTTGTCTACGCATGCTCCCAACACAGGTAAGAACGATGGACCAATATGAAGTTTGGGTTACCCTGGCTTTGGCAGGTAAACGGTATTAAAGGGGTGTAAAATACTGATCTAATTTCGTCAAATTATAAAGTGTGATTTTTTGATATTTCCTTCAGAATATCGTTAAAAATCACGTCATTGGTTGCCAGACACTTACTATAGTGGCAACCCCTTGCCAGACACCCTTAATGTTCATTTAATTATATGTAATTCTACTTACGTTATAGTATAAAAGCTTATTTTTATACGTTCAATTTAGGAACACCCTGTATGTAATACTACTTACGTTATAGCATAAAAGCTTATTTTTATATATAAACTTGGCTAATAAATAGATAATGTTTCCTCATTAGCCAGACATTTTTGATAGTGCCAACCCTTTGCCAGACAAGCTTGTAGTTTAGCTACAGGTGCGAGCGCGGGACAGTATATATGAGTGGGTGCGAGTGAGACGGCATGATTATAATGACTTATGCAAATTAATTTTTTTGTTCAGATTTAATCATTTAAGTGAATCTCAAAAACATCTGAAAAAGACATTCGATGCTACAACTAAATGAAATTGTAAATAGAATAATTTAAAATTTTTAACAACTTCATTTTGTTGTAGTATCGAATGTCTTTTCTTCAGATGTTTTTGAGAGAAGTGAATCTCAAAAACATCTGAAGAAAAGACATTCGATGCTACAACTAAATAAAATTGTAAATAGAATAATTTAAAATTTGTAACAATTTTATTTAGTAGTAGTAGTAGTTTAGTAGTATCGAGATTCACTTAAATGATAAGTTATATAAATTTGAACTAAAAAATTTATTTGCATAAGTCATTATAATCATGCCGTCTCACTCGCACCCATTCATATATACCGCCCGCACCTGTAGCTAAACTACAAGCTTGTCTGGCAAAGGGTTGGCACTATCAAAAATGTCTGGCTAATGGGGAAACATTATCTATTTATTACCCAAGTATTATATATAAAAATCAGCTTTTATACTATAACGTAAGTAGAATTACATATAATTTAATGAACATTAAGGGTGTCTGGCAAGAGGTTGCCACTATAGTAAGTGTCTGGCAATTGATGACGTGATTTTTAATGATATTCTGAAGATAATACCAAAAAATCACACATTATAATTTGACGAAATTAGATAAGTATTTTACACCCCTTCAATACCGTTTACCTGCCAAAGCCAGAGTAACCCAAACTTCATAATGGTCCATCGTTCTTACCTGTATTGGGGGCATGCGTAGACAAGTTTTCAGCTTTTATAAAATAACGAAGGTCTGGGGTTCACGGGCTCTTATACTATATAGTATGCTATTCGCGTATGATGGCTATAATTCACTCGATGATTTGGGCCTCATGAATAATAACTATAATTATACGCTCGTTGCATAATTTACTATTACTCACGTCTACTGAGGTTTTTAACATTTGACGGCCGTAATATGTCCCTTCTTACTAGTTTGGAAAAAGCCATGTTGACATAAGTTTTTTTTTATGAACTTGTCATCGTATATTTCGTTATAAAATTGAGGTTTGGCCCTCGATTGAAAAGGTATTCACGCCCATATTGTTAGTTAGAGAACTCCTAATCAGTTTTAACACTATAATATTATAGCTAAATCCATGAAGCATCAGACAGCAGTGAATAATGACTCACTATTCACTAGTGATTAATGGGTATCATTATTGCCGAACAATAAAACTTATAATGGGTATGTTATGAAATATTCGCAGATAAACAATTTTTTTATGAACCATCCGCTGATATGCCATAAAACCACAAAATGGATTGTTCACAGATCTGCATATCAATTAGTTTCAGAACATAGTAAAAAGGTTCAATCATTATTCTCATTTCCTTCCTTTTAAATGCCAAACAATTCAGATCGTTGAAGGAATATCTCAAGGAATATAAACAGAATCTGCGAAGAAACTCATCGTGTAATGTTGAAAGCAATAACATACCGTGACATTTCGCATGCTCCTTCGAAAACGTTTCTTCCCAACATAAACAAGCCTCTCTCTGTCCACACTGAACTTCTTTAAACAATTCACTTTGAAATCACTAACTGTCCTCCCTTCACCACCAAAAATCACCTTCCTGTCGAAAAAAACTAATTAGAATCAAAAAAGAAAACGTAAATGGAACCCTGTACGCCAAATAAACGTCATCGATAAATCACAGAATTATGAGCACTGATCGGCCATAGAACGAACAGCAGCTAATCTTCGATGATTATCGCGAATTGAAGAATTCATCGAGAATGTCGTGCGAGTGATTCATGTAAGAGTTATTTATCGTTAATGGAGTGATTGTAAGGCAATTAAGTCTAATCGATATATTGTATTATGTTCGAGATGGTTAGTATTTCTTGCTTGATGGTGTAAATATTGATAAATTGTTTTAAGTTCGAAGGTTAAAATATTCTGTGAGATTATTCTATGATCAATGGTCATAGATATTTTTCATTCAAGGAAAGTCATTCACCGGAATGAATGCCGGTTTTTCGATACTTTCATCTTCCATTTGAAGTGTTCTAGACTGCGACGAGGAATCTCGAGTCAATGCTCACTGTGCACGCATTAAGTAGACATTCCTAACGTGATGATGCACGGCCATATTAAGTGAACTTGCTCTATACTTAATAGGATGAAAATGTTCTCGAAATGGCCAGGTGAACGACCTCCTAGTAATTATAGTATGTTATAAGAGTAGGTTTAGTTATCGTGTTCGGAATATTTTCATGCTGTAATTCAAAGCGGCGCCAGTTTTGTGATTACGAGGGACGACCCAAAATGTTCGAGCTATGGCGAAGAATGTGCTTTGGCAATAGAGGGAATCGTCCACATTAAGGATTTTATCCACGACTACTGTTAAATCCGTCCATTATGCATCTCTTTGCTCGGTCATAATAATACCCAGTGTGAAGTGAATAATGAGATATTATTATCTCAGATATCAGATGCTTCATAGATTCAGCTATTTAGTCAATTCTTTAAATTGTTATTTATTCAGTATTCTAAAGTACTCCAACTAACAAATATGGGTATACATTCGAGGGCCGAATCTACTTTTATTATATCAATTGAAGCATTTTTCTCCAAAAATTTCTCATGTGTCAACTTGACTTTTTCCCCGCTTGGCATAGAAGGTAGTCCGGTCTCTTTAGACCAAAAAATGAGAGTAAAGTTACATAAAGTCCCAACAAGCTGAATTTCGGTGAAGTTGTTCAAAACATAATTATAAACAATGTCTAAAAGTTCCTCATCATTCCCCTGTGAGGAAAAAATTTTATTCGAGGTCAAATGTCAAAAAAATGAGTTTTTCGCGATTTTCAGAAAAACGGTAAATTTTATCATGAAAGTACCTCAGACAAAAATTGTAGATCATAAAATTATCTATAAAAAATGTATCAATACTTTTTTTCTTACGAGCCACCGTTTCTGAGATATAACGATTCAAACAGTTATAACTACGCGCTAAGTACACTACCTCATAGGTGGCGTGGAAACGTGTGCATATTATGACGATAACGATTTTTATAACTTTTTGAATCGTTATATCTCAGAAACGGTGGCACGTGAGAAAAAAAGTATTGATACATTTTTTATAGATAATTTTATGATCTACAATTTTTGTCTGAAGTACTTTCATGATAAAACTTACCGTTTTGCTTAAAATCGCGAAAAACTCATTTTTTTGACATTTGACCTCGAATAAAATTTTTTCCTCACAGGGGAATGATGAGGAACTTTTAGACATTGTTTATAATTATGTTTTGAACAACTTCACAGAAATTCAGCTTGTTGGGACTTTATGTAACTTCGAATGTCTAAATAGACCGGACTAAGGGTCTTGTCGCAGTTGCCTAATTTTAAAATCTATATTCAGTAGTCGTGGATAAAGTATAGTACCTATGCTACTCGCGTATTGCAAGTGTCTGTTCATATTGGTTTAGTCAATCAGTGAACAGGTAGAGTTTGAGTAGAATTGTAGAAGAGTAGATGGATTAGAAGAGTGCACTATTCCACAAGTGCTGTCCACTTTACTCTACCGTGCACTATCTTTGGTACTCTACTATTACTACAAGTACAGAGGCTTGCCTGCGTGTGCATCACTGGAGCTATAAGAACGTGCTCAACTAGGGCACTTGAGATCATTTCGGATCTCACCTCTAAATCTGGATATCCTCAGGATATCTAAGAAAAGTAAAGGTAATGAGAGAATAAAGAATTAGAGAGTCTGGTCCTTTGTGAACAAATACATCTCATCTGCGAAACTTGGCCATGGAAATTTGGCATATTCCACTGTGTATATTGAAATTTTAGGTTTTGTTCTTAATTTTCTTGTCAGATTGATACATAATGTTGTCAATATTGCATAGAGTTCTCTGATAACTCGCAAGCTCGTCGGACGAGGCCGGGTACATTCGGCAACGTTGACTTCATTTTACTTTATGACAGTAAATACTGCCAACTTCAGATAAATAAAGAAACGCCTACTATGCTCTCAACCTTTGGTGAACGGACTATAGTGACGTAATGATCAAGAAAGTAAGCACTGAGAAAAACTTCAGGACATTGCTAAGTGAAAGAGAGGAATGGGAACAGGAATACATCGACCATAACCTCAAAGAAAATACCGTAAAATTGTATACACATGGTTCTGAAACAACAAGAGCTGGCGCTGGGATATACGGGGCAAGTACCAAGTGTGCACTATCGCTAGTCTCCTCTATGAGCGTCTTTCAAGCGGAAATCTTAGCCATTGAAAGATGTCTAGATATAAATCTAGAAAGAAACTAGATACCAGAAGTGCGATATAGCCATTCAGTCAGATAGTCAAGCTGCTTTCAAAGCACTGAGCTCCTACGTAATCGACTCAAAGATTATTTGGGAGTGCCGGAACAAACTCAATGAGGTAAGCAAGAAAAATAAGGTCTTTCCCGGCCATTCAGGAATCAAAGGGACCAATACACTTGCCCTTAGGAACTTAGAAACAGCAAGACCCAAAAGGTATTTGGATCTTACTAAGAAACAATAACACCTCCTCACTGGCTTTCTTACAGGACACTGCCGCCTCAGGAAGCACCTGTTGAGGATGGGATTATGAGACACTGATGAGTGTAGGTTCTGTGAGGAAGAGGAGGAAACTCCCATTCACCTAGTCACGGAATGCTTCACCATTGCGAACCTAAGGAAAGAATGCTTTGGGGGAGAAACTTGTAGGAGTGAGGAATTAGCCACTTTGAAGCCTTCACAGATATTCGATTTAATCAGATTTTTTGGAACTGACGAGATGTAGAGAGAGCTATGTAAAGGTGCACAATATACCTTGAGGTCGCAGTGAACTCTAACCCCTTTTATAACTATTACTACTATCACTATTAGCAAAATCTGTTTACATTATGCTAGTAGGGGAACAGTAAGTTCTTTACCATTTACTCTACGACTGTAAACCGGGATTTAGATTTAGAACATTAGGCCCGTTTACACGAACATTTTTCCTGGCAGTTTTGGAGCATTCGCTCCATTTCTTAACTCCAATCTTGTGCGTGTGAATGCTAGACCATCGTGAGTCCAAAAGTGTCGATTTGATGCGACGTGCCAGATGTGCTGGTTTGTGATATCAACGTCGTATTCACACGCACACTCCGATCTACCGAGATATGTAGCATAAGTTGCTTATCGTTCTCTCGAATTTTCGCAGTTGGAAATGTTTATTTATGTTTATAAACTTGAATTCGGCTCATTTTCACCAGTACCTACATACACAATGAGGAATAGAGATAATTCAGAATTATTCATAAACATGTACAAAAGCTATCAGTGTTTATGAAAAATAAAAAGTTATGTCATCCATTCTTCAGTAATTTCTGTAGTCTTCTGGATAATTTTCTCGGAGTTCTCTTAATAGAGGCATATGACCAAAACGCTCTCTATTCAACCTCCACTGCTTAACCCAAATTTTCGGAGGAGTTTTCTTCTCATCTTCATTGATGACATACAGGTCTAAACAAGCAATAGCCTTCCTTTTTCTCGAATTCATGTTCACCACACTGTCCACTTACGGGTATTCGAATCAACTGACTGGTATTTATGAGAGAGCACGGAACGTGGAGTTTCCGCCACAGCGGAAATTCCACGCTCCACTCCAAAACTGTTGTATTTTGCATTCACACGGAGAGTTTTGGAGCGTACAGTAAAATCTGCCGCATCGATGCGCGATCCAAAAGTGTTGCTCTATTTGACGACCACGCATCAATCCTCACGCTCCTGGAACGCCGTTCCGGAGTGCCGCATCGGAGCGACGCTACAGGAGCGTCGGTTCGGAGTGTACGTGTAAATGGGGTTAATGTCTCTCTCCTTTTTCCTGAGTACTTATCAATATTCTCATTTAGTTCAATTTTCTAGTGAGCAGGCATCCAAAATGAAAGTAGTGTGTTTTTCCCTGCTTGTGTTGTGAGGTATATCACAGTTTCAAAAGGTGCTTGATTTACACTTAACGGCCATCAGTATCTTCAGTGTCAGACTAATCAGTGAATTCTGACACTACAAAAAGGTGAATGATTAACGACAGAGTGATGGAACTAGCCCAAGAATGATTTCCTATGGACCCACAGTTCATAGTTTATTTATTCGAACAATAAGAAACGAAGCTGAGTGAATCTGTTTTCAATTTGATCTTCGAGAACGGAAAACACAATTCGATATCAGTTATTTATACAGTACTATCTGCTCCGATATTTGTGTTGGTGACACTTCTCGGCGCCATTCAAGAGCCCACTTCGATTAATTTCTGAATCGTTATCTCAGCTACAGACGACTGCTACTCATCGAGATATCGATAAGAATGTAAATAATGTTCGTGTGAAAGTCGAACTTACTATTCGTTTCTGTTAGTTCGGAAGCAGCGTTGCATTTTTTATGTGCATTTCAGGTTGAGCAATTCCAATCAACAGGGTAGACATAACAAACATCACTTGGCAGATCAACAGTGCATGTGTCGACGTGAAATTCTTGTTGATGATTCATTGAAATATTATTCAGGTTTTTTCCATCACTTTTGCTTCTTCGGTTCAACGTTTCGGCCTACATAAGCCAGCTGTAGTCAGGAAAAAACTTTACTTTCAGGAAAGCAACCGTCGTCTCTTTTTGAAAATGTTGGTCCTTTCTGAACAGAAAAAGCAAAAGTGATGAGAAAATCCCAAATAATATTTCAATAACAGTGCATGTGATCAATAGGTCAAAATTGAAAGAAAAATTCGAGGCTTTCGAGAAGTTGTTGCGTGAAAGTAATGTAATTTAAAAAAAAAATTAGTTCTTAGTATGTGATGTGATACGTAAGTCTGGCCAGTTCGGGTTTAGATCATTTTTTGATGCAAAATGATCATGTCTGTCAGTAAACAATTCGATTTTCGAACGAACTGAGCGGTTCGAAATTTTCAGAGAAGGTATAGGTTCTGAATATCTCTGCTTTTTATAATTCGAAATGGAATCTCTCGTATACTATCAAAACGAAGAGGAAAAAAGTGTTTCTTTTGACTTAGCTAATCTATGGTTTGAATATACAGGGTTTTCCTTTTAAGTTGGGCTATTAGACGAGTGAATATTTTAGGTGAAGTCTTGAGGCCGAAGGAACTCTTCGCCTAAAATATTTCAAGTCGACAGTATTGCCACGTTTATCTCAAACGCATATCTACTTTCTTATTTCAAATGCAACTACCTGTATTTTTATTCATGTATCGATTCAATACCAAATTCTCAGTATAACCTACTAAAAAAATTTTCTGCCATGCACTGTTGCCAAGTTATGCACAAATTCTTGAAATTTTTAACTTCTGCATTGCCAGTTTGGAAATGCAATATCTCGATCATTTTCTATGCGAACGGAACCCTAATTCAGCAGTCTCAAAGTAGAAATGCCATGCATTTCTGTGGTATATTCAGTAATTTGATACATCGTAAGGTTCTTCGAAAATTTTGATCCGAAAATGTTTAACTTAAAATTGCAATATTTCGAGATTTTCGAATGGGGACCACATATTTATTTTAAAGCATTCGAGTCGAAATGAAAAATGAATGGCAGCCTTCTTTTACACTAATTATTTATTTTAGATAGTTTTCAAATGAGCTGAAAAATACTGAAATTCTTCAGTCACTTATATACGAGTGTTGAAATCGCATCTTCAATATTTAATTGAAAATAAATGATTTCAACTGAACAATTGGCAGGTATACCTATGTATCCCATATTTTAACATACTGAAAATGTCCATAAACATGTATTTTATCAACTAATGAACCAAAAATTTTGTTCTGAATAAATACCTAATGATCATTATCTATTTCAACACTTAATTCTAACATTCATACAATAATTGAAGCGTTTTGTTCCAAAGTGGAAAACAATATGTAAAATGATTGTAATGAAGAGTTTTCCACTGTATGAATCGATTTCCACGAACTGAAGATGATAAATGTGTTAATGACAGAATAATGACAAAGAAACAATAACAACTATTATTGTCTGTAGTGGTTTCAAAACGTATGATAACTATTGGAGGTTTCTATTGAGACATTATTTCGATAGAAACCAGTCTTTGTCGACTATTCGATAAACTTCAAAATTGATAGCGTAGATAGTGCGAGCTCCATTCGAGATGGGTTATGAGCCTGTTAAGCCTTGTTCGCACTACGCTAGTAGCTTAGTCTAGTAGTGAGAAATTTAGTAGCTACTGTCCATCCAATCGTTCGCACTTTGGTCGAGTAGAGTTCACAAGTGAGAAGCGCTTTGTCGAATGAACAACTCCCAACCATAGAGATAGAATAGTATAGAGTTGCTATCGATGAAATGAAATTGGTATCAGATCCGCCATATTACTGCTATAGGTCGAATTTTGACAATCATTGGATTTTTTTCTAAACATAGTGATTTTTGTACCTTTTTCAAGTTAAATTTAGATTTTTTGTGCTTAATAAACAATAATAAAATGGTATCGTGTGCTGTATGGCTTTCTTCAAGCAGAGAGGGAACAGATAAGAAGAAAATTAGAGGAAAAACATATCACAGGTAGGGATGAGCACTGAACAGATCCGCATTCAAAATTTTTGCTAGTATGTCTTGGTAATCTGATATCTTTCTATATGTGTATATTATCGCCTGAAGAAAAATTGTTTATTTGATATTCAATTGACCTTATTTGCTGAAGACCCAACACGTCGTATTTTTTGGGTGAAATTCGTGAACAGAAAAAACTGGCAACTTAATTCAACCCTGAACTTTCGGCCATATTGGTAGGCTAACTAAGCCCCGCCCAGTGGTTCCATTTTTCCTTACACAATTGTATGTCATAGCGTCTCTTCTCTTTTCTATCTCTATGCTCCCAACGCACAAATTTTTACTCGATTTCTTCGAAGCGAAACGAAATCATTCGTAATATTGCAACGTAATAAAATAAATAAACTTGTGAACTTAATCGTGATGGCTATTTTAGAAGAGGTGGATGATGAAATTTGTATCCTGGTATGCAGACTACTTCATTTGCTTGTTTTTGTATGATTGAGATTTAATATTCCACAAACAATCATGTTAGAGGTACATATTCTGTTACGAATTTGAGGGTGATTTCTTCGCTCCAATCCAACGGAAAGACATTTTCGGCATAGAAGTATTTTACCTCGGATTTTAGGTTACCTAATGCAATCGACTAAACTGATCGGTTCGGACCTGTCTAGTAGTCTAGTCCGTGAGCGAGTGAAGAGTATAGAGTGGTGAGGTACTCTACTCACCCGATAAAATAGAACCAAATGGATCGACTCGACTAAACTACACACTAATCTACTCCACTAAATTCTTGGTATTCACACACGTTTAGTAGTAACTAAAGTAGTTCGAACAAGACTTTTGGTCGAGTAGAGTTCACAAGTGAGAATCGCTTTGTCGAATGAACAACTCACAACGCACAAATCTTTACGCGATTTCTTCGAAGCGAAACGAATATTCATATTCGAGGTATTTTGTTACGAATTTAAGGGTGATTTCTTCGCTCCAACGGGACATTTTTGGCATAGAACAAATATTTTACCTATGATTTTAGGTTATCTATGAGACATGTCGACTAAACTGATCGGTTCGGACCTATCCAGTCCGTGAACGAGTGAAGATTATATCGCGTGGTGGGGTACTCTACTCGCCCGTTAAAATAGAACCAAATGGATCGACTCGACTGAATTCTTGGTGTTCGTACACGTTTAGTAACTAAATTTTTATATACTCGACTAAACTACTAGCGTAGTGCGAACAAGGCTTTACAGATAACTCGAAACGATTAGTTCGTTTTGGATCATAAGAAATGGAACAAAGGAGAGTGTTGATGATGGTTAACAACATCCGCCGCATCCAATGACAAAGTTGTGTCAGCTTTCGGTGTATCATCGAACAGGGTTGCCAACTCGTACAGTGATTATTGGTATTTCGAGTGGTCAGAATGGGCATTTCCAGTATGATGAAATGAAGAGTTTTCTCATGAGACAGCATTAAGAGTAGAGCATAGCAAGATCAGCAATATTCTGTATTCTGGTCGACGATTCTGTGCCAATATGATCTGTGAATTTAGGCATTGCTATCTTAGCAAGGTCGAAATAGTACTTGCCCACACAAATAACAATCTTGCCTATTTCCGAAAGAATCAGAAATGAAAATGAAAATAGAATTTACGTACTACAGAACATTTAATTTTAGGAGAATTTTTAGATTGCAAAACCAACATATCAGGGACACTAGAGAAGTTAATCAAAACATTTCGATCGGACAAACAGGCTGTTTCTGATTTGATTGAAAAGTTGAGAGAAATTATTGGTGAACTTCACGAGTCTACCATTTTTTGCTTATGGCAGCTAAAACTATAGTTGGTGAGAACTTCAATCTAGGAATGAGCCTACTAGTTATGAGAAGAGTAATACATAAAATATAAGGACCTCATACCAACAAATGTATTACCTCGATATGTAAATTGAGGATGTGGAAAAACTATCAATAGAAAGGGTTTTCACAGTATAAATGTACAAGTTGTAAGTATAAATCGATATTTTTTTCTTTTATTTCATGAAATCATTATTTTTCAGATATTTGATGTCAATTTAATGATAACGAATGTAAATGCACACTTCCAAGGAGTTGCTCATGACTCGGCTTTGCCATGTTTCAAAAATCTATCGGCACATGAGACCAAATTATGTTGAAGGAGGAAGAAATTGTTTTGTTCTAGGAACTTTTGGATATCCTATCCAGTCCTGAAATATTACACCATTTCTCAATACTCTTTCTGACAATGCAAAGAAAATTAAAGTAAAAGCTTATTTGGACGAAAAATGTATAGGGTGCTAGTGAAGGAATGTGACAAACTTGAGGATACGAACTGAAGATTCAATTAAATTCCCTTTCATAAATCACCGTTTTCGAGATACAGGATGTTGAAAAGGAAAAAATTGTTTTTTTTTCGGAAATTTAAATAGTACAGGCTTTTCCGCCGACCTTGAAATAAAAGGTGATTTTAATGTGTACGAAATTGAGCATTGATGACCCATTTTAATGCTCAATTTTTCGGCCATTTTAATGTGCAATCCTCATGGCAACCGTACACAAAGTATTCAGAAGCACTATGAGAAACGTCAAAACTCTACTGAACCATAGAAATTCCATTATGTCAAAGGTATGTCTTGTGCAAAATGAGAATGTATTTCAATCGAGAATTTATACACTATAAATGTTGAGATCGTCGGAAAAATCTTATAATCAACACGGTTATTAATCTAGCGACTAATGGTCTCGAACTATTAACGCGTTCGCTCCGCTCACGCATTAAAATATCTTGACCATTAGTCGCTGTCTTTAATAACCTAGTTGATTAAATAACTATTAATCGCATCAAAATCTGAAACAAAATGCCAAACCATTATTTTCAGACATGTTACTCTGAAACCATTCGAACTCCACCCAATTCGGAAACCGATCTGCGTAAATAAAGAAAACAAGGTTCTAAAAGACGATAATCCACCACGAGTCGCAGATAGAGATCGATTGGAATAAAAGCAGCGGAGAGAGACTTGGTGCCAACGACCCCGGAACTTTATCGTTATATACCGAAGGCTGAATCAAAAGTTGCACACACATATGAATGAATGTTGTATTTCAAGGTGAAACGGCCCGTGGTATCATAAAAATCGCTGATACCAGATGAATAAATGCTAACGAGTCGGTAAATTTCACACAACTGTTCACCGACGTCTAGTTCAAGTAGGTGTGTAGTTTTAGACAGGCAATCGGTCTTTATTATCGAAAGTTTTAAAAAAGAACTAAAGTGAAGTTAGGCATCTCTTGTGACGTTCGATATTGGATTTTAAACCAACGAATTTAAATTTGGATTAACATCAGAAGCATTGTATACAGATGGTTCCAAAGCCTCTAGGCCAAGCAATAGAGGTTTTTTACGTGACAAAAATACTACCTGAAATCTGACTGTGCAGTCATGCAATAGGTAGTTTCTACATGTTTTTCATGATAAATTCCACTCCTGAATCGTCTTAGGTTTTTTTTGAGAAGCGAAAAATAGCCAAAAAAATCCAAAATTTTGCTTTTTTGCTTATAAAACGTGAAGTATTGATCTGATCGAAAAGCTGTTAAGGGACTTTTTGTAGAGAATTCAAAAACAAAAAAAATGAGAGGTGACACGTCTCCAGCGGATTATTAGTTTCCGAGAAAAGTCCAAAAAAACTGGAAAAAAACATCAATTTTTCGAAAATTCAACTTGGTCAATTTCTGAGATGAAGCGTATTTGCTCTGAATTTAAGTAGTTATTAACATATACTTTATTGGTGCACAATTACAAAGCTTTTTTCAAGAAGGTCGTGATACTCGGCTACTTGTCGGATTTGAATTTTACAAAAAGCATTTTAAAGAAGAAATAAAATTCTTCAAATCGTTTATTCTCTCGATACCGACCGATGATGTTTAGTGGGTGAAAAACGGCGTCAAACAGGAGCAAAAAGGCTCGAATGCATCAAACTAGTCGCGGAGTGGGAGTCGCCCGCTAAGCGACGCGCGAAAGATACAAGATACAGTTTTCCCCTAGAGCCTTTTTGCTCCTGTTTGACGCCGTTTTTCATCCACTTAACATTATCGGTCGGTATCGAGAGAATGAACGATTTGAAGAATTTTATTTCTTCTCTAAAATGCTTTTTGTAAAATTCAAATCCGACAAGTAGCCGAGTATCACGACCTTCTTGAAAAAATTACGTCGAATTCGGAAAACTGCGATTGTGTATATGTTAATAACTACTTAAATTCAGAGCAACTACGCTTCATCTCAGAAATTGACCAAGTTATGAGTTTTCGAAAAGTTGATGTTTTTTTTCCAGTTTTTTGAACTTTTCTCGGAAAGTAATTATCCGCTTGAGACGTGTCACCTCTCATTTTTTTTGTTTTTGAATTCTCTACAAAAAGTACCCTAACAGCTTTTCGATCAGATCAATACTTCACGTTTTATAAGAGAAAAAGCAAAATTTTGGATTTTTTTTTGGCTATTTTTCGCTTCTCAAAAAAACCTAAGACGATTCAGGAGTGGAATTTATCATGAAAAACATGTAGGAACTACCTATTGCATGACTGCACAGTCAGATTTCAGGTAGTATTTTTGTCACGAAATCGACCTTTCGATAGCTCTATTGCTTGGTCTACTCTAAAGGAGCTAGCGCTGGGATGAACGGACCAATCGCTAAGCGTCTTTCAAGCGGAAATCTTAGCTATTGAAAGATGTCTATATATAAATCTAGAAAGAAACTATCAGAAGTGCGATATGGCCATACACTCAGATAGTCAAGCTGCTATTAAAGCACTGAGCTCCTACGTCATCGATTCAAAAATGATCTGAAAGTGCCGTAACAAACTCAATGAGGTAGGCAAGAAAAATAAGGTCTTTTTAATCTGGGTTCCCAGCCATTCGGGAATCGAAGGAAACGAAGAGGCCAATACACTTTCCAAAGACGGCTCACAGAATCCTTCTGTGGTATAGGTAAATGCACCTATAAAAAAGGAGTTTCTGGAGAAGGAGAAAGCCGAGAGGGAAAAACTGTGGCGGAATCTCCCAGGGTTGGGTCATTCCACTAAGTTCCTTTGGAACTTTGAAACAGCCAGATCCAAAAGATATCTGGATCTTAGTAAGAAACAATTAATTCTTCTCACTGGCTTTCTTGCAGGACACTGTCGCCTCAGTAAGCACCTGTTGAGGATGGAATTTTCGAACACTGACGAGTGAAGGTTCTGTGGGGAGGAGGACGAACCCATTCACCTATTCGCGGACTGCTTTGGTATTGCGAGCCTAGGGAGAAAATGCTTTGGGCGAGCAACTTGTAAGAGTGAGGAACTAGCCTCGTTGAAGCCTCCACAGATACTGGATTTAATCAGATCTCTGGAACTAGAAGGCGAGCTGCGAGGGTTTGGCCCGAAAAGCTCTGTAAGGGGACACAATAGACCTTGAGGTCGCAGTGAACTGTAACCACTTTTCAAATTACACTGAACTAGGCATCATCTTATGCGTATCGATGATTTCAACCATACCAATTTGTATTGTAAAAATCATTATACACGTCAGGAGAACTCTAGGTCTCATTATATTCATTCATGAATTCAACAATCCTGTGCCTGTTCCGATTTGGGAATGGAAAAATTAGAAATTCATTAAATTGTTAGAAGAGAAATTTCATTTACCTTCAATACATTCCATGATACTCAATAAGAAAAATTTATTTTGATCGGTGAAACCAGAATTTTTTAAAAACCCCGTATGATTTTGGAAAAATTGCATTAAACTCAAGTACCTAACTTATGTACATCCGAAATTTCAGTTTAAGGGCTTCAAATCTTCGAAGTGATAAACATTTCTTTTTAGCTTTGTTCAAAAAAAAATATTTATTACACGAAAACCGTTAGATGAGGACTTACACAGAAAAAATATGAGGTTGTTAAGACGAACTCTAAGGTGTTCTTTTTAATATAGACCGCAATTCACAGCGCTGAATAGAATTGCAAAAGCTTTAAATACACTTCACACACGTGTACTCATGCTTAAAATAAAAAAAAATATATTTTATGTTTCCACAACGAATGAAGGTTTATGTACGGAATGTTCAATCAAAATTTCAACAGGATCGCATTATCTGAACCACAAAAAATTCAATTGGAATATTGAAAAGAAGAATCTCTATCTTTACATAACAAGATATCCGATTCGAGTAAAATTTATTTTGTGAGTGAAGATTGATATATTAAATGTTCATGCAAAATTTCAAAGAAATCGCATCACAGAACCATAGAATTTAGTTTTTTCAATTATCAAGTTTTTACATATTTCGGATTTTGAATAATCATCATTCCGATCGTCCTGAGATTTTGCATTTATTTATTTAGTATCAATCTCAAGTCCTATACGAAATTTTGAGGTAAAAGCCTCATTGCTCCACCAATGAACGAGCGCTCAAAAGCACCTGCCCAGGGCTTTCTTAAATTTTTTATTACCTAAAACTTCACTTTTAACTTCTTTCAATAGGACTTGTAGTTCTGCCGGAAATTGAAAAAACCGTGTTTTACATACTACTGAATTATTTTTCTCAGAACACAATAATTAAAATATATAGTACAATTAAATCGGCAACAATCGCTGATAAACAAGGAAACATCGACATCCATTCATTAAACGAGTTGTTTTCCAATTAGAAAAGACGAAAAACAAAATTTACAGATAAGTGTGCTATATATAAATTGTCCTCGCCCCAGATAAGACAAGAATTTTATACATGTAACGAATCATAAACTTATTTTCAGTGACCGATAATTTCAAACCGTCTTTATCATCGAGTCTATTCAAAATGGAATTCTTATCTTTCGAGACTGCCATTGTAAATATTCTAGAAAGATACAGGGGTCGTACGAATTTTGTCTAGACGATAGCGTATGGGAACTTTTGCCAGTCATGAATGGAATCGGATTATTTGATAAGCGACCAAGGACACGTGTTATACAACAATTAATTATTATGATATTATTGAAGTCGAATTGATAAAGGTTGAAGTAAAGAAGAAATTATCGCCATTTAGATCTTACAGTCTTCCACCTATATAAGTGATCCCACATTATGTTTAAATAAAGGGTTTTATAATAAGAGGTGTTATTTTGATATTCAAAGAAAGATGTTTTTTTTTCAATATAAATGATCGGATTTTATTTCATTATGAAGAAGAAGCTATGCCGTTAATAGTGGAAAATATAATCAGGTAAATGACCACCACAACCACGCTTACAGGAAGATATCCTTTTAATGAAAATTTCCATGACCAAATCGCAAAGTGGCAGCCCTATGTCCTCGATAGCCTTACGAATTCCATCTTTGAGGTCTTGAATCGACGCTGGGCTATTGGCGTAGACCTTCTCTTTCACGTGGCCCCGAAGAAAGAAGTCGCAAGGTGTTAAATCACAAGATCTCGGTGGCCAATTGTGATCACCTCTTCGAGAGATAACACGGTCCGGAAATTTTTCCCGCAAAAGATCAATGGTTGACGATAGAGAGGCTTTTTAACAATAACTCTTGGGTTTTCCGAGCCCCACATGCGACAATTTTGCTTGTTGACGAAGCCACCGGATCGAAATGGGTCCCATCACTCAAGATGATTTTTTTTTGGTGGAATTCCGGATCACTTTCATG
The DNA here is from genome assembly GCA_013421045.1 of Propylea japonica. Taxonomy (NCBI): domain Eukaryota; kingdom Metazoa; phylum Arthropoda; class Insecta; order Coleoptera; family Coccinellidae; genus Propylea; species Propylea japonica. The sequence continues at coordinate 82,277,411 of CM024240.1, read as the reverse complement.
CATTTCAACAGCCCAATCAGCAAAGACACGACGTTGTTGATGATCGACCGGCTTGAGTTTTTGTGTTAACTGAACTTTATAAGCCTTTAGACCCAAATCTTTATGCAAAATACGGTGTAATGACGTTTGTGGAATGCTTAATTCCAAAGAACAAACCTGGGCTACAGCAGCAATATTCTCGGCTGTTCTTGAGCGATGTGCATGGGTTTTATTCTTCACATCACTAACTTGTCCCAACAGCTCGAATTTTTCCACCACTTCTTTTATTGCTGTCCGACAAGTTGCTTCACAGACCGTCTGTGCCAAACTTTCACCATTTTTATAGTGAATTTTAATAATTTCAATGCGTTCTTGAAGCGTGTATCGTTCCATTTTTATTAATGGCGTAGTTCCTACTTGTCAAATGTCAAAAAATGACATCATCAAACGAGACATCTACCGAAATAGCGGGCTATTCAAAGTAACACCTCTTATTAGAAAACCCTTTATCAGATGCTTAAACATCTGAGTTGTGACTGAAGAGTTATAAAATAAAGTTGTCTGGATAGCGTTTAAAATGGACAATATCTTAGTTGTTTTTGCTAAATTTGTTGCCAGTCGAATCTTAAAGTTTTTCACGTATGAGTGATTTCACTATAACTTTCGAGCATCTCAGTTGTTGCCTATAGGCAAATCAAGCTAAGCGATATACGCCCTCTGGTGAAGATTTGAGTTACCTTTAGTATTGACATGATTCTTTCATTTTGCATTGTGTTGTCGTGATTTATGTGAATATTTAACATTTTTTTTTGCGCCGACCTCGAAATAAAAGGTGATTTTAATGTGTACGAAATTGATCATTAATGCACTACGAGAAATGTCAAAACTCTACTGGAACATAGATACATAGTAATTTCATTATGACAAATATATGTCTTGTAAGAATGAAAATGTATTTCAATCAAGAATTCATACACAATTCATAATGAGATCGCCGGAAAAATCCTGTAATCAACTCGGTTATTAATCTAGCGACTAATGGTCTCGAACTATTAAAGCGTTCGCTCCGCTCGCGCTTTAAAATATCTTGACCATTAATCGCTGTCTTCAATAACCTAGTTGATTAAATAACTATTTGACTATAATTCATTAAAATCGCTATTGTTCAGTTCCTTCGTGTTCTTCCTGAGAAAAAAGAATTCCAAATAATATACATAAATACTTTCCTCAAGCTAGGGATAAATGTCGTGTTTGGGTAGGAGGGAAATCGAGGAGTAAAGTTACAAAGTGTTGATGGATCGACGAAAAGCCTGGCAACTGAAACTTAAAATCGGTAAACCAGTCACAGGAAATATGAAATTTTGTAGATGACGATTATTTTTATCGAGGTAAGTACGGATTACACAAAACTTGTAGGTTAGATAAATTCATGGGGTTAATAGCTTACAGATCCCAGTTCATAACAGAGATAGTTTTTGAAAAATACTGCTGTGCCTACCAGAAATCTTCCTGCTGGATTTACTACCAGAAAGGTAGTACCTAATCGAACTGAAAGGGTGAGACAAGGACGTCTAAAGAAAGAAAAACTCAGGACTTTTGTTTCACAACGAATCACAATCACTTCTATAAAATCCCCAACAACCAGTCACCGGAGGCGAAAAAATTGAGGTTAGGATTTATGAAGAGCTGTCACTAGTGACATATGAATATGAAGGTGAGAGAAAATAGCGAGAATACCTAGTTTTTGCAGAAACAAATTCGAATTCACGATGAATATATGTAGCTTACTTTTAACTACTGCATGAACCCACGTATATGACAGAAAGCGAAAGTAGGACTGACACAATTTGATTGAGTTCACTTTTAATTTCGGTTCGACACTTAAGTCAATTATCTGTAGAAGAAAACAATGGAATTTCGTTGGGTTTCCTGCAATTTCAAGCAAATCAGATGAATCATATTTACGTGGGTGAGTAAGATTGATTGCAACGAAAAAACATAACCATCTGAAGGTCGCCATAAAAAGCCGAAAGAAAACAACGTGAATTTCATACACAATTATCTTCTATGCTCTGAATTGAACTTATTTGGGATTGACGAAGTTAGCCACGAACTAGAATAAGTACATCAGGTCTTTCTATGGCACAATCTTTTTCTATGCTCTCAGTCCAACTCACTAGAGAAAACGAAGAAAGAATCTGAATAGAGGAATATCTATGACACAAATTTTTCCCCTATGCTCCCAAACGAAGTTATATAGAAAAAATTGAAATCAAAGTAGGTCCTGAACGTCAAGGCGCAGCTTTATTAGTGGTCCCAAAAAAGTAACTAAAACTTTCTGTGGTTTTCATCATGGATGCAAAATATAACCTAGAAATGTATTGGATGGCTAATTTCTCGATGGATACTGGTAATTTGGCAAAATTCTAATTCTGTAGCTTGAACTCTACACTATTATATACTCAGAACTAATCGATTAGTGTTCTATATTGTTATGCCGGATTAAAACCAAATTTATCCGAACAATACAAATTGTCAAAATTTCCGTCAGTGCTATTTGCAACACCAACCTAAATTCCTCAAATCAAAATTTACGGAAAGAGCTATTATGAACTTAATTTCGATATTTCACAGCCAACCAAGATATCAATTACTCTTGGATAGACTATAGCTACAAAGCAGAATACAGGCCGATCTATGACACAATTATCTTCTGTGCTCGTACAGGAAAAGCGAAGTTAACCGAATACCGGCATATCTATGGTGCAACAACCGAGCAAAACAATAGCGAAAGTAGCGAAAACGTCAAACCGTCGGCGTACAAGGGCTTTCATCTTAACCAAAACAGGAAAAATGCGACTTACGCTCTCGGAAAATCGCCAAGGAAGATGGAACACACAATAACACGGCAAAATCTAAAACGGTGTATCCAGTACTGAACACGGAACGATCAACGATGTGTGGTACTGCCACGGCCACGCAACTGTCCGGATTTAGCTTGCGCACAATTCACTTAACGCGGCACCGCTCTGACTGCAGCCTCAACACTGTTTCTACAAATAACGCGCCTGTTGTTTTTACTTACGTATGTCGAATACTGTGGTGTGCGCCGCACCGTATGACCGTAAGTTTATTGCACTTTGTGGTTATGTATGCACTTGTTAACGTCATTTTGGTATGTGCATGGCCCCCTCAACTGTCCTGTTGTACGGATGACTAGTCGCACAGACTTTGATTCGGGAGACCGGATCGGGATATGTTTTTTGTTTATGGAGTATGGTTGTAGGTTTTGTACGAGGGGATTTCAGTAAATCTGAGGTGTTTAAGAGTAATGTTGGCTTCACTGTTGTATCCGACATTGCGGCGATAAAATTTGAACTCAAAAAAACTTATTCTTTCTGCGTTAGGGCGCGACGCGCATTAATATCTTGGTTTAGGCAAACGCACCCTTAAGAAAGAGTTTTTGGTGAAGGAGGGAAGCACACTGGAGGAATCTTCCTCGAATGGATTATAACAAAAAGTTCTTCTTCATCTTCATCATTGAGGGCAACCGATTTATTTGGGACGACTCTCAGCAAAAAATTAGAAACTTATAGATATTTGGGGATAACTATAGCACGCTGTTCGCTTAGGAAGGAAGCTAAATGGACGAAATATAGAATGCACTCTCTTTTCGTTATGACGTGTAAACATTTTCAATGACTTACGTCTTAAACGACATCGTATCGTGTGATACCACCTAGGAAAGTTTGGTGAGAAAACTCCTATATATGTATATTATGTGGATTGGCCTCAAAAACCATCGAGCACGTATTAGGCCAAAGCAATTTTGTGCCTCCAACTGAACTGCTATTACCTTAATGCCAGTTTATGTAAGAGCGAAGTCTCCTAATAGGTAAATAATCAAACCTTGCAACGCATCAAAGGAAGGAAGAATTTATTGAGTCCCTTGAAATGATTGGCTTATTCGCGATGAAAAACTACAGACGAACTAACGATTCTCTTAAAAACTCGGCATATTGTAGCTAGGCTCAATAAAACAAACAATATTTCCAAAATTTTCAACATAACCTGAACGAATCTGACTAGAGCTACCGTTTATCTGAAACCATACATGAGTCATAGAAAATATCATAAAAAAAACCATAACGAAAAGGCTGCATCCGAATCTCCCTTGCTTTTCTTTTTGAAAGGTTGGATTGCCTGAAGACGATGAGATATAATAATAACTAATTACATATATTCAAGTAGAACGAGAACACATGGTTCTAATAGAAACAAGCGCTCTAATATCCTAATATCAAACAGCTGCAATCGAAACTGAAATCGCCAACCTCTCATCAGCCAAATTACCGGCACATCTAAACCACAATGCCTAAACGCTAAACCCAAAAAAACCAGTCGCGTTAACAAGTATCAAAATCAGCAGATTCGGGGTTGATAATGACTTGCGGGCCGCAAGTTAGCAGGAAGCCAGCAGGCCCTATTAGAGTGTATTTCAGACAAGAATACATGCAATCGAAAAATGCGTAGCCAGAAACCTGGAAAGAAACTATCAAGGGTGTGACATAGTGTTCCATTCTGATAGTCTGGCTGCCTATCAATTCACTGAACTTTTTAGTCTGGGTTTCCAGTCATCCAGAATTAAAAAAAAGTGAAGAGGCTGACACACTAGTCATAAAGGGTGCACAAACGCCTCCAACTGTCCCAGAACCTTTCTGTGGTATCAACAAATGCATCTATAAGAAATGATTTCTGAAGAATTAAAAAAACGAGAGGAAAGCACTCTGGAAGATTCTTCTGGGAAATAATTATTTCAAGAAGTTAGAACTTCAAAACACATGGTCCATTGAGTACTTAGATTTCAGTAAGAATAACTTACGCCTCCTCACCAGCTTTCTAAGAAGACACTATCATAGTCTTCTCGTTTGCAAAATTAGACTGCCTACAGACATACACGATGGAATAATAATAACTTCTCATCACGCATTCTTCATCAGCTTAAAACGTGAAATTACATAAATTTCAGCAGAACGAGAACACATGGTTCTATTAGAAACAAGCTCTCTAATATCCTAATATCAAACAGCTGCAATCGAAACCCGAAACTGCCAACTTCTCACCAGCCAAATTACCGGTACATCTAAACCACAATTCCTAAACGCGAAACCCAACAAAAAACCAGTCGCGTTAACAAGTATCAAAATGAGCAGATTCAGGGTTGATAATGACTGCGGGCCGCAAGTTAGCAGAATGCTAGCGGATTCCTACTCCAGTGTTTTTCAGGAAGGAATACATGCAATTGAAAAAATGAATAGCCAGAAATCTGGAAAGAAACTATCAAGGGTGTGATATAGTGATGCATTCTGATAGTCAAGCTGCTATTTAAGCACTGAAGTCATGCTGGGGGTGCTGAAGAAAACTCAGGGATGTCAGCAAGAACAACAAGGTCTTTTTGGTCTGGGTTTCTATTCATTCGAGTATCAAAGGAAATGAAGGAGCTAACACACTAGCCAGAAAGGGGCGCTTATTGGCCCAGAACCCTTATGTGGTATAGGCAAATGCACCTATAAGAATTGCTGGAGAAGGAAGAACAAGAGTATTCTTCCAGGAAATAATGATTGCAAGAAGTTCCTTTGGATTGCACAAACGCCACTAACGGGTCCAGAACCTTTATGTGGTATTCACAAATGCATCTATAAGAAAGAGTTCCTGAAGGAGGAAAAAACGAGAGGAAAGCACTCTGGAAGAATCTTTCAGGAATTAATCATTTCAAGAAGTTCCTTTGGAATTTCAAAACTGCATGGTTCATTAAGTACTTGGATCTCAGTAAGAATAACCTACGCCTCCTCACTGGCTTCCTAAAGGGACACTATCATAGTATTCTCGTTTGCAAAATAAGACTGCCTAAAGACATAGAAGATGGGATATAATAACTTCTCATCACGCATTCTTCATCAGATTAAAACGTGAAATTACATATATTCGAGTAGAACAAGAACACATGTTTCTAATAGAAACGAGCGCACCATGTTATCTCTATTTCCAACCATCCTAATATCAAGCAGCTGCAATCGAAACCCGAAATTGCCAACTTCTCGCCAGCCAAATTACTGGTACATCTAAACCACAATTCCTAAACGCGAAACCCCAAAAAAAAACCAGTCGCGTTAACAAGTATAAAAATGAGCAGATTCAGGGTTGATAATGACTGCGGGCCGCAAGTTTGCAGGAAGCCAGCAGCGGTACAGAGTCAGGAAGAGGCGATTACGCCGAGCACAATTTATTTTTTTCAGCTGCGCCACCAAAAAACGAAAAAAAGACGCCTGACGTTTCGGCAATGATCCGGTTCGACTCTGCCAAGTTGGCACTTTCTGTGACTGTGTCAGAGGCTGACACACTAGCCAGAAAGGAAGCACAAACGCCACTTGTTGGTCCAGAACCTTTCTGTGCTACAGGCAAATGCACTTATAAGAAAGAGTTTCTGGATAAGGCAGAAAACGAGAGGAAAGCACTCTGGAAGAATCTTCCTGGAATTGATCATTCCAAGAAGTCCTTTGGCCTTAGAACTTCAAAACTACATGGTCCAAAGAGCACTTGGATCTCAGTGCGAATAAGTAACGTCACCTCACTGGCTTTCTAACAGAACATTATCATAGTGATCTCCGCTGCGAAATTAGACTGCCTACAGACATACACGATGGGATATAATAACTTCTCATAACGCATTCTTCATTAGCTTAAAACGTGAAATTAAATGAATTCGAGCAGAACAAGAACACATGTTTCTAATAGAAACGAGCGCACCATGTTATCTCTATTTCCAACCATCCTAATATCAAACAGCTGCAATCGAAACCTGAAATTGCCAACTTCTCACCAGCCAAATTACCGGCACATCTAAACCACAATGCCTAAACGCTAAACCCAAAAAAACCAGTCGCGTTAACAAGTATCAAAATGAGCAGATTCAGGGTTGATAATGACTGCGGGCCGCAAGTTTGCAGGAAGCCAGCAGCGGTACAGAGTCAGGAAGAGGCGATTACGCCGAGCACAATTTATTTTTTTCAGCTGCGCCACCAAAAAACGAAAAAAAGACGCCTGACGTTTCGGCAATGAATCGGTTCGACTCTGCCACGTTCTGTGTATGTGTCAGAGGCTGACACATTAGCCAGAAAGGTAGCACAAACGCCACTTATTGGCCCAGAACCTTTCTGTGCTACAGGCAAATGCACTTATAAGAAAGAGTTTTTGGATAAGGCAGAAAACGAGAGGAACGCACTCTGGAAGAATCTTCCTGGAATTGATCATTCCAAGAAGTCCCTTGGCCTTAGAACTTCAAAACTACATTACAGTGAGAATAAGTAACGTCACCTCACTGGCTTTCTAACAGGACACTATCATAGTGATCTCCGCTGCGAAATTAGACTGCCTACAGACATACACGATGGGATATAATAACTTCTCATCACGCATTCTTCATTAGCTTAAAACGTGAAATTAAATGAATTCGAGCAGAACAAGAACACATGTTTCTAATAGAAACAAGCGCACCATGTTATTTCTATTCCCAACCATCCTAATATCAAACAGCTGCAATCGAAACCCGAAATTGCCAACTTCTCACCAGCCAAATTACATATAAACCACAATTCCTAAACGCGAAACCCAAAAAAAAAAACCAGTCGCGTTAACAAGTATCAAAATGAGCAGATTCAGGGTTGATAATGACTGCGGGCCGCAAGTTTGCAGGAAGCCAGCAGCGGTACAGAGTCAGGAAGAGGCGATTACGCCGAGCACAATTTATTTTTTCAGCTGCGCCACCAAAAAACGAAAAAAAAGACGCCTGACGTTTCGGCAATGATCCGGTTCGACTCTGCCAAGTTGGCACGTTCTGTGTCTGTGTCCGAGGCTGACACACGCCGCCAGTCACCTGCCGTCTCTCGGGCACGGGCCCCGTCTCATAAAACAACCCCATTAAAATGAGAAAAAAAAGTAATCATCCTCCTCGAGACTCGCGTGCGTTCGCAGTCTGTGTGCGCGAGCTTTAACGTCATCTCTTCTTCTTTCTTCTTCTTCTTTTGGTTCTGAGCGTAGCTCCCCATGCGAAGGTGGTGTGGGGCTCGTTCTGCTCGATTTTTGAATAACAAAAGATGCACGGTTGTGGTACCTGGTTGGGACCGCTTTTTCTTTTCAAGGATTTGATGCTTTGGAGGGAAGTGTTTGAGATCGTATCGTGTGTGTGCTGTGCGTTCCAGGATGTACAGGCCGATTGTGGAGATGGTGTCTATTTTGATCTGGGAATTAAGTCAAATAGTACTACAAATGGCCGTCAAGACAATTTACAGGAAAAATAGCGGACATTTGAACAACCGCTTCTTCAGGTGTAAAAAAACTTGGCCTCTTTATTTTTCACGAAAGGGACTAAAAATGAGTCATTCGGTGACAAATCAGGATTATAAGGCGGAAGATTGACATTTTAGGTGGTCAAGAATGCATTTATTTTGCCGATGTGTGAGAGCATGCGTTGTGGTGGTAAAAAGCCGTCTTAGGCAATTGGTTTTAATCATATCTTGGAAAACAACTGGTAGCAAATGGTTGTGTGTCAATCAGAATTGACTCTCTCTCCAGCGTTTTTCAAGTGAAACGATTCCAACATGTCCAGTTTTTCCGTAAAAGCTTGAGACCATTTGTTTGGAAGTACTTCTTGCGCAGACTATTTTAGTTGTATAGAGCTCATCTTAAAACCCCTATACAGTGGATTGTTGTTAACCTTCGGACCCGCACTGTCATAGGCTATAGTACCTCGATTAACTTCACCATACCATCGATGAAGACTGGTGCTCGATTGAGCTTCATCGTCAAACATTTTATTAAGTTTATGAATACTAATGAAAGAATATTGCTGTGTTAATTCACTCCGAAAGTTGTAAAACGCACGTGAATGTTCACGATTTATTTCCATCTTCCGGCCGTGATGAATTTCTGAGTTATTGTATATTAGATTAGATTGTGGCCGATTGGAACCGTGACTATTTTTTCTGCACTGCGACAAATGACTTTTTTTTGCGCTACCATACTAGAGCTCTACATTTTACCCAAGAATGTATCCTCCTTAGCAAATATTATTTTCAGGTTTGAGCTTATACATTGCATTGGCATAATATGTGCTTGGTGGTTTCTGCTGTCGATCTACATAACCTAAAGATATCGGAGTCTTCCCTACCGATCTTGTGCAGGTGATATCTCTCGAAACAGTGGCTGTGAGACACTCAGTAAGCAGCCTTAACTCGTTTTTTGACAACGATAGAGCTTGTTGAGTCTTCTCTTTTGAATGTGCCACCAGTCACTTTGCTAATCTTTGACCTGGTAAGTCCAGTGGGAGTACCTCTTTCTTTTTCCCAATCATCGCCTTAATCACTATGGGTGATACCCAACATGAAGATCCGCGTCAGCTTTATCATTTCCCTTGATGTTCTGGTGGGCAGATACTTTACGATAGAAATGTCAGTTACCAGAAAGCAACACTATAACCAATACAAAAGGCAACCCCCGAATCTCTGTAGTATGGAAACTATATTATATCTGCAATTTTTCTTATTGTAATCTTGGAATTGTGCATAATCCTTCAACCACGAAATTGGACATTTTGAAAAATTTTGTAGCATTTCCAACAAAATTTCAGTAAAAGATTCACCCCTATACAAGGCAATAAAACCATAAAGGTATAACTCGATGAAGAATACGTTGCAATATTCGAGTATCAGATGAAGAAGAAGAAAAAGAGGCAGTGAAGAAGAGACGTTCCGCATGTATGTCAGAAACACGTCTCTTTGTTTGCGCTGGAGTTTATCTGGCACAAAAAATCTTTTGAGAGGCGTACATTAGCAATGGGAGAAGAGGCGCACGTGCAACATAATGCAACGAGGGCTCTTTAAAGCAGCCCAGTGTGTTAATTGATAATAAGGCAGGAGAAGAAGTAGCACAACATGCCGAAACTGGTCCTGCGATGGGCCGCGACAGACGTGACCTAAGGTCTTCAAATGTGGTTTGAGGTGTTTGTGGATTATGCGAAGGGTGATGGTCGGGCGTCATCTTAGAGTTTCTCCACTGGTTGGTGGGTGTTGCGTTTTGAGATGCACTGCGATTTTGACCATTTTGATTGGCTGAATGTCGTATGAGAAGTTCTTATAATTCAGACTAATGGGTCGATTACATCGAGATGCTTCACAAGCTGTCACTGAGCGAATTTAGTGATTGATTGTACAGTGGGTTGCCAAATTATTAGGGACACTACTATTTTTCTGTAATTTTCAGGTTTATATTAATTTTATGGGCAAATTATTGATGTTAGGTATTGTAACTTCTTCTTTATTCATGGAGGTTTTTACTAAGACAGAAAAACACATATTTCATAGTCACACGTAATTATTTTTCCGTAAAATATGATGAACTAAAAAAATCTAATATTTGGTAATGCCGCCTTTGGCTGCAATTAAGGCTTCCAGACGTCGGGGCATGCTCTCAATGCAAATTTTTGCATTGTGTTGTATATTGGGGCTCTGATGCCACACCCTAATAAGCGTTTCGATCAGTTGCTGCTTGGTGGTGATAACTTCTTTGGTAACCTGACGTTGCGTGAGTTCCCAAAGGTTTTCAATGGGCCAGGGCAAAACCTTCACAATCTTGGCAGCCAGAAATGCTGTTACAATCCTGTCTTTATGGCACGGTACCAAGTCGTGCATAAACACGTATTCCTTATCATCAGGAAACCATTTTTCCACCTGTGGTAAGAGCTGACTTTCAAGCACTCGCCTGTTCTGGTCCTGCCTAATGGTCCTTTCGAAGATGTAGAGACGTCCCATACCCTTGGCTGAGATCACAGAACACACGGTGATGCTAACAGGGTGTTTAACCCTCTCTTCAAGACAGTCCGGGTTAAACTGCTTCCCTGGGAGTCGGCGGACGAAAAAGCTCTTATCAACCGAAATTGATTGTCGACTGCAATGGGCCAGACAACACCGAAATATGACAGTTGCGGACAGTTGGAGTCGAGTAATTATGATTTCAATAGATTTGTGGTATTCCTCAATAGTGTTTTAGTAGTAATAATGATATTTAACAGGTATGCTTCTCTGATGAGTCAACTTCTCAAATTTTGGTTGATAAGAGCTCATTCGTCCGCCGACCCCCAGGGGGGCAGTTTCACCCGGACTGCCTTGTAGAGGGGGTTAAACACCCTGTTAGCATCACGGTGTGGTCTGTAATCTCAGCCAAGGGTATGGGACGTCTCTACATCTTCCAAGGGACCATGAGGCAGGACCAGAACAGGCGAGTGCTTGAAAGTCGGCTCTTACCACAGGTGGAAGAATGGTTTCCTGATGATAAGGAATACGTGTTTATGCACGACTTGGTACCGTGCCATAAAGCCAGGATTGTTACAACATTTCTGGCCGCCAAGATTGTGAAGGTTTTGCCCCGGCCCATTGAAAACCTTTGGGAACTCACAAAACGTGAGGTTACCAAAGAAGTTATCACCACCAAGCGACAACTGATTGAAACGCCTATTAGGGTGTGGCATCAGAGCCCCAATATACAACACAATGCAAAAATTTGCATTGAGAGCATGCCCCGACGTCGGGAAGCCTTAATTGCAGCTAAAGGCGGCATTACCAAATATTAGATTTTTTTAGTTCATCATATTTTATGGAAAAATAATTACGTGTGACTATGAAATATGTGTTTTTCTATCTTAGTAAAAACCTCCATTAAATAAAGAGGAAGTTACAATACCTAACATCAATTATTTGCCCATAAAATTAATATAAACCTGAAAATTACAGAAAACTAGTAGTGTCCCTAATAATTTGGCAACCCACTGTAAATTCGCTCAGTGCTATCGGGTTTACAAGCCAACAATCTGATTGTAAAAAAGCTGACAATGATCAATTCTGATAGTCAAGCTGCTATTGAAGCACTGAACTGCTATGTCACCGACTCAAAGCTAATACGGGAGTGTCGAAGAATAAAACTCAATGAAAGTAGGCAAGAACAAGGTCTCTTCATTCCTGATCCCTCAGGAATCAAAGGAAATGAAGAGGCTAATAAACTGGTCAAAAAGGGAGCATAAACGTCCAGAACACTTTGGTGGTCTTGGTAAATGCTCCCATAAGAAAGAGTATTTGGAAAAAGAGAAGTACTCTGAAGGAATCACCCCAAAAAGTTTCTTTGAATCTGCAAGATCCAAATAGTATTTGGATCTCAGTAAGAATAAAATTACGCTTTCTGGCTTTCTAACAGGACATTGTCGCTTTATGGGTCGATTATATTGAGGTACTTTACAAGCTGCTACTGAGCGAATTTAATAGCTGATTGCAAATTCGCTCAGTGTAATCGTGTTCACAAGCCAACAATCTGATTGTAAAAAAGCTGCGACTAAAGTTGAAAGCTGGGCTACTTTACAAGCTAAATTGCTGGCGTTTTGGCTTGTTGGCATGTGTGTAATCACAGATGCTACTAAACAATCTGTGAGTTCTCATCTACTCGGTGGTTCCTTGTTCTTAAATTTGAAATCTTATTTGACATTTATTTAACATTGGCGGCCCAAATTGGCGTCTCATAAACCTGTCTATTTCCATTAGCGTGGAAGTTGGGAGGAAACACCCACAATTCTTCAAAACCTTCACCTGTTAAGACTTGGGAATTCAACATGATTAGAAAATGCTCATGAAAGCGGTTTTCTGTACGATAAAAGGTTTCGGATATATTCGCAAAAACCAATAAGTTCTTTCAATTTCAAATTCGAAAACGATGCATTTAAAAGGGAAAGTTAATATAATCTTTCGTTCAAACGAGTGTTTGCATTTCAAGTTTTTACATTCTGTTTGTCCCACTTATTCACTAATAGGTATATCGGGTGCCCCAAGGTGAGTGGCCAATTAGATTATTATTATTATTGTTCTGGTCCATCCTGTATAACTGACAACTATAATTCAAGAACAGTGACATAAATCATATCAATATCTAATGACTTGCTAAATTTCTAACTTAAATCTTAAATATTGAGCGAACTAGAGTCATTTTCGTAACACGCCAATTTGATCTAATACGCCACTCACCTTGGGACACCGATATAGGTTCAAAGAGAAGTATTTTTTGACATTTGACAAGTAGAAACTACACCAATAATAAAAATGGAACGATACACGCTTCAAGAACGCATTGAAATTATTAAAATTCACTATAAAAATGGTGAAAATTTGTCAGAGACGGTTCGTAAAACTCGAACATTTTCGGGTTGTCGTGAAGCACCTTGTCGGACCGCAATAAAGAAATTGATGGAAAAATTCGAGCTGTTGGGACAAGTTAGTGCTGTGAAGAATAAAACCCGTGCACGTCTCTCAAGAACAGCCGAGAATATTGCTGGTGTAGCAGAAAGTGTTGAAGAAAACCCAGGTTTGTCCATTGATGGAATTCGTGAGGCTTTCGAGGACATAGGCAGCCACTTTGCGATTTCGTTATGGAAAATTTCATTAAAAGGATATGGCCCTGTAAGCGTGGTCGTGGTGGTCATTTGCCTGATGTTATTTTCCACTATTAACGGCATAGCTTCTTCTTTAGAATGAAATAAACATCCGATCATTTATATTGAAAAATGACATTTTTCTTTGAATATCAAAATAACACCTCTTATTGGAAAACCCTTTAGTATACTATCAGAACCACGGTTACAGTCTATAGTCCGTTCACGAAAGGTTGAGCAGTCGGTTGGCCATGAAAATTTGGCATATTCCACAGTGTATATAAAAATTTTAGGTTATGTTGTTTATTTTCTTGTCAGATTGATAGGCAATGTTGTCAATATTGCATAGAGTTCTCTGATACCTGGGAAGCTCGTCGGACGAGGCCGGGTACATTCGGCAACGTTGACTTTATTTTACGTTATGACAGCAAATACTGCCAACTTCAGATAAATAAACAAATGCCTACTATGAGCTCAAACTTTCGTGAACGGACTATACCTAATTATGTAATAACAGCATATGAATCCGCAATATCGAAACAAAATTTCGAATTCATCCGTTTCCAATCGGGTTATTAAGTTGACATCTGCAAATTTCGGGGATGGCATTCACCTTTCCGCTAGGACCGTCCTGCCCCACCTCGCCCTTCGCCATCAAGAGCCGATAGGAACCGCCTTAGTGTAAAAATCAATAATGTAACGTAACAAGTTGGTGGTGCGTGCGGCAGCGGACTACCGAAAATTTCGGGGGCCGAGGACCGGCCGACCGTTCGAAGAATATACGCAACTTGGGCTGCCTCGACGACCCGAGAGAACGGGCGCTGCTGTTAAAGGGGTGGCCACGCGACAAGGTTTATCGGCCAGGGTTCAAGGACAACGATCGCCCTCGAAGCGGTCTTTTCTTCGGTAGGTTGGTTAAACTCTTCCGGTTGCTTTAGTTCGGCGATCTTCAAGTCCGGTGGGCCTGGGCCAGTTCCCTCCTAAAATTCTGCTGATCATATACATAATAATTATGTACCTATGAGATAGGTGAGATGACAATAGAGAAACATTAGGTAATCGCTTTTCTCACTGTGTCCACCTACGTTCAAAATTTATTTACTATTAAGTACTTATTGAGCTTCTTAGTTGACGAAATTCACTTCACAAATCGCCGGAACAAAAAGCGCTCCAACCCAAGTGAACGCATCAATTCAAGATTGAAGTATAAAATTTAAGAAAAGCGCTGAGTAAGAGCTCAATTACCTAACCAAAAACTGCCTATATGAAGTACCTTGTGAGTGCGATAGAGCCTGTATTGAGGAAACTAAACATCCTTTAAAAATGTTCAAATCCAATAATATAAAAATTTGAGGAAAGCCCTGAGCAGACGCTTTCGAGCACTCGTTTTTTGGTAGAGCAATAAGACTATTACCTCAAAATTTTATATGGGATTTGAGATTGATACCAAATATATAAATGCAGAATCTCAGCACACTCGGAATTATATATCGTTTGAGACAATTTTCGGCTCAAAATTCGAACATTAAAGACATATAGATAGATAAATTTCACTATTTCAAAATATGTACAACATAGAGTGAGATAGTGTCAGAAGAATATACACTTATAAACTACCAAACCTAACCTTAAAGTACTCTGACAATGAGTATGGTTATAAACTAATTAACATCTCCTTTACTTTTTTCTTGAATAATCTAAAATAATTAATTACCCTAAAACTATTCGGTAAATAATTATAAATCCTTACAATTATAAGAAGGATGTCTCTCACTCAAGCTCAGTCTATGCTTTTATAGTGTAAGTCCAGAGTTCTTGTCTGGTAATTATGATCAGTTGTGTGCTGTATCATTGCATCTTTGTTTTTGAAAAAAGATATCAAGCATTCGAATAGGTAAATACCATATACTGTTAAAATCATACTCGTTTAAGGAAAACAAGCGCTCAAAAAGGAATAAGCTCATCAGGCCAGGACAAAATTCCACCTCACAAATCACCGGAACAAAAACCGGGTGTCAATTCTAGGGATCACTCGTTCGACGAACGTATACGTTTGTGATATTTTGAGCGTAGATATTTGGAAATTGCAATAATTATAATTCTCGACTATATCGTCAACTATTGTTTTCGATAAAAGTGTAGGTCCATTCCGAACGGATATAAAAATTTCAATTTCCAAAAATCTACGATAAAAATATCAGGAACGTATACGTTCGTCGAACGAGTGATCCCGAATTGACACCCCGCTCCAATCCAAGTGAACGCATCAATTCAAGACTCTTGTATAAACAGGGGCCCATCCTAGACAAGGGGCGCAGGGTAAGGAAGGGCGGTGGGACCGAAATTTCTAGAAAATCCTCGTCTATTTCCCATCGCCACCCGCGCTGCGATGTCAGCAGCAGCAAAAGAAGAGAAGAGAGCCGAAAACCGTCGAAGAACGTTAGACCCATCAGGCAGCTGGTGGGCCCGAAAGCAATTAAGCCGCAGTGCATCGCGATCTCTGTCTGTCTCGCGGTGCGCCCACATACCCGACAAAGACGGACTTAGGGGGTGGTTTGTCCTTGAACTGAAAGCCGACCAAAGGGAGGGCGCCTTGACAACTCGCTCCTAAAATTCGGCAGTTATATGGTTCCAGGAATTTCACCCCTTATGTCGCTATACCGGAGGAAGAAGGTATCCGACCTGGCACGTTCATGCGCGAGGACTTGGTAGTGTTAGTTGGATTAAGAAAACATCAACTGTTCATTACCATAACTTCTTACTTCCTAAATGAAACATCAAAAATGTTCACCAGGAACACTAAACTTTTGGACTGTATTGACACAGATAGTTTTGCTTTCACAGAACAATAATAATTTGATCAGCCCATTTTCACAAATAAATCTGCTTTATGCCATCCCCCTTCACTGCGCAATGTAGCATATATGCTACGCTGACTCTCATGTTCGTTATTTCCGTAACCGATTCAAAGAAAGATCTGTAAAGAAATCTTCACTCGAAAAAGAATATACTTCGATAATTCGAAAGTAAATGAATATATGGCAGTGTATCTAACGGTGAATGTCAGTTTGACTTACAGCGTCTGCGTGCAAGCTAGATAATTCGAACTTGTCAGACTATACTATCCTTCACAGAAACCACTTAATACTAATTGTTATAAGAAAAACGAAAACACGTAAAACAACAATAGTATATGTATTATGCAACGAGCGTATAATGATAGCTATTATTCACGAGTTGAAGTTCAGGAGACGAGCCGTAGGCGAGTGGCCCAAATCACCGAGTGAATAACAGCCATTATACGCAAGTAGCATACTATACTTTATCCACGACTACTGAATATATTTCTTGAAGATTTTAACATTTGGCGACCGTGACAAGACCCTTCTATTACAAGTGTGGAAAAAATCAAGTTGACACATGAGAAATTTTTGGAGAACTAATCTTTGTATATTTTGTAATAAAATAAAAGTAGATTATGTCCTCGATTGACAAGGTATACCCATATTTGTTAGTTAAAGTACTTTAGAATACTGACAAAATGTCAATTCAAAGAATGTAATTTTAGAGCTAAATCTATGAAGCATCTGATGCATTTCCAAACTTGCAATGCAGATGACCAAAATTTCAAGAATTTGTGCCTAACTTGGCAACAGTGCATGACAGAGACTTTTTTAGTAGATTATACTGCGAATTTGGTATTGGATCGATACATAAATAAAAATAAAAATGCAATTTGCCTTTGAGATAGACCTCCTTTTAAAATTTCAGAAAAAAATATTCACTAACTCTCCAAAAACATCTAATAGGCCAACTTAAAAGGAAAACCCTGTATATGACATTATTTTAGAATTAGAAGAATGAAATTTGAATTCTGCTGTCAGAGATATTTCTCCACACAGTCCACACTCTGATCTTTTATGTAGCTCGCCTACAGCTATCTCACACCACATTCACGAATGGTTTCAAAATCTTCATTATCAGTGTCTTGTCAATTGTCATTTTTATATATAGCGTTCACAAATCCTATAAGATACGCGGGAGAATTCCGGCGTCCATCAAAATGATTACGCGTAAACATTGCCAGCGTGGGCTAAGGGCATGATCTGTTGGTTTTCGTATCTCTTCGTACAATTTCGTCGTTCAGGTCGGAAGGAGATCGGGTCCTGGGCCTGTGTTCAGGTAGCTCGATTTCAACCAAACGAAAAGTTCTATGAATTCACGTTTCACTGAACAAACAAATAGATAAAGAATGAGCAGATGCAGGAAATCATTTTATACGACCGTATACTAGATAGATGTAACACCTTGCACCTTTCTGAACTAGCTGCGTATTTATTTCCCAATATAGAAGCAGTAGATATACGCAAGATGCCAAAGGAATGCGTATTGAAAATTGGAATACATATTATCCAATTTGTTCAGGTACTGAAGGAAATGAAATATTGAAAAGTCATGATTTTGGACATTTATTTACTTTTTCGCCGACCTCGAAATAAAAAGTGATTTAAATGTATGCGAAATTGATCATTTATGATCCAGTTTAATGCTCAATTTCGGCTATTTTAATGTGCAATCCTCATATGGCAACCGTTCACAAAGTATTCAGAAGCACTACGAGAAATGCCAAAACTCTACTTGAAATTAGATACATAGAAATTTTATTATGTCAAATATAAGTCTTGTGCAGAATAGGAATGTATTTCAATCAAGAATTCATACACAATTCATATTGAGATCGTCGGAGAAATCTTGTAATCAACTCGGTTATTAATCGAGCGACTATTGGTCTCGAACTATTAACGCGTTCGCTCCGCTCACGCATTAAAATATCTTGACCATTAGTCGCTGTCTTCAATAACCTAGTTGATTAAATAACTATTATCACAATGAAATCCAGGTAAGGCACTCATTTGAGGTTAAAAACTGCAGAGTGATCTGTTCAAAAATGGGTGATAGCTGAAATGCCCTGGCATTGACGAAATGCATCAAGACCTGAATTCTATGTATTTTCTAGCCGAATAGATTACATAAATACATATAGACAATCTTGAGTCCGTCCATCCAAGAATGATTGACATTCAAGGAGCCCTGAATGTCCAGGCGCAGGTTTATTTCTGGCTCCAAAAATAATTACTGAAATTTTCTGTGGTTTTATCATGGACAATAGCCTACAATTGTATTGATTTGATCAAATGACGTACAAATACGATCAATGTTCAAATTCTTCATCTACTCCAGACATTTTTGATAACTCAAGACAACATATACCTACTCAAACCTAATCGATGAGTGGTCAAAATTGAACCATTGTTTAATTATTGTATTCGATCAAAACCGAAGAGAACAAGTTCTATCAATGTTATTTCCAACAGCAGTCTGAATATCTCAAATCAAAAATTACTGAATGAGCTATTACCAACTTAATTCAGATTTTTTAAAAGAGCCTGGGATGTAAATCAATCTTTGAAAAATCAGAATTAAGTTGATAATAGCGCGATCACTTATTTATGATTTGAGCCATTCGGGTAGGTGTTGGAAATAATACTGACAGAAAATATATTCGACAAAATGTTGTTTGGTTTGAATGGAACATCATTTGGAACGCTCATTGCCAAAATGATCTTTAAAACGTGAGATGAAATAATAATATGCCTTAAATATAAGTTAAACGGTTAGAAATCTGCCGAAAAATCATTATCAATGAGGAAATATAACAATTCAATACATTTCTAGGTGATATTTTATATCTATGATATTATACCCTTCAATAGGGTCCTGTAGCGGTCTTGGAAGAACAGGAGATTCGAAAAATCATCACTTGGAACGCCAGACCTGGTTTAAAACACCCTCCTGACCCAAGAGCAAGAATTAAGTATTTGTATCTGAATATTGAAGGTATTTATTCGAATAGTTTTAAGTTTTTTGTAAAAATGGCGGTTTTTTCTACTGAGGTTTTTCCCTGCGCTCTGGTATCATACGCCAGAATAAAATGGTACCCCGTTTTGCACCAACCTCAGCTAGGGACTTTTTTGTTTCATGCATTGTATTTTGTTAGCTCTCAATTCAAAAGAATATAAATATATACCACAGAAAATTTCAGTTACTTTTTGGAACCAGCGTTGAAGGTAAATTCGTAGTTCTATGAAAAATTCACATTTGGATGACTCTGTTTTTGGGATTGTGTCATATGCTTGAGTCGGAATCGTAACTGAAGATTATTAAACGCGCACTTGGAAGAAGCGAAGCTTTTGGAGGAGACGCGTCGTTTTCCGCCGGAGAAGTTTGCATTGAAACAAATGGACACCCGCTCATCTAGGCAGTGCGAAGATAAGAGCGGAGAAAAGACGAGTCGTTTGTCGTTTGATCCTTTGCGGGTCAAATTTCTTGATTCGGCATGCGACAAGGGTAATGAAAATTTATTGGGGCCTAGAGATAGGGGAAATTTCTTCCAATGGCTGCTCGACGCATCACCTCGCCCAAGTGTGCGAACCTCGGCGCCGAGAGACGCTTCGTCTCTCGTCTCGCCTCTTCGCCCAAGTGAGCGTCAACCTTGTGTTTTGTCACACACCAGCAAGAAGAATACGGAGTTAAGTGTAAGAATAGTCTAGGGACTAAACTTCGCTTCGTAGGATTCTTTTGCTCAGTTGCAGGAACGTCCATTAAAATTTAAAGGTCCATTAAACCCTTAATCCTCCATTAGTTCCTTGTAATAATGGAGGATTAAGAGTTTAATGGACCTTTAAATTTTAATGGACGTTCCTGCAACTGACACTTTATCATGTAAAATTGTAATTGTCACATTTCTTTCAATAAAGACGATTTATTATTATTATTATGAAATATCTTGACCATTAGTTGCTGTCATCAATTATCTAGTTAATTAAATAACTATTTCTATGGCTTCTCTGGAGTTGCTGGAGAAGTAGAAAGCCGGAAGAGAACTTCGAAACAGCAAGATCTTGGTAAGAAACAATTACACCTCCTCACTGACTTTCTCACAGGACACTGCCGCCTCAGGAAGCACCTGTTGAGGATGGGATTATTGGGGAGGAGGAAGAAGCCCCCATTCACCTAGTCACGGAATGCTTTGGCATTGCGAGCTCAAGGAAAGAATGCCTTGGGTGATAAACTTGTAGGAGTGAGGAATTAGCCTCGCTGAAGCCTTTACATTGGATTTCATCAGATCTCTGGAACTGGAAGGCGAGCTTCAAATGTGTGGTGAGAACAGCTCTGTAAGAGGGCACAATAGAACTTGAGGTCGCAGTAAAATGTAACCCTTTCATAACTATAACTATACGGCTTCTCTGGCATGAGCCATAGACAGCCACTGTCTAGAAAGAGAGAAAACGAGCAACGATCATAGAACATTCCGACACAGAACGCCGTGAGCGCGATTCCTAGAAGGCCGATGACGGTCTTCTCGCGATTTTCCAGAAGAATAATATAATCCCATTTCGGAGGCCTTGCGCCTTCTCGTTTCTAATAAAGCATTCTAATTTTAGCGGGCGAAAAGGGGGAAGGAGACGAAAAGCGACGAGCCGATATTTATTGCCGGGCCGGCATAAATTTATTTCGTTAACATTTCAACAATGCCCCAAGATGTGTTTTTATCTGCATTTTCGGTTTCATTTAGGAGTCATCGATCCGGCGGCACAGAGCTCGCAGTTTCTCAGAACCATCGAGGTCGGCCTTGTTTTTGGCAGATTCCGATGATGCCGTGACCGATACTTTTCTCACGGTGATTTTTTAAAGCGCGAGACAGTGACGGAGGATTGAATTTTTATCTCGTATGTCGGGGCCGCAGGATTCCTGCGTTGTTTTGAGATGATTTTACACCTTGTTTAGGTGAGAAAAAACGGTAGTGATATGTTTTCTGGAACATTGAAAATGCGATTTCTATAATCGCAAGTTCAAATTTCGCGACAAGATGACGTACGAGCGAGCATCGTTGTAATTTGTGATTTAATATTTTAATGAAATGAATGCTAATGTGTAGGTACGCTATAATCAACCAATTTTTTCCCGAAAACCTGACTACGAAAAAAAACAAATAATCGCTATGATTTTCTTAGGGTCGTTTATTTCTGAAACATTTTTTTCTGGAAATTCCTGGAAATGCCCATTGAAGTGGCTACTTCTTCAGTTAAAACTCTCTACTTTCCAGAATGCGAAAATGATGCTACAGAATTGAGAATTCTATGGTTTATGTCAAAAGAGAAAACTTAATTGGAAATAATTTCATCACACTCATTAGCTTAATCGCTGTCGAGTCCAACAGAGTCACTCATTAAAGATCACTATCGGCTCAGAATCTAAAACTTTGCACGGTATTCCCTTAGGAACAAGCTCGTAAAATGCTTGAAACCAAGTATAAATTGATTACTGATGTGTTTATTCTCTGCAGTAATAGCCCAAGTGCATCAAAATTACTGATACTTCTGCACGACTTCGAGTTATCAAAAAACTGCTCGATTTTTGGAAATAAACTACTGCAGTTGAACTTTCGGACTTTTCCTCCACAAATGAAAATTAAAATGAATTAAACTGTTTTCATAGACAACAAGCTGGAATGCGAATGCACGAGTATGATTTAGGGCAATTTTTTTCCGACATACCTACCTGTCAATTTGTCTACACTGAAGATATTGCTGGACTCTTTTACTTTCTACAATTGTATAAGTAATATCATAAGGACATTTAATTTTTCGAAAAAAAAATCGAAAAAACACGTTGATGAGTATTTTGACAAAAAGCATGTACTTATGTGCACGAATACTTTCTGTTTACAAATATTACTTTGTCTTGTGTTATTTCGATTTTTTTACAGGAAAAATAAGATTTCCGAATGATATTTGACAAGACTATTTCATGAGTAACAGATTATTCTGCATGCATTATGGATTTCAACATTTTGCGACCGCGACAAGACCCTTTTATGACAAGCGTGGAAAAAGTCAAGTTGACACATGAGAAATTTTTGGGGACTGGTCATTGTATATTTTGTAATACAAAATGCTTTAATTAATATAATAATAATTATTTATTATACAAGGGGAAAAGTATTAGATTTTAGCTCGAGGTTAGCCGAGAGCTAAAATCTAATATTTTTCCCGTGTATAATACACTATTTTTTTCTGTGACAGGAAAAACGACCATTTAATAGTAAAAGAAATATAACTGTTCACGAAATTACTTTTTTTCCCAACCATCAAAAAATGTTGACATTTTTGTACTGTTTTCAGGTGAAAAAGTCATAAATTCCCTTACCGTACAAAAATTCACTAGTTACTTAGCAACACTTTTAATCCTAGGATTAAAAACGCTACTTTTAATCCTTGGATTAAAAGTAATTGCATTTGACGTCTACTTGACAATCACTGTCATTAGTATGTGTTCAAATTTATAACCAAATTATTAACGATTTTTGACTGAAACCAATTTTATTGTAAATTTGACTTGGTTGGAGAAAAAATAGTATATATTATTCGGACTAAAAGTGCCTATTTTAACTCGCAATTTTGCATTCGCTCGGCTGCGCCTCGCAACTGCAAATATTGCTCGTAAAAAAAATATGCACTTTTAATCCTTATAATATAATATACTATTTTTCCCCGGGAAAAAGTGAGTGCTACTACTTTTTTCCCGGCTACATAGAGAATCATTTTTTAACAGGGAAAAAAGTAATTTCGTAAAAAGTCATATTTTGTGACCTGTCAAGAGATATAAAATGTCACATTTTTTTCCCGTAACAGAAAAAAAGTAGATTTGGCCCTCAATTGACAAGGTATACCCATATTTAGTAGTTAGAGTACTTTAGAATGCTGAAGAAATACAAATTTAAGAAATATTATATCAAAGCTTAATCTATGAATCATCTGAGAGCAGTGATTAATACCTCATTATCCCCTTGTGATTAATGGGTATTATTATGGTCGAAGACAGAGACGTACAATGGACGGATTTTACAATAGTCGTAGATAAAAAATAATTTTCAACAACTGTCATGTTTTGCCGTGGGTTAACTCGAATAAACTGCTGACAGCTCCTACCAAACAGTTTTTCCACCAAGAAACCATTTGTGATTCAAAATTGCGAGTTTCTGATTGGTGGAAATTACGACGAGGGAAATAGTCACTTCAAATATCCTGATGAAGAGAACCCCCTGAAATTCACAAAAACGCATCTATTTTTCATTTCATATTTTCATCGAAAGGCTTGAAAAGACACTTATCCGAGCACTTATCGATCTGTTACGTCACTGGTCCTCGTCGTAGTAAAGAAGAAGTGAAGTGTCCCCTCGCAGCAGTAAGCGAGCAGCCACCTACGTTGTCGAAGAGTCGAATAAGTAATTAGACTCAGGTTGATTGAACTTCGAGGCGGTAACGACGAAAAGGACCGGACCGATCTTTAATTAAGGACTTAATTGGATAATTCATGCGTTCAACACGGGAACCCCGCCGCTGCTTTTCCGAACTCGATTCGATTTTCTTTGGAAATGAGGAGTATTCACTTTTGAAATGTAAACGAAGTCACGACGTGATAGGTGACATTTGCATGGTTATATATGTGTTTCTATTAAAAAAAGTTTTTTTCTACAAACGTCAAAAAATGACAAGGTTCGCGCATTGGCAAGAATATGCGAAGTGACCCTTTTTTTCATTTTCCTTTGTTACTATGACACCGTGCGCGAAGTAGTGTGCGAAATACTTACTTCGCACACTGCATGTAAACTATATGGGATTTTTATATTTCAACTTGGTAAATTTCTTGAAATCCACGTTTTCTTTAACATTGAGTGTTGCTTTCAACATAGAATATATTGCCCATAGTTATAATACCTAATTACTTGATTTGGAAAAACAGTTCAAACCAGTTCAATATTTTTTTTCATATTAAGCTAAGCGTTTGTAGAAAAAATTTTGTTTGCATCTCATGCGCGAAATACTTTGGTGATCTCGACAATTTTTTTAACTCGGCTGCGCCTCGTTAAAAAAATCAGTTCTCGATCACCAAAGTAGCATTTCGCGCACTAGATACAAAAATAACTATTTTTAACGGTGAAAAAAAGTAAAGACTGTGTGCATAGAAATATAACATTGGAAGCATTGTCTCAATCATTTTATATTTCAGACGATGTAAATTCACATTCACAGTTGTACAAAAAATGTTGTTTCTATTTCGTGCGTATAAAATTCGTGTTTTCATGGCACATTTGAGTGAATTTTTGGCCTCGACCTGCGGTCACGACCAAAAATTGACACTCTCATGTGCCATGAAAAAAACACTCATTTTACGCACTTAATACAAAAAAGGGTTTTTTTTCTTGCTACACTGTGCCTTAATTATACATTTGTCATAGAAGTTTTACCGGCAAATTTAAATAAAAGGTTTTCCAATAAGAGGTGTTACTTTAATATTTAAAGAAAAATGCCATTTTTCAATATAAATCATCGGATGTTTATTTCATTATAAAGAAGAAGCTATGCCGTTAATAGTGGAAAATAACATCAGGCAAATGACCACCACGACCACGCTTACAGGTCCATATCCTTTTAATGAAATTTTCCATAACCAAATCGCGAAGTGGCTGCCCTATGTCCTCGATAGCCTCACGAATTCCATCTAGATAACACGGTCCGGAAACTTTTTCCGCAAAAGATCAATGGTTTCGTTGCTTGTGTGGCACGTAGCGCATTCTTTTTGAAAGTAAGCGTTGTCCAGATCAATACTATCCAATTTCGGCCATAAAAACGTTTGTGGAATGCCTAATTCCAAAGAACGACGAGGAATGGACAAACCTGGGTTTTCTTCAACACTTTCGACTACAGCAGCAATATTCTCGGCTGTTCTTGAGCGACGTGCACAGGTTTTATTCTTCACAACACTAACTTGTCCCAACAGATCGAATTTTTCCACCAATTTCTTTATTGCGGTCCAAAAAATAGGCTTCACGACGACCCAAAAATGTTCGAGTTTTACGAACCGCCTCTGCCAAATTTTCACCAGTTTTATAGGGAATTTTAATAATTCCAATGCGTTCTTGAAGCGTGTATCGTTCCATTTTTATTAATGGCGTAGTTTTTACTTGTCAAATGTCAAAAAATGACAGCTTCGAACGTGACATCTACCGAAATAGCGGGCTATTCAAAATAACACCTCTTGTTGGAAAACCCTTTATGTATTCAACGAAGGTGAAGCTAAAATGAGGTTTTTGTTCAGAAAAAAATAGTGAATTAATTAGAGTCCATTAAAACATCGAAGTAGTATTCCCGTGCGGGTGGAAGGAACGAATCTGATATAGTATGAAAGTAATATGGCCCATTGAAAAATTGTGAGGTCAATCAATAGACTATGGAAGTTTCACCCTCTGACGCTCTGCATATTTGAAAAAACAGAAGAAAAGAGCCCTGACGTGAAGTCTGAAGGTTAATCCTGAGACTTATTCGACTCATTCAGAAAATTCATTCATTTATACAACTTTCTTATTAAACCTAACCTGAATATTTCAAGGTACGCTCAAGATTTGAACAGGAAAATTGAATTCATAAACTAATAGAAATAGTTCAATTGTACCAAAAGTTCTCAGAATATTCAATTTCAGATTTGAATATACTTTATAATGTATTTGTTTACATTTCTGCATACTCACTCATTTATGAAAAATCGTCTCGGGTTCATCGATAATGATTGAAGGAAACGATTTATTAATTAAAACATAATATACCGACTAAGATTCTAATTGGTATTGTTGAAGAAAATTGCTCAAAAACTAAATAAGCAGATTGGACAGATCAACCAGAATTGAATCATCAATATTGGGAACATAACTTCATGATAGTGTATTGGGAGAATATTTCACGGAAAACAATTACTGCGCCCTCTTTTCAAAACGTATACATATTAGTTTTTTGTACAGCTGTCAAAAAACTTGACTTTTCTTCATCACTATGGATGCGTAAAATATTACTTTTTTTCACCGTTAAAAATAGTATATTATATTATAAGGATTAAAAGTGCATATTTTTTTTACGAGCAATATTTGCAGTTGCGAGGCGTAGCCGAGCGAATGCAAAATTGCGAGTTAAAACAGGCACTTTTAGTCCGAATAATATATACTATTTTTTCTCCAACCAAGTCAAAATTACAATAAAATTGGTTTTTTCCAAAAATCGTTAATAATTTGGTTATAAATTTGAACACATACTAATCATGACAGTGATTGTCAAGTAGACGTCAAATGCAATTACTTTTAGTCCTAGGATTAAAAGTAGCGTTTTCAATCCTAGGATTAAAAACGCTACTTTGAATCCTTGGATTAAAAGTAATTTCATTTGACGTCTAGTTGACAATCACTGTCATTAGTATGTGTTCAAATTTATAACCAAATCATTAACGATTTTTGACTAAAACCAATTTTATTGTAATTTTGACTTGGTTGGAGAAAAATAGTAGGGTAAGTCAGGGTGATATGGCGAATCGGGTGAAATGGTAATTTACTATATTTCTTTTCCGAGTGCACAGATGTCGCTTAATGTCTGAGTACCAGCTGTTTCTGATGATCCGTTCAACGTGCACCTGCAAAAAGTTGGCCCCGTTTTAAAAATCGTACTAAATTTGTACAAAACTATTTGCGATGCTCAATAATTTGTATACGTTGCATGCGTTTATAGAGATTGCTTTCCGTAACGAAGGCCGAGAAGTATTTCTTGATATATTCTGCCATCTTAGTTTATTTATGTAATACATAACCTAGAAAACATGGCCTCTAATATTTCCTTTTTCTTGCTGTGCTATTCACCGTTTCACCCATAGGAATTGGGAGATATTGTGAATCCTGGCATGGGTGAAATGGTGAAGGATAAAAAGCGTATTTTTATAAGTTTTGTCGAGGGTTTTGTGGATGCATAAATTTTAAAAAATATTATAAAAGATATATTTTCTGTTGAAGCGGAAGGGCCTAGGACGAATCGCAGCTTTTTATCTTTCGTGTTTCTTCTGGTTAGGTCTGTTCGAGGGTTTGTCACTATTCCAGCAATCACCATTGTTCCAGGTAAGGACCACAGCAAAAAAAGCAAACGGAAAATCTTAGATACGTAACCTAAGAAATGAAAAATGTCCACCACTGACGCCGAATTGGAATCATCTTTGGATGTCGACTTGCAGGACGAGGATGACGGCATGGACGATGATGAGAGTTGTTGTGTAGGATGTGGTGAACTTGACAGTTGCACTAAAAAGGACGTCGATTGGATGGAATGTATTAGCTGCCAACATTGGCTGCATGAAGATTGCACAAAATATGAATCCATGTGTAATTTGTTCGGTAAAAAGCAAAAGAAGTAAGATCACCATTTCACCCTTGAGCATGGGTGAAATGGCGAATTTGGTTTGAAAAAAAAAATTCATTTTCCAGAGTTTCGTTATGCCTTAAAGAATTTATGGTACTGTTAAGTTGTTGTCTCTATATTTTGCCAAAGAAAAGTGTTTTCATTCTGTTTAAATATGAAATTTTTTGTCTTCTACACGACTCTTTCTTTTTCTTCACCATATCACCCTGACTTACCCTATATATTATTCGGACTGAAAGTGCCTATTTTAACTCGCAATTTTGCATTCGCTCGGCTCCGCCTCGCAACTGCAAATATTGCCCGTAAAAAAAATATAATAAATTGACACTCTCATGTGCCATGAAAAAAACACTCATTTTACGCACTTAATACAAAAATAACTTCTAATTCTACAATTACATTTTATTTTCGTAATTTTTTTTTCATAAAATTAATAGTTGAGTTGTATATTTTATGTAACCATAATTTTCAGTTTGATACAGAAAATAGCTAGCCAGTAGCTGCCACCAATCACTACTAGCATTTATCCACTGAATTTTTAACTTCTTAAGTTTTAATTCATCGAATTTCGTTTGGTATATCGGGAAGATTCCCCAACTTCCAGATAATCTGTTCTTAAGGATGGGGCCAATCCTGTCTTCCATCGAAAACTGTAATAAATCATTCAATAATTATTCAACATTCGAAATGCAAATTCTCAACCTCTTTTATAGCAATAACCTAGCGAATGTTATGGTCACAGAATAATTACGCGCAAGAGATGCTTTAAATAATATAATAATTTAGAGATCGTTTTATTATGCAAAGTTCTTCGTTTTCATATATGTACTTTTTTCTGAAGCACTGTTACACAAAGTTGAATTTTGTGTATTGAAGTTATTTCACAATTTTGCAACTCTACGTATTTGTGTTTTTTTGTTCAGAGACCGATATTAGAAAAACCCACCTTTTTTACTATCAACACTATAATATTGATTTCCATAACGAAGAATTTCAATATCAATTAATTCCATTGAAGGACTGCAAAATCCGCTTCACCCGCGGTTATGACCTTATGATTTGATGGAAATTGCAAAATGTTTCCACATCTGGAAACAGATGAAAATCGTTAGGGACCAAATCTTCATGGATTTCAGCCATTGTCAAAATGCTATTGTGACACGGTGAGTTATCCCCATGAAAAAAAGTTATTTCTCCTGTGAACCTGATTTTTCTTCACAAATTCTTTTTTTCAAGTGGTCTGAAAGGTTATGATTATATAAATAATTATTGATTTGTTCGTGAGCAAGTAATCCACAATCAAATGTCCCTTAGCATCCCAAAAAACTGATTCGCACCACTTTTGAGTCCCTTGTTTTCAAGATTATGGTGATAACCATACAGACACAATCTCATCCACAGTAAATCGACACACAAAATCAACTTTAAAATGCTCTCTCTTGTTGCTGAGAATGTCACATTCGAATGTGTTTTTGTCCCATTGTTAGCCCATGTGACATCCATTGTATTGTACACACATCCTTCTAAAACTCATCAAATCAGTCAAACAATTGCTTACACTGCCCAAAGAAGTGCCTAGGGCTTCTACTAAATCTCTTTCTGTCACTCGACGATTTTCCAATAAGATTAAGATATCCTGTATTTTTCTACGAATTCTGGTTTGTTGCTGTAATTAAATTACCTTATGAAGTGTTTAGTTTTAAAGGCATGTACAACCACGTTTAAAGTCATGAGGCAAATTTCTACTGCACTAATTAAAGGCATAGGGTTCTTGTACACTTTCAATATTCGTTCATGGATATCCTGGGATATCATGAATAGCTGTTGAACCCTCCAAAAATGAAAATTCAATAACTGATTGGTTATTTCCATTGTAAAATTCCATTGACACATCGGAGTTGAATGTCTTCCGAACAAAGAATGAATCAACAAATGGAAATGAAAGTTCATACATTTTAAGAGTGTATTTCAACTATTGTAAAACATAGCTGGATAGAAATGTAACGAAATCCAACATCAGATTGCCATGAACAATCCGGGACAAAAATAAATTAATAAAAATCGCCTAAAAAGTTTTTATCGTAAAACAAAAATATACCATCGAAACCACAGAGAAGTTCATCGAACGCAACAAACACAACAATTTCCGAAGCAATTCTCTCGTTTACACCCGAAAATCGCATTCCATCGCGTCGACCATGTGGAGTAGGTACCACCGGTCCCTACGTGGTCACGGTATTCGATGGTCCGTCCATCCGTACCTTCCTACATTACGAATGGAAGAATCTCCGCCGACCGAGGCCTACTACGGTATTTCGTTTGGTGCTCTACGTCTGCATTCCTGACATTCCCTTAGGCCAGCGGAGAAAGAGGCTTCTCTTCTTTACCTGGCGACACTTCGCGGGTCCTTATCTGCTCCGTCCGAAAGAGAACAGATCTTGGGCCTTCTTCGTTCTCTAGATCTAGCACATCCGAGCGCACATCTTTCGATGAATGAACGTCGTTAGGAATCGAATGGGTGTGTTCCGCGAATAAGGCGGTTGGAGGTTGAAGATTTCTATCTTTCGGATGCAGAGACCAAGCGGTTGTGTTATTAACACTGACGCCTGTCAGTGTGTTTCCTGAGGAGGATATAACTGGCGTAATACTGTCAAGTTGCTACTACTCAAATTTTTGCTTGTTAGTTTAGTACATTTTTCATATGAACATACAACTCTATCAATAAGTCATGCTTTGTATAGAAGCCATTTAGTATCGACGTGTCATTGAAATTTTACAATGATGAAAGTAGATAAGTATCGTCCAGAGATAGAATGCTTATTTTAGTGAGCTTCGAAAGCTGAAAAATTTTTAAAGAAGTGTATTCTTCGCCTTCAATTAGTACAGTAGAAAGATGGGTTGCTGAGTTTTATCGTGGTTGTACAAGCCTTGAAGTAGATCCATGTTGTGGTCGTCCAAAAACAGCAATCACACCAGAAATCGTATAAAAAACAGATATTTTATTGATAAATTGTAGTGACTGAAAGGGATTTTGTAAAAGCCCTGGGTATTTCGTAGGGCAATGAAAGCAATATTTTTACTGTAGTGTTGAGTTTCAGAAAGCTGTGTGTATTGGGTGTCGCAGTCGCTCACAAAGGTACGAAAGCACTTTCTAATGTGACATTTGGAGCGTTTTTGAAAGGATCAAATGCTCCGATACATCACTATGGAGGATGCTTGGGAGTCCATCACCATGATCCTGAATCAACAAGAGGCTAAAAAAGATTAGCACTCAGACAATAAGAAATCGCCTCAGAGAATATGATTTGGCCTCGTGTCGCGGCAAGAGGCCCAGCTCTTACCCCAGCCCATCGAAGGGCGCGTTTGGATTTTGCGAGAGAGCATATCCATTGGGAAGAGGCAGATTGGAAAAGAGTTCTCTACACCGATGAGTCTAGATTCTGTCTCTACCATTATGATCGACTTCCCTTGTATACAGACGTCCACCTGAACGATATGCTCAGTGCAATTTCCTGAGTACTACTGGTTTCGAGGGAAGGATCGATTATAGTATGGGGTGGAATATCTTTGACTGCTCGCACAGACCTAGTGGTCGTTGATAATGGAGCTATGAATGCTGAAAGGTATTAAGGAACATTCTTGAAGAGCACGTAGTGTCATTTGCCCTCTACATTTTTGAAAATTCCGTTTTTATGTTCGATAATGCCAGACTTCATCGTGCGCCCATCGTTCAGAAGTACAATGAAGAGGTTGAAGTCTCTCGAATGAAATGGCCAGAAAGAAGTCCAGATCTCGATACGATTGAGCAGGTTTTGGAATACCTCAATAGAAGGCTGAGAAGTTCAGAAAATCATCCAGCTACTCTTAATGACTTGGGAATCCAACTCAAAGAAATCTGGGAAAGAATTAGATCAGAACATTTAAAGATCACTCATTTTGAGTATGAACCGTCGTTGCCGAGCTGTAATTAACGCAAGGGGTGGAAATACCATTGTATTAAATCATTTATCAGCATTCCAGTATTTTGAAAATGGTTTATTTCCTTCTTTTACATAAGATTCGGTGATATATTGAATTTATCTTCCATTTAATGTGTCTTGTTTCGTTGAAAACCTTCCCGAGAGAACATAAAAAATAAGTTATGAAGTCAATGCAGAGTTGAGTTTCATTAAAATTGAGATTTTCAGAATGTGCGTTAATTTATATAATAAGATTTGGCTCCTAGCGATTTCCATGTGTTTCCAGATCTAGAAAAAGTCTCTACGTCTGCCGGCCTGGCATTGTCTGAGGCTTGCGGAGAAGGGAGCGTTCTCTTCTTTACCTGACGACACTTCGCGGGTCCTTTTCTGTAGGTCCGAGAGAGAACGGTTTTTGGGCCTTCGGCCTCTAGATCTAGCACATCTTTCAATGAATGAACGATTCTGTGGTCATTAGGAATCGAATGGGTGTTGTTCCGCGAATAAGGCGGTTGAAGGTTGAAGATTTCTATCTTTCGGATGCAGAGCTCTAGAGGCCAAGCGGTTGTGTAATTAACTTTGACGCCTGTTAGTGTGTTTCCTGAGGAGAAATACTGGCTTAATATGTACTAGGTTGTCAATAAGGTTTGCTACTGCCCTTATTTTTCCCTGGTATGTAGGTACAGTCTTCATATTGACGAACGTGAAGTTTCATTTTGATATGTCAATTCATTCTTTGTTTAGTAGCCATTAAAACAAGTATCGACGTATCATTGGACTTTTACAATGGAAAAAATCAAGGGTCATCGAGTTATTGATATTTTAGGTTAGGAAAGTTAAAATGAAACGGAAATTTATGACCGAATGTTGAGAGAATACTAGGACTCTTCGACTTGAATTAGCATGGTTAAGATAGATGGGTTGCTGAACTTAAACGTGGCTGTACAAATGTAGATCTATGTCAAAATCGTCGAGTGACTGAAAGAGTGAATGAGCAAATTACCAGGAATTGTAATTGGTGCCTTGATAACCATCTCACTCACTTCATACTATTCATGTGTCACATTGTCGGATCCTATACCAATGAAGAAATACTCGGAAGTTTTAACGCATAACATTGCCATGAATATCATAATAGTGAAAACAGAGAATGATATCAATCGATTGTATTCAACCAATATTAAACTCATACTCCGGATCTAATCTCGTCCTCGTTCAAGACAAAATGCTAGGAAGTGGTATCAAACAGAGCGACTATGGATGGCCATTTCGTCCTTATTAGGATTCATCAACACTGGATAGCTCTGAATGATACAAGGTATTTCCTGAAACTGCGAAATGCAAGAACGCTTCGGTCAATGCGACAAATAGTAAACATCTCGCTACTTCGTTCAAGGTTCATGTTATGGAAGAAGGTTTTCGTATGGAACTAGAGATGGCGTCTTCGGTATATTATACCTTAAAGAAGATGCCATTTCGCTGTGAGTTCCAAGAAATACCTTGTATCAGTCAGAACTATCCTGTGCTGATGAGTCCTAATAAGGACGAAATGGCCATCCATAGGTGCTCTGTTTGATACCACTTCCTTGCAGTCTTCAACGAGGACGAGATTAGCTCCGAAGTACGAGTTTAATTTTGGTTGATTACAATCGATTACTATTATTCTCTGCTTTCTAGTGAAAGCAGAATCTCAAAAGGCTGAATACTATAGTTAGTATTCAGCCTTTTCGGTGAATATTTTCCATCGTATTTTGAGATAAGTTTTAGATCTCTTTAAAGGCCGGTTTGGACAAGAATCGCTTACTCAATGACCAATAATAGACTATTTTTCACTCCTCCTTCACAATTAAAATTATTGCCTTCAGCCCATAATGTTCATAGGCATGAAGTATCTACGAATCATATTCCTGTTAATTTTCATCAAATTATAATAATACCTATAATCATTCAACCATCACTTCATGCTACATCTACAAGATTTGATGAAGTTATTCAGTTTATGTAAAAAAATCATAATTAAATGATTCGGGATATTAGTCTGAAAAATGATTTCATTCTCCTCAGTTTTTTCCTCGGGTTTTTCGATCTATCGTAAGTGACATAGTGAAAAATCCGAGATTTTTTTTACGACTTTCTTGTGATATTATCAACATTGCTTGTCAATCTAACAAGAAAGTAAATAACAGCCTAAAATTTCAATATACAGAGAGTAATGTGTTAAATTTCAAATACAAGCTTCTATAAAAGTGGATGGACTATAGCTATTATTCTCTTGGAATATTCCTCGGGAAAAAAAGCATTGTTCAGTTGTGTAATAATCTCGAATCTCTAGAATCTACTATTCAACACCGAACACCATATCGGAGATTTCGATATTTCGTTATCTCAATCCATTTAATCACCTTAACGGAAAAAAATCCAATAATAGTTATTTAATCAACTAGGTTATTAAAGACAGCGACTAATGGTCAAGATACGCATTAATAGTTCGAGACCATTAGTCGCTCGATTGATAACCGAGTTGCTTACAAGATTTTTCAGATGTTCTCAACATGAATTGTGTATAAATTCTTGATACATTCTCATTTTGCACACGATATACATTTGACATAATGGAATTTCTATGTTTCTATGTTCCAGTAGAGTTTTGACATTTCTCGTAGTGCTTATGAATACTTTGTGTACGGTTGCCATGAGGATTGCACATTAAAATAGCATAAATTGAACATTAAAATGCGTCATTAATGTTCAATTTCGTACACATTAAAATCACCTTTTATTTAGAGGTCGGCGGAAAAAATATACTTAAATCGATGACTTAACACTATATTTTTCGAATTTATTAAAAAGGTGAAAGGAAGATATCTTCTGCCTGGATTCTCAACTCGAAGCGGCGCGTTAATGAAGTAAAATTCCTGAATGAGTCAAGAGAGGGTCTGAAATACTTCGACTATCACTTGAATCTTGAACGTTACTGAGAGAGAAACCGGATGCTCCCACATGTTGCCTTTGAATGTTGTGGGACTAATATTACATTTCCGGTGGTACCCAAATATATCATGGGAGCTTAGGCGCGTCTTTTTCTATCTGCAGCGGTGCTCACTTTTGAGGGAGCGGTTGGACTTTGGACCCATTTTTTTCGATTTCTATTGAATGAAGATGGTCTTCAATTCGAATTTACTAATTCACATTCCAGATTGTACATAAGGAAAAAATATAAAATACAATAAAGAATTAAAATACTGTGTGTAAACAAATTCGAAGGACTTTGGGAGATGAGTCCTCGATGAAAATAAGCAGAGGGTGGTTCATAGGAATTTTTTTCGAAATCGACCCCCCTTCCAAGATACAGCCTTTGGAAGGCGATGACGAGTTGACAGTTTTCAATTTCTTTTAGAAGTCCTAAAAAACACTGAGTCATAAAACTAAACAAAATAAAATTCATTAAGGAGATGCCATAACTTTATTATTAGGGGTTGAAAATAACAACCCCTTATGATTTACCTTCAAAAATTGTTTTTGTGAGATTTTCGAAGAATAAAATCCTCTGATGGTTTCCCATTCATTTTTCCGAGAAAAGTATCGACTGTATCGAAATTTTGTAGGAGACTTTTTTCTCCAGAATTGAATAGGAAACCATAAGAGAATTTTATTTTTCGAAAATCTATCCCACGAAAACAATTTTGAACGAAAATCATAAGTGGTTGTTGAATTCAACCTCTAATAATAAAGTTATGAGATCTACAAAATTTGTTTGAGTAACATCTACTTAGTGTTTCACATTATTATGTAGGTAATGTAGGTATAGTTTTATAATTCAGTGTATTTAAGAAGCCATAAAAAAATTAAACAATGTCAACTCGTCATCGACTTCCAAAGGCTTATCTTGGAAAGGGGGTCGATTTCGAAAAAAAAATTATGTATATGAACTACCCGGAACTACCTCTGCTTATTTTTATCGAGGAATCATCTCCCAAAATTCCTTGCAT
Source organism: Propylea japonica (assembly GCA_013421045.1). NCBI lineage: Eukaryota > Metazoa > Arthropoda > Insecta > Coleoptera > Coccinellidae > Propylea > Propylea japonica. The sequence continues at coordinate 82,241,614 of CM024240.1, read as the reverse complement.
TTGTTTACACACACCCTGTATAATAAGTACAATAAAGAATTAAAATATACTCGATGAAAAGTATCACTCCTTTTTGGACGATATAATTATGAATTGTTACCTATTTACTAACCTGAGTTGACCAGAATTATCTCTCAGATCTAAAAATAGCCGAATGAATGCAGTTTTTATAAGAAATGAATGTATAATAGAATGGGCCTTCCCCGCCTTCCCATGAATGAGTAGGAATTTAGTTCATTCTACACCTTTTCCAATTTTAATTCAGAAAACTTAGAATGAAATTAAGAAACGGCAAATTGAATTTCAGAAAAGGGAAATTGTAATTCAGAAGTAATCAATTCCATTTCATAAAATGTATTACGAAGACGATAAGCAGGAAACAAATCTCTGAATCCTACTTCTGAATCAGAATTAACATCTTCTGAAATTATATTTGCCGTTTCTGAATTACATTTTACGTTTTTTGAATTATAATTGGAAAAAGTGTAGAATTTATAAGAATATTTCACTTGTGAAAACATATTTTAGATTATTCTGAGATATGTCATAGTACAGTCAAAGGCTATGAATGAAATGGACTCTTTTAAACACATTTATTTTCTACACACTTATTCCACTTTAAAGTTGAACACAACAGATGCAAAATTTCTGCTGACTTGAATAGGTAGATATACATCTAACAATATCTGTTTTGGGCGAGTTTTGGGTCAGTGGTAACAACCTATGTAAGAACATTTTTTTGATCACTTGTATGGGGGATTCACTAACACACGACACTATTTGTCAAAAAATCCATGACATTGGAATGAGATAAATATCATCTTTATGTTATCATAAGTGTCAAAATTTGTTCGGGAAAACCCATATACCTATAAAACTATAAGTATATGGAAAAACCCCTATGTAATGGAGCACAGATGGCATTAAATTAAAATGGCTTTTTTTTACTGACTATTTGTGACCTTTTAAAGTTTATCTGAAAATTTTCAACATTATTCGAGGTTTGAGGACTTTGAAATTTTAATTATTATTCAATTCAATATTTTCATTGAAATTTTGTGAGGAATAGGTATTCAAAACATCATACGCACATAGCCTTGCTTTCAATAAACTCTCATCATGATGATGGATGAGATGTGGATTTTCAGTTTCAGAAAATCTCAATCTCAACTGAATTAAATATTCTCGTGAGCTTATCGCAGATAAGTGAAGACCTATTATCTACAATCTAAAGAAATGCGCTGCATTGAAATTGACATTCTTTTACTGAAATACATGGATTGACCTTCAAAGCTTTCGTCTCAAATTCAAAGAATCCCCATGAGGTTATTGTGGATATTTCCAGGTAACATGAGTCGTTCCTAACATATTATGTTCAACCTTTAATGGAAAGAATGAATACTGAAGTAGATCTTGAATTCACTTCACATTCCAATCTGGAATAATCATTTCATTATAATCTTAAAAATCCCCATATCTCCTTGCCCCCTTCAAATGCTGACTCACGCCGTGATTCCTATCATTTCCTGGAATAATTCCAAAGGTTTTCCGCTTCAGAAACCAATTTCTATTCGCAGATCCACCTCTTTTACCACGGGCATCGTAGAGAACACACATAAACAAGTGTAATTATATACCTTCCGGTATAAATAATTAGTTTTTAAGAAATGCAGGGGAACAAATTTGGAAATTCAATTAATAACATCTCGGCTACAAGCCTGAACAAACAGGAATAATCGCATGGAAAATTACTTTTTCATTTAATTACACCCAAAAGAAATTCACTCTTCACTGCTGAACATAATTACCCATGAGCATAATCTGAAATGCATATAGGAAACAGAACCAGAGTTAGCGCATCCACCATTTCGTAATACTTGATTCCTAATGGAAATTGATTCATTCTTCTTCAATTCTTACTCAAGCACTTGCTTCTAGAAGTTTTAGAGTGAGTCAATCAAAAATTATCCACTAGCAATCAGATGAATCATCAGACTCTTGACAAATTGAGTACATTCGAACTAACCCTCTCAAAAAAGTTAAACAGATCCATTTGTATTTTTCGTTTTGATCACACAGTCTTCTTCAACTTTAAAGTGACATACATGCCTTGTTCTATGGTTTAAAACATAGAACATGCATCAATAATACGACTTAAGCTCATAGGCTTAGATATTCCCGAATTTACAATCCAAAGATCAAGGTCGAATTGTAATTCGAACATAACTGCGTTGAAGAAGGAAATAGACCGAATCAATATCAATCGATCAATTTATATACCTTGTTTCAGGCTCCTCTGCCTCGAAAACCTGATCGTGATCGTCCTCTGGTTGCTCCTGAAACTTTTCCATGCTTTCTTCAGTTCCTTCGCTTGTCAACAAAACGAAATCACCACGTCACAGATATCGAAACCGCAAAGCCCAAGGGAGCTTTTCCTTCGAACAAAAAAATCCAAACGGCTGAACGGAATCACTATTAAAAAGTTCGTAAAGTAAACTTTGAACGCAGTAAAACAACTACACTATACAACCACAACAAGAACGAAAGGGGTGACCACGAACCAACTAATGATAATGTCCGAAAGGGTCACTTAGAGCGAAAATAAAAATGATTTTTCGTAAAATGACGTAACTGAATACATCACTTCTATTGCGACCTAAAACGTACTAAGTCCAGAGTAGGCTCTCGCGGCGTTTGCTCAGTGACGCGGCGCAGACGACCACGCCTATTTCCCCGGAACCGCGTTCTTCCCCACCGCTGGAGGGGAGTACTAGCCCCCCACTACCCGCACTGGGCTGTTTATGTAACACGCTGCCAGATCCGCGCCTACTACCTTTATTGAATTTGAATTAATTGATCATAGACGTGGTTACTGCTGCTTAGGGAGCGCCAAATCCTCCTAATGGAATGACACATTCTATGACGAAACTATCATGGAGGAATTAAAATGGCGGATGGAGGAGGCAGTCTAAAATTGGATTCCTGTTTCGTTTTATGATTTTCGATCGATTGACGTACCGATTTTTGTGAGGAGATAAAGACGTTATCAGTTTGAGCAGTGATGATGAAAGACCAAGATTGGTACAGTCTATGATAACATTGATAATAAATGGTTCACGAGAGCAATATCGTGTTGTTCCAAATTATTCAAACTTCTTCTCTCACAAAATATTCTCTATAAATAATAAGATTAAATCAAGTTTAAAAATAATTATTAATTAGGTAATGACTGAGCTTCTGCATTTCTAGGATAATAGATTATAATTAAATTTAATAGCTGACAATGCATCAATTGACACTTCTACAATCAATTTTATTGTGGAGTAATTAATATTTCATATTATAATCTTTTCCGAGTTATCAATGTCCTCATAAATACAAATGGAAGTTCGATAGCTAATAACGAGTATCGAGAAACACCATCAAACTCCCTCCCGAATAAGATCAAGAATAACAATTAATTCAAGTAATATAGCTAGGTACTCATAAAGCTGAGATCAATTTCTTTCATAATATATGTTTATTCTAAAACTTGTATTACTTAGGTATAAGTACCTTTTATTTAGGTACTTATACGCTGTGGGCCCATTTGAAACCCAATTTGCCTCTGAAAAATTATTCAAACAGAGTTTTTGAATGAAATACTTTTTAAATAGATTTTTTTTATAGATTCTATTCCGACAGTTTCTAAATAAGTTTCAAATAACATTTGTAGTTAAGGTAACCTTTAAGGGTCATACAAACTCTCAGTCACCCTCAAGGGCGAACTACATATATGAATACGAGCCTTAGAGTAAAAAACTTTATTTTGCAACAGCCCCAAAAGCATCCAATGATAAAAATTTTGCTCCTTGCTTGCCCCCCCTGTATAAATTGATTAGGTAATTTTTCTACAATTAAGAGAAGGTCTCTCTAATCTTATTCACACAAAATTTAACCAAAATCCGGCAGATTAAAAAATAATTATTCAGAGACGAATTGGGTTCCAAATAAATTTGCACACAGTGTAGGTATATCTATTAATTTTATATTCCACATGTCTACCTATTAGGTAAACCTATCTACCTAATCAAAACTAATATTATAATGACTGAATATTTCTCAATATAGGAACAATAATTGCTCCGCGAAATTGAAAATGATTTCATTATTAATCATTAAATGAGATAGGGGAAAACCGGGATAGATGCCCCACTTTTCGAATTTGCCTCATATTTTTGAAAATATTGATTTTATACTTAAGTATGTGTAATTTCTATGCGTGTATAGGAAGCCCCATTATTTGATTTGAAATACTCAGACTTTTCTCTGATACCTATAGCAATCCCAAATTTCACAAAAATTTGATTTTTGTAGAACACTTTTTTTTGGGATAGATGCCTACAAGTATGGATAGTTGAGTTGCCCCACCATGAAAATACTGGGAGGGATAGATGCCCTTCATACTGTGTGAACCAAAAACTCAAATAATTACAATGAGATTTTCTATGCTTAAAACAGCAACTTTATCTACGCAAAATGGATCGAATTAACAATTGTACATTTTTAATTGAAATTTAAAAGCATATATTAAACGAAAAGTTGCTTTCTTCATATTAACATAAAGCATTATTCCACACATTCATAATAAATTAATGAAATAATAAGTCTCAACAAAAATGATCAGGAATCAAGTTTAAAATCAAAATAACACAATGAATCGAAAATCTGCTACGAAGATATGGTTTTAGTTTAGATGTCCTAAGGGCCACCTATACCCCAAAAAATCAGGGCAACTATCTTTTTCAATAGGGATAGACGCCCATGATTTTTTTTAATAAATTAAGAAGAAAACAAAAACTATTTGTACTTAGATGTACACTCAATGAAACACTGTATTGAAGTAATAAAAAAATGAATGAATTTATTACCACTTCAAAAGTTATACAGCGGCAAATACTTATCTCTAAGACTTTGGCGTGTTTGTGAAGTTTGTTGCGGAGATGATCGCACACACTAGCGAAAAACGGCTTCACTTTACAATAGCCATCACAAAACTAAGGTCCAAGATGACTGTAGCAGCTACTTAAAAAATTCATTTTTTGATACATGTTTCGGTAGTTAGGTATTTTGAAAATGGGGCATCTATACAACTGAGGCATCTATCCGGATTTTACCCTATGTGTCAAAAATCCGATTGAGGTGAAAATCATCGTTATCGTTCGAGTAGCCTGAATATGTATTTGTGTTAAATATTTTTTATAATTTATAATAATTGCTCTGTAGAGTTGATATGTCTAGAATGGATTCCTTATACCTACTGAATTACCAAACGTGTCTGATGGTATGAATAATATCCACTATTTTCAATTAAGAAACAAGTCACGTAGAATATCTTTTGGTAAAATATTTTAACCTTTTTGGGCCACTTTCATTTGATATTCACATGAGAAGAGTAATCTTCAACTCAATAAAATAAAAGGTTCTTGGAATGTCCTTTAAAATATTGTCTGGTATACGAGCAAATACACTTCAATGAATGCATTATGCATTGACAAAACTTACCAATTTCATGAATTCCTGAAACTCAAGCAATTATTCTAATTTCTCGTGCCTACGAATAACAGAATCAACATCTTTAATTCACAATAAATAATGAAAATTTAGTATGTACCTAATAATACTTTTAGAAATACCCGCATATTACAACACATCATAAAGAATATATTTATTGGACACTATTACATTGTTGCAGCATACGGTACATATACGATGGAAAGAAAAAATAATTTTTTTCACAACTCTATTGGGACCACGTTTTAACGACCAGCTGAATTAGATCGCCTAGAAGAAAATGAAAAGTATTAATTAAATTGAAAAATTGTGTACCAATGCCCGTGAAAATCTGTATGCAATAAAATTAGTATGCCTATACTCCACAAAAAAAATGACCAATAATCATAAAAAGCATGAAATTGGAAGAACGTTTAATGAAATCAATTTCTTCATTTTTATAATTATTTGTCAGTAGAAATTTTCTTTATCTAATTGTTTCATCAGGTATCACAACCCGTCTAGAAAAAAGTAGAGAAATCTTTCGATAATTAACAATACCTATCTTGAGCCATTACTATTAATTGCAGACACACCCTGACAAGTAATTAAAAACTAAAATTATCCAATAATCATGAATATCTCAAGATATCACTCCAGAAATGTTCTGTCGAAAAGAATACGACGGAATTCATTTCTACTGATGTAAAATAATTAGATTTAGAAATTGATTTCATTAATTCGTCTTTCAAGTTTTACATTTTTATGATTTTTTGACAATAAATAGTTATTTTTGTATTAAGTGCGTAAAATGAGTGTTTTTTTCATGGCACATGAGAGTGTCAATTTTGGCCGAGACCGCAGGTCGAGGCCAAAAATTCACTCGAATGTGCCATGAAAACACGAATTTTATACGCACGAAATACAAACAACATTTTTTGTACAACTGTGAATGTGAATTTACATTGTCTGAAATACGTATAATCATTGAAGATAATGCTTTCAGTACAATATTTAAATGAATCCAGTGATCTTTCTGTGTCGTAACTATAGAAACAGTTTGTTGAAATTGTTTGAATCTTTGACAGTATTTGCTCGTAGTTGTTTCAATTTCGAATTATTTTAAAGAAGATGAATGTTGAACATGATAGTGGTAGTGATATCCCCGCAGATATGGCTGAAGAAGCAAATACAATTGTATCTTATATGTTACCAGCCAAATCAAAGCTAATAATATGAGAAAACATATAACCAATTTCGAGAATGGCGCAACAAGAACAACGTAAAAAAGGTTTCTGAAAATGTGCTCACATGCTTTTTCGAGGAAAAATAAAAAAATTTTTAAACCTTCCAAGTTATGGAGCTCAATGTTAAAAAAACATCGAATGTCAAGGAAAATATTGATATAAGGAATTTTTCAAAATTGGTCCCGCTTATTAAGAACAAACGCGTCGGATACCGAGGAAAGAAATCTAAAGTGTTATGGAGGGATAATATCAATAAATTTCTCAGAGATGCTGATGACGAAACTGATTTACTTTATAAGGTACAGATACAATCATAATTTTGTGAAATTAGTTGTAATTAAAATATTCATTATTTTTAAGTTGTTCTAATTTTAGTTATCAGCAGTGAAAGTTTACAATCAGAAGTACGAATTTAAAGCTGATTAAAACAGCAATATTGAGATCCAAATACATACAGGGTGTCCCATTACTCGACGTCAACCCGGAACCGGGTGAAAAGGCAAGTAATGCTGGTTGTCAGAAAAATATAAAAAAAAATCTAAGTTGCATGATTTTAAAATAATGCTCATTTAAAAAAACACGCAAAATTCCACACCCTGTGACAGTCTTTTCGCTCCTGTTGCCACAAATATCAACTTTTTCCAACTTTTTTCTTTGCTGTGTAACCTTGAATAATGCTTGTCTAAACTGTAATCAAAATTTTGAAACCAGCTGATCTAGGTTTCAAAAAAATAGAGCTTACTTCTCAGAAAAAAAATTCGAAATAAACAATTGCCTAGTTTAAACTGACTGTATTGAAAAAAAATGTACTACGTAGGTTTGGCATGTTTTTTCAAAAGTTGGCGCATTTAGTGAGGATTCCAAAATGGTATAATACTTGTTAAACTGTAGCTGCCGTAGTTCAAATTTATTTTCGATTGCCTTTGAATACACGTTTTCGTTAACTGCTTCCCAGTAATAGAGTCCAATGGATTCAAGTCCGGTGAACGGGGCGGCCACGAGATTGGACCAGAAAGTCCGATCCATCTTCCGGGAAAAAATGTTATCAGAAAAAAAAAATTCCAGAGAAAATAATTTTTCAAGAAAAAATTTTTCCGGAGAAATTTCTCTGGAATTTTTTTTTCTGGTAACATTTTTTCCCGGAAGATGGATCGGACATTCTGGTCCAATCTCGTGGCCGGCCCGTTCACCGGACTTGAACCCATTGGACTCTATTACTGGGAAGCAGTTAACGAAAAAGTGTATTCAAAGGCAATCGAAAATAAATTTGAACTACGGCAGCTATAATTAAACAAGTATTATACCATTTTGGAATCCTCACTAAATGCGCCAACTTTTGAAAAAACATGCCAAACCTACGTAGTACAATTTTTTTTCAATACAGTCAGTTGAAACTAGGCAATTGTTTATTTCGATTTTTTTTTCTGAGAAGTAAGCCCTATTTTTATGAAACCTAGAGCAGCTGTTATCAAAATTTTGGTTACAGTTTAGACAAGCATTATTCAAGGTTACACAGCAAAGAAAAAAGTTGCAAAAAGTTGATATTTGTGGCAACAGGAGCGAAAAGACTGTCACAGGGTGTGGAATTTTACGTGTTTTTTTAAATGCGCATTATTTTAAAATCATGCAACTTAGATTTTTTTTTATATTTTTCTGACAACCAGCATTACTTGACTTTTCACCCGGTTCCGGGTTGACGTCGAGTAATGGGACACCCTGTATATTAAATTGAAAAAAAATGTAAATACATGCTTCATTCAATTTTATGAAATCAGTAGGATTGCCATATTTAACTATGTATAGATATGATAAAAATCGAGAAGTATGAGCACTATATGTCGACATAACATAATAATTAATTGAATATACCCTAGGAATTTGTCATAATGAGAATGAAATGGTCTATTAGATTCAGATGAATCACATTATTGCCGATCTCATTCTATTGATTCAAAATATCTTTTACTTATACTAGATATTGTTGGAAACGTGCAGACACCATGAAAATAGAAATATTCTGTGTAAGTGACATAACTTTCCTCAAATCTAGTTTATGGGTCGATTACATTGAGATACTTTACAAGCAGCTGTTATTGAACGAATTTAGTAACTGATTGTAAATTCGCTCAGTGTAATCGTGTTCGCAAGCCAACAATCTGATTGTAAAGAGTTACTACTAAAGTTGAAAGCTGGGCTACGTTACAAGCTAAATCGCTAGCGTTTTGGCTGGTTGGCATATAAATAAGTCGTGTGTAATCACAGTTGCTACTGAACAATCTGTGAGTTCTCATCTACTCGTTGGTTCCTGGGTTCTTAAATTTGAAAACATATTTGCATTTATCTCAGATCCTTGACAACGTTACAAACATAAACCTCAGGTGGATCGCTAGATTGTTGGCTACTCAACGAGTAGACAGTTTTGTGTGTAATCATCACAGCTTGTAAAGTATCTCAATGTAATCGACCCATAAACAAGATTTGAGGAAAGTGATTTCACTTACCCAGAATATTTCTATTTTCATGGTGCCTGCACGTTTCCAACAATATCTACATTTCGTAGTCCTCAAAAGAAAGTCTTAGATCAAAAGGAGTGTCAGTAGGTATTCTGAATAAATTGCGAACAAAAACTCTGAGAATTTTCAATGAAATTAACCAAGTTGTCTTGTTGATGTAGTTATCTTCAACCACCCAGATCCGTTTTCGTATGAATATTTGGAGCGGTTTGAACTTTGAACTAGGTCATCCTGTGTACAACCCAAACTCATAGGAAACGGTTCCCCTCGGTCCTTCACCTCCCCAAAATCGGTCCTAGATCGATTTTTTGTACCTGAAACCTGCGGCCCTAGCTAAGCTAGTACCACGGCCGCTATATCCGAAAAGAATGGATGGAAACGACAGCTGCGCTCTCCGCCACGACTAGAAAAACCCCCGTAGCATTATCACGTGTGAAATGGTTCCCTACGCCGTGAAATTTCGTTACCCACCGAAAAAACTTGAGACGCCACAAAAAAATGCAGGTACCATCGTGATGTTTCCCCCCGTATATATACGATGACTGTTGTAGTAGGTTCGGAAGTGAAAGAGATAGAGGAGAAGAATCGAATTGAGAGGGCCGACGCGAAGTCAGAATTTTATGCATGATTGTACGTATTAGAAAGAGGTTAATTCGTAAATTTGAATATGCTGAGAGTTCAATATTCATGCACAAATCTTAAACTCACTTTGAAATTTAAAAATTTTCAAACCCAGTTTGAAAGATACAGAAATAGTTATTTATTATACAAGGGAAAAAAGTATTAGATTTTAGCTCGAGGTTATGTTGTCTCCCTCCGCTTCGCGTCGGGAGACAAAAAGCCGAGAGCTAAAATATAATATTTTTCCCGTGTATAATACACTATTTTTTTCTGTGACAGGAAAAACAACCATTTAATAGTGAAAGAAATATAACTGTTCACGAAATTACTTTTTTTTCCCGGGAAAAAAGTGAGTACTTTTTTCCCGGCTACATAGAGAATCATTTTTTTGACAGGGAAAAAAGTAATTTCGTAAAAAGTCATATTTTGTGACCTGTCAAGAGATATAAAATGTTAAATTTTTTTCCCGTCACAGAAAATAGTATATTATATTATAAGGATTAAAAGTGCATTTTTTTTTACGAGCAATATTTGCATTTGCGAGGCGCAGCCGAGCGAATGCAAAATTGCGAGTTAAAATAGGCACTTTTAGTCCGAATAATATATACTATTTTTTCTCCAACCAAGTCAAAATTACAATAAACTTGGTTTTAGTCAAAAATCTTTAATAATTTGGTTATAAATTTGAACACATACTAATGACAGTGATTGTCAACTAGACGTCAAATGCAATTACTTTTAATCCAAGGATTAAAAGTAGCGTTTTTAATCCTAGGATTAAAAGTGTTGCTAAGTAACGAGTGAATTTTTGTACAGTAAGGGAACTTATGACTTTTGCACCTGAAAATAGTACAAAAATGTCATCATTTTTTTATGGTTGGAGAAAAAATTTATTTTTTGTACAACTGTTAAAAAAACTTGCCTTTTTTTCATCACTATGGATGTCTAAATAATTACTTTTTTCGCCGTTAAAAACACAGAAAGATCACTGGATGCATAGTATGTAATATTGTATTGAAAGCATTATATCTTTAATAATTATATTTCAGACGTTGAAAATTCAAATTCACAGTTGTACAAAAATTGTTGTTTGTATTTCGTGGGTATAAAATTCGTTTTTTTATGGCACATTCGAGTGAATTTTTGTCCTCGACCTGCGACCTCGGCCAAAAATTGACACTCTCATATGCCATTAAAAAACACTTATTTTACGCACTTAATACAAAAATAACTATTTCAAGATACGATTCCATACCTACACAAAAAAAAACATTTGAAATTTTTTTTTAACTGATTTTGCACACTATTATATTTGAATATTCAAATACCTTAAAATGAAATAATATAACATTTTAGGGAAAGTAAATTAAATTTTGGAAAAGGTTAGACAAAATTTCAAAACAAGTTCATATTCATTCACTTTAAAAACACATTCAAACCACTACTCCTTTGTGGAAAAACAGAACTGCAAGAAATTAATTATCTTCTTATTGTATTTTTTTAAATCTCAGTGGCGTCAACTTTCAATCTGGAAGACTGGAAGACTTCATCAAACTTTCTTATTTCATTCTTGCTCATTTTTTCTTTTGGGGGAATAGCGATACCAAAGTTTTGATCCCAATTTTTGTATGTAAGTACTCGGTCGAACTTAATGATAAAAAAATTCGAGAAAAGCCCTGAGCAGGAGCTTTTGAGCGCTCGTTCTTTGGTGGAGCAATAAGACTATTATCTCAAAATTTTATATGAGATTTGGAATTGATACCAAACATATAAATGCAGAATCTCAGCACAATCAGAATTAAATTATAAAAATTAAATTCTATGGTTCTGATGATGCGATCCTCTTGAAATTTCGCATGAACATCCAGTATAGTAGTGTTCATTCACGAAATAATTTCACTCAAATCGGATATTCTATTATGGAAATATAAAGATTCTTCTTTCAATATTCCAATTAAATTTTCTATGGCTCTGTTAACACTATGACCACAAAATTTTGCATGAAAATTCAGTATATCAATCTTTATTCACAGAAAAAATTTCACTTCAATCGGATATCATGTTACGGAAATATAAAGATTTTTCTTTTCAATATTCCAATTGAATCTTCTATGGTCCTGTTGACACTATGGCCACAAAATATTGCATGAGGTCTGTTATCAGCATCTTGCATTTGGTCGTAACATTTCATTCCGATTGGTTTCGTATTTCCTGAGATATTGAGGAATAAAAATTCAGATTGGCCATATTTTATGGAACACTGTACGATTTGGCTGGTTAACGAACCGAGCCATTTTGGACCCGGGTGTCAATTCTCGGGATCACTCGTTCGACGAACGATACGTTCGTGACATTTTGACAGTAGATTTCTTGAAATTGTAAAGATTTTGTCCGTTCAAAATGAATGTACACTTTCGTCCGAACGAGTATTTGACGATATGCTCAGGAATTAACTTGTTTCGAACTATCCCTTCGATTTTACTCGCTCACGAACGTATACGTTCGTGAGCGAGTGATCCCGAGAATTGACACCTCGAACTCATCCTGAAATTTTCAAGTCTCTAGGACAATCCCTTCGAAAGTTATTGTGCGAACGGACGGCCCCACGGACAGAATTGAATTTGACCACGAATTCGTCATCAGGGAGTCTAACCCTATCGTTTGAGACCATTTTCGGCTCAAAATTCGAAAATTACATACATTTGGCAAAACGATATTCCACTCGTTTAAGGAGAACGAGCGCTCAAAAACGATTTAAAGAACAATTCTGGCCAGCCGACTGTAAACACTGCAACTTTCGTTATGAATGAGTTAGGATGCAATAGTTACGTATTGTTGAGTATTTCGTCGATAAATATAATTTTTCTAATGCTCCGCAGATTTCCTCATTCGAAAATCAACGAGTCCATGAAATTAAATTATTTCATTTCTTGGATAAAGAAAACATACGTGTGTATGGCGAATAAATCGAAATTTCGGGATGAAGATGTACCTATCGAAAGAATGATAAAAATATTAGTGATATAAAAAATTTCCAGGTAGTTGTCCTGACATTATCTACAATCCACCCATGATAGGGTTTCTGAATATTTCTCCTATATCTCCGTAACCTTGGCATTAAACTATATTCTCTTATACTAGTCCGGTCATTTTAGACATAAAAATAGTGATCAAATAAAGAAAATTCCGACAAAGCCAAATTTTTGTAGAGACCTTAGGTTTACCACAAGGAATAAAGTCTCAAAAGTCCCCATCAGTCCCATGTGAGCTTAGGGACTTATTCGGGGTCAAAGGTCAAAATTTTAGGTTTTTTGGATTTTTCTCGAAAACGGTAAGTTTTATCGAAAAAGTACCTCGGAGCAAAGTTGTAGATCTTAAAATTCTCTATAAAAATGGTTCCCATGATTTTTTCTCTAAGACCCACTATTTCCCAGATATTGCGCTTGTAAGAATCAAGTTCTACATAATATGCACACATTTCCACACCACCTGTGAGGTAGTGTACTCGGCGCATTTTTTTTAACGTGGTATCCCCGGTAGGCCTATTCCACGAACCTTTATGACGTTATTTTCAGGAACAATAATTATTTAATAGTATGAAGATTATTGATATGGGTTACTGAGTTTAACTTTTATTTATTACTTTAATCTGACTCATACTCTTCATATTCAACTTCACCAATCATGTTTTCTTCAATTTCTTCTTGTTCTTCTTCTTCTTCTCCTTCCTGTTGATGAACGCTTAGAAATTGTTCAAATGAAGATGAATCAGTTGTCTCTTCATCAAAATCACATGAATCTTCCTCTCTTGTATTTAATTGAACATTTGAGCAAGAGACACCTTGGCAATTGGTACACGCTGGAGAATACTGCAATCCTACTTTTTTACAGCCACATTTGGCACTACAACCTTTCTTGCAATTGCAAAAAATAGTGTTAAGAAGTTTTTCTGGAGCAGGGGGCAGTAAAGTTCGAATCGGTTCCAAAGTATTATTTATCAATTTCCAACCCCCAGTCTTCAGGGTTCAGTTCATTGCCTTGCCATGTCTGAACTTGATAGTATACTCGAAACAAATGTTGAGTAGCAGATGCCGATGTTGGAGGAAGACAAGATAGCTGTACTTGCTTTTTGTTTCGTGTATTTTTCACGAATGTTAAATATCTGTACGTATCTATGCAATCAATTTTTTTTGGAGCTCCATAAACCGCAAGAAGAAACCGAATTCCTTTAGTAATTAGTATTTGAGGTGAAGAATTAATTTCTGTAAATACTTTTGCGCAGTCAATCAAATCATTTTTTTCAAATAATTTTAATACTGAATTTTTGCCCCTTCGAAACATTGCTGACGTAGTATCGCATCCGGTTATCGCATGTAAAAATAAAATAAAGTTTTGGCATTTCGGATAAGCTGATAAACTTTTTGAAGAATATATTTCTGTCCGTTGCTGCGCCTTCCCAGGTTTTAAAAAGTAAATAATTTTATCAGATGGAGTCCTTGCAGTGAGTAGTACTAATAAATCAACATCTTCACCCACTACAATAGCTGTATTTCTTGCATTAAATTGTTCTATTGCTGTTTCAATTATGAGGACATCGGCGTCATTAGGAGCTTGTTTCACGGCAATATTTTCAGCTGTTAATTTGTTACTCAACATAGAAATAAAACGAGATTTATTATTAATGTTTGCAAAAAAATGTTGTTGATTAACTGGAACTGTCATAAATTCGTCAAACATTATGTCGGTACCTGAGGATGTTTTTGTAGCACGACGACGTTGTTCTGCAGCTTTTATGTTCTTTGTTGTGTCACTGTAGCCATCAAATACTACCGTAACTGTATGACCATAATGTCTACGTAAATACTGAACATATTTTTCAAAAATTACGTTAAAGGTTTCTTCTCGATCCCACACAACGTGATGTAGTAGATATCCCCCATCAATAACGTAAGCAGCGTTTGTACAATCAACCTCAGCATTGACTGATTGAAAGCAATCGTAAAGAGCCGACTTCATTGTTTTACGCATTGCAGCTGCATCGAAGAGTGACAACGGGTAAGGAGCTAAATCATATGCGAAAAATGTTTCAATTTCATCCTCAAAAGTCTTAGTGACACTCATACGTTGAAATAATAATACTTCTTCGTCGTGAACTTTCACAGTGCTACTCACAGCTAAAAGAGGAAGTACTTTATCTGTGCGTTTCAATGTTGTTCAAGTAGAGGGGATTCGGTAAGGGACCGGCGGTCATTTTAGAGTAAATTTTCTTAGAATAGTATAATGTATACATAGAAGAGGCACGAGTAGGCATTTTTGCTTGCTTTAGTACCTAAATATGTATATACGTGGCATATGTGTGCATACTATGTAGAACATGATTCTTACAAGCGCAATATCTGGGAAATAGTGGGTCTTAGAGAAAAAATCATGGGAACCATATTTATAGAGAATTTTAAGATCTACAACTTTGCTCCGAGGTACTTTTTTGATAAAACTTACCGTTTTCGAGAAAAATCCAAAAAACCTAAAATTTTGACCTTTGACCCCGAATAAGTCCCTAAGCTCACATGGGACTGATGGGGACTTTTGAGACTTTATTCCTTGTGGTAAACCTAAGGTCTCTACAAAAATTTGGCTTTGTCGGAATTTTCTTTATTTCAATTGTCTAAATTGACCGGACTATACGCCCACAAGAACAGAAATATGTTCATAAAACATGGACAGATCCACGACCATCGAACAAGATCCAGGAACAAATTTGTGACCCTAATGCTTCGACTGACTACAACTCAGAATACACATGTTTTCAATTCTTTGAAGGTATTCAACAAAGTTCCACTGCAAATAACATTGATTCTACTCCATGGAGGAGATCCTGGAGTTCAAATTTTAGTCTCAATTTAAAATCATTTGTAATTGTTTTTGCCGGAATTTTATTTTTTAATGTGTTTTTATACAGAGTGCTTTTGATATTATACTTTCCATATACATGACATACCCTGTAAATTTTTGAGGAAAAATATACATTATTATATTTACATTGGTAGAGTAAGTGGTAGAGTTCGATGGTAGTAGCACTCACACTTCCCCTATTAAGAGCATATGTAAACAGATGCTAGTGAAGTGACAGTAGAGTACTAAAGATAGTGCACGGTAGAGTATAGAGTGGATAGCATGTCTGGAATAGTACACGCTACTAACCCATCCCCACTACCACAATTTTACTCTACTGGTATACTACTTGACTATACCAAACCAATTAAATGTGAACTTGTGAACGTGTAGTACGTCCACCGACACTTGCCCTGTTTTGGTAGAGAATAGTGCGTCTTCCTAGTCTACCTTGTGTGATTAGACTCATTTTCAGTTCGAACTATCCTCTTGAATTATTAGCTAAGTAACTAAAGTTACTCTATTGAAATGATAATCCAGTCGAATTGTGCTTTTAGCAGGAAAATTTTGGAGTAGTTTTGATTTTTTTCATTTTTTATGTTTTTTAGGGAGCTGAATCCGAATTTGAGGTTTGCATAGACTTATAAAAGAATGGACAGGACGTGTGAGAGAGAACATTGACTTCAGAATAGGATAGAGTAATATTAGTGCGAAGCACAGAACATATAATAAAAACATTGAATCGCATTAGATATTTTTATGTAAAAGTCACGTGACGCCCTGTCCATTTCTATGTCTATGGAGGTTTGCTAACAAAATTTCGTGACGGAACATAGAAAAAAATACAAAAAAAAATAAAAATCTCATGCTTGGTCAGTTTTTTGCTTATCACTCGGAAACTATCAACTTTTTGTGAAAAACCTTTCCATACAAAATGAAAGTACATAAAATGTCCAACGAATTGTACTACCACAGCTTGTTCTGCGACAATCTGTTCTGGCTGAAATTATAGTTTAAAATGAGGTATTTTCTCAATCAATGAAAAAAAATTCTATTGTTCCGATGATGCGATTATCTTGAAATTTTGCATGAACATTCAGTATATCAGTCTCGATTCGAAAAAAAAATTTCACTCGAATCGGATATCTTGTTATGGAAATAGTGGGAACAGAACCATAGAAAATTCAATTGGAATATTGAAAAGAAGAATCTTTATATTTTCATAACAAGATATCCGATTCGAATGAATTTCCGAGTAATAAACAAAAAACTGACCAAGAATGAGATTTTTCATCTTCATGTTCCGTCAAGAAATTTTATCAGCAAATCTCAGATTTGGATTCAGCACCAAAAAAAATTAAAAATGGAAGATATTACAACTACCCCAAAACTTTTACGCTAGGAGTTCTTTTAAGCACAAATATACTGAATTATGAATAAATTTCAGTATGTATTTCCGTAAATGCAGAAGTACCCATTGCAAAATCTGAAAAAACTCATGAATTCTCATTCGAAGTGTGTATTCAAAATTGCAAATAAAATTCTCCTTCGTTCAAAAAGATTAGTCAAGATCAAAGCTTCAACTTCTAAAAGTCCAATCTTCATAACTGATCATTTCGGGGACATCCTTTATGTACCGTTATCTGGCAGTAGGTATGTATAGCAATGCGGAAATAGTCCTATGGCAACGTCGCAATAATACCGACAGATCCACAAAATTAATATCATATTTCTGGCTGGCAGCGAGCCCTATACTTAGGGTATCCTTTCCCGGAACAAAAAAGAGTTGCTAATTATTGGTTTAACCCTGCCGTTTTTCCATTTAGCTGGAGGAACCCTGGACCATATGGGAGTTCTCTTTGCCCAGCACCTGCCCTCCATTATTTCATCGTTTGTTTTTCGAGGTTCCACGAAATGTTTGCGGTTTTAGACGGAAAGACTAATTATGCATCATTCACGATTTTCGTTATTTTCAATTATTATGTGTGTGTGTGTATTTGCGAATTCGCAGGAACTACCTACTGTGTACTCGAATTATTGGTGAATTTACCGAAAATGATGATGTTTTGGCTAAGGCCATGTTACCAATTCACTAGCTTCAAAAGGTAGAGAACTAACTTATTGATCGATTACGGAGATTGGTTTCCTTGGTCATTTATCAAACAATATATAGTCCGTTCACAAAAGTTTGAGCCGTCGGTTGGCCATGATAATTTGGCATATTCCACTGTGTATATTGAAATTTTAGATTATGTTGTTTATTTTCTTGTCATATTGATACGCAATGTTGTCAATATTGCATACAGTTCTCTGATAACTCGAAAGCTCGTCGGACGAGGCCGGGTACATTCGACAACGTTGATTTTATTTCACGTTATGACAGCAAATATAGCCAACTTCAGATAAATAAACAAACGCCTTCTATGCGCTCAAACTTTCGTGAACGGACTATATAGTCCGTTGAGAACATAGTAGGCGTTTCTTTATTTATCTGAAGTTGGCAGTATTTGCTGTCCTAACGTAAAATGAGGTCAACGTTGTCGAACTGCTTCCTCCGACGAGCTTGCGAGTTATTAGAGAACTCTATGCATTATTGACAACATTGCGTATCAATCTGACAAGAAAATGAACACCATAACCTAACATTTTAATATACACAGTGAAATATGCCAAATTGTCATGGCCAACCGACGGCTCAACCTTTCGTGAACGGAGTATACATCATATTTCTGATTATCCCAGAGCACTAAGGTGATCAGTTTGGAAGATTCTGAGGACATGAACTCAGTTTCTTGTCAAGTTTTTTTGTACGTGCTCATCACAACTTCACATTTGTTCCAAATATAATGAGGAATACAAAAAGCATGAGTTTAAGACAGTTATTATTATTGGGCTATTAAAAGGTGCACTTAATGGAAATCTAATTGACCATAAAAATATTTTTTTACTTTACTTCGTTTATGTCCTTTCTGTGTTGATATAAAAAGCTTTATCTCACCCTGTAGAAAGATCTGCATTTGAAGAATGTACTTGATAAGAGACAATTTCTGCTCAATGGGCAAAGTATCAATGTTTTTCAATATGCGTTTATAAGAGGTGCTTGCATTCTCAAACACACACTTTTACAAGATCTTACTTAAATGCAGATTTCATTTGTTTTGGGTTTCAAGCTTAGCTCTTATAAACCTTATAGGCAATTTGTAACCTTCAGTGCTAGGTGCTAGTATGACATATTGTATATCTTGGATCAGCCGTACCAAATTAAGTTCAACAAGAGTTCAAATGTTTCCTGTTCTCTGGTAAAGAAATACATGAACGAGATGGAATATAAAAAAATAAGAAAAGCCCTGAGCAGGAACTTCTGAGCGCTCGTTCTCTGGTGGAGCAATAAGGCTATTACCGCAAAATTTTATATGGGATCTGAGATTGAGGGAATAGTCTTATTGCTCCACCAAAGAACGAGCGTTCAAAAGCTCCTGTTCAGGGCTTTTCTAATTTTTTTCATTTCAGTTTATGAAATTGTTTGAACGGTCACTATGTGTTTACTCAACCAATTATATTTACTTTTAAAGCTTCAATTTCTTTCTTCTTCCTTCGTTTCATAACGGAGATAGGTCTGAATTATATGAGGCACTCTAGAAACATACATTTTCTATACAACTGGAATAAATTGAATGGAACAACTAGTAAGTAGTAGTAGGGGTCAGCACCCCCATTAGAAAACACTCTGAATTCATCGTAAAAACTAACAGCTAAAACCTCAACTGACACAAAAGTTTGTGTCACCACTACTTTCCGAATTTTTTTTACTCCACCTGTAGGCACCTGCTTTGGAAGAATGCCAATCTACGGGAAAAACATAATGGCCGACGACTTTGCACGTATCGAAAGCGCAAATCAATTATAACGCGACTGAAAACAGCAAAAAAAATCGACGATTTCTATCCCGCCTATCGGCTGGCTGGTGGTAATTCCTCCAGAACAAACAAACCGAGCTTTATATTATCGCGTCTGGCCGCCGAGGGCCGCAAAAAAAATTCCGAAACGGGCAAAAAATCGAACCGACTTCAGATAAAATATTGCACTTATACAGGGTGTCCAGGTGATTGACGTCAATAAATTATTTATAGATTTAGATTTTCAGACCTGTGGCTATCCAAAAATACCCCATGTATGTTATGAGATTTTTGTAGTTATCAAGTTATGATTTTTTGAGTGTTTTTTCAATTTATTTTGCCAGTAAGATTTGAAAAATTGACATCTTTCTATGCAATTAGTATTTTACATTTTTTATTTTTTTAACATGGTCGTTCTGAATGTTGCCTCCATAAAAAAAATATTATTCAGCTTCCTGAAATCACTGCCAGCTATTCAAAAAAGGCTTGGAAGCTAGAACTTCAGTTTTCAGTAGTACTCAAACATTCATTTTCGATTCAGAAACAAAAAAGTGTTCTTTAGCTTTTGGCTGAGTTTAAAAATTTTGCGGAGACCTAAGCTACGAAAGTCACAGGAAAATAAAAGTACCTGGCCTGGTCGGACTTTTTATGTTGTAATTAGTCTTGGAAGGCGGATAGGCTGAAAATCATTGAAACAAGATAAATTTTTTTCTTCTTTTTTTCATTCTTATGGTGAATTCAACTTGAAAATTGGATTTCAAATTAATTTCGATTGAAATTTCTGTGAAACAAATGTAGCTCGTGTAATTTATACAATAATTTTGGTCTCACCAATGATGGAAAATGTTAACATTAGTCAGAATTGCTAGTTGGAATACTGAAAAGAAAAATCTCTATATTTCCATAGCAGGATAACCGATCCAAGTGAAATTTATTTTGTGAATCAGAACTGATATACTGAATGTTGATGCAAAATTTCAAGAGGATCGCATCATAAGAAACAGAATTTAATTTATGTAATTATTTATTTTTTACATATTTCCTTTTTGAAGAATTTCCAGAATATAATTCCGAGTGTGCTGAGATTCTGCAATTATATATCTCAAATCTCAATCTCGAATCCCATATAAAATTCTGAGGTAAAAACTTATTGCTTCACCAAAGAACGAACGCTCAACAGCTCCTGCTCAGGGCTTTTTAAATTTTTTTTACGAAAATAATCTACTCATTTCAGGAGAGTAACTGTATTCACAATGCTAGTTATTTGAAAGGATATTCCGAACAGAAAATTGACCGAATCACGAAAGGGGGACTAGGAAGAAGCACTATCCTCTACTAAAACCAGGCAAGTGTCTGTTCACAAAGGTATAGTCAACTAGTAAACAAGCACAGTGGAGAAAAATTAAGTGTGAAGTCAAAAGATTTTTCGATGTTTGTGTTCTTGAAAAACTCGAAGAAAATCCGCTCTTTCAGACCAAAATTCTGTTCAGCCGCATTCGAGACGCAAAGCAACTAGAAGAGGTCCGAAAACTGCCAGTTACACCCAAAGAAAACAAAGTTCTTGTAGTGGTTCATGGTTTATGAATATCATCGGTCCATATTTGTTGGAGATCACCACACTACCAAAGACATTGAAAAAATAAAATTATGTCGAAAATAGTCAAACAATGTGCTATCATCACTAACCAAAACAAAATAATGCAGCAAGGTAATACTTGAAGGGGTCAGCTTTCCCAATAGAAAACCCCTATCCGAATCCATCGTAAAAAAGAACAGCTTCGAGTACACACTAAAACTCCTGCCCCCACTTCTTTCAGAACTTTTTTGCGTTACCTGTTGGACAGAATGCCTATCTACGCGAAAAACATAATGGCCGACGTATCGAAAGCGCAAATCAATTATAACGCGACTGAAAAGAGCAAAAAAATCGGCAATTTCCATCCCGCCCATCGACTGGCCATCAGTGGTAATTCCTCCAGAACAAACAAACCGAGCTTTATATTATCGCGTCTGGCCGCCGAGGGCCGCAAAAAAAAATTCCGAAACGGGCAAAAATCAAACCGAATTTGTCAGGCAGAAGGATCGATCCGACCTGGGGCTATTGAACCCCGCCTGCCCGGAAGGATTCTGACAAAGCTTTGATATTGTAGGTCTGGATGATGAACCTCCACCTATGGCAGTCCAGGATTTACGTCTATGTATATACGAGCTGTTATTTACGCGCTCTTTATTCGGTTTCAATTTTACGTATTGTTTTTTTCTTCTTCTTTTTCCCCGGGGGATGGACGGGGTGAAAGCTCGCAGCAGTGGATTCGGAGTGATGTAAAAAACTATGGTTTCGTTCATGTCTACGTCCATAGCATAGAAATCTAATGGATTGCTTGACAATTATTGGGAAAATGATTCGAATCGTTTCAGAATTTATCTAGAAATACATATTCATATTACTTTCAAAAGTTTGACGTTCCGTGTCACTTTTTCTTGTAACTGTCAGCAGTGACAGCTGACCGCAATCGAGACGACTTCGTGAATGAAAAACTTTGAACTAGACTTTTTCGAGAAAGCTTTAAGATTCGAACAGAGAATTGGAATTCATAACATAGAACAGAGAAGTCGATAAAGTGAAAGTTGAGCAATGGTGGATCTGGCAACGCTGTAGAATTCTGGGCATAGTATAAAAACTAGTAGTTTCTATATTGTCAATTTGGATTTTCTATGCCAGAGTACAGAATTATTAGATATATATTTATGTTCTGTGATACATTATATACATTCTTCTTATTTTGACAGCACCCGTGCGAATTGAAGTTCTATTTAAAAACATTCGAGTTAGGAAAGGACCCCGCACATTTTGTATGAGAATTGGCTCCCGGTGGATTTGGCTGAAAATTTGATATGATGTTCTACTAATTCTTCTGATCAAATGTCTCCACAGTCACGAAGCTGAAAAATGCATAATACTAGGAGTTTTTAGCGATTTTTTGTATCCATTATGGCTTACGTATTACCGTTCACACAGAAATGTTTGAGAATATTTCATGATTATTGAAAGCAGATTCTGTCAATTCGAAATATTTTCAAACATTTCTGGGTGAACGGTAATACGTAAGCCACAATGGATACAAAAAATCGCTAAAAACTCCTAGAAGTATGCATTTTTCAGCTTCGTGACTGCGGAGACATTTGATCAGAAGGATTAGTAGAACATCATATCAAATTTTCAGCCAAATCCACCGGGAGCCAATTCCCATAAGAATAATGGAATAATGGATACAAAAAATCGCTAAAAACTCCTAGAAGTATGCATTTTTCAGCTTCGTGACTGTGGAGACATTTGATCAGAAGGATTAGTAGAACATCCTATCAAATTTTCAGCCAAATCCACCGGGAGCCAATTCCCATACAAAATGTGCGGGGTCCTTTGTGAGACAAAGGCACACTTCAAAAAATACTTTGCTTTTGTGTAGAAATTTGATGCATTCCAGTATTTACGAGTATACTGTAAACGAAGTCCAGACGTTGTTTTTTCAAATTCTACGACATAATGTAATTTAACCCGATCCAAAAAACATTATTATAGTCTACTTTATTTGCACTTGTTTTACATTTAATTTTTCAACAAATCAAAAGACTTCCGCTCAAAAGGGAAAATTTTTTCCAAAAAATAACAAATAAGAAAGAATGCGAATATTTGTGTAATCACTCATAGAATGAAAGGAAATTCTAAGTCGGCCTCAAATTATTTGAGCAGCTGAAAAATGTTTCTCTCGTCAATTGAAACCAACGGGAAAATGACAGCTTTGTTATTAATCAAACGTAATACAAAATCTATGATCCATAAGATATCGAAATCATCGTCATATGTCGTCGATTTCACTCAATAAATTTGAAAGATCCATCATATTGAATGAAAGAGTACACAATGTCAAAGAGACAAAGAAACAACACACAACAGAAACAAGAAAAAGCTCGTAATTCTGTTCTTGGTTTGAGGTTAAGTTTACATGCCACAAGAATTTACTGTCATTGCGCTTGAGACAGGCTGAAGTCCATCTTAGCAAACAAACATCATGGCTTAAATAAGAACGTCTTAGCATGTGTTTAACCTGTGATGCAAGATGAATTGTGTCTTAAGGCCGTCTTAAAATTTAAGATGTATTTAAGTTATTAATTATTATAATGCAACGGTGCAAGTGGCCATGAACGCTTATATCATCGACTCAAAGCAAATACTCTACGAAATAGGTAAGAAGGACAACGTCTTTTAATCAGGGTTCCAGGTCACTCAGGAAGAAAAAGAAACGAAAGGCCCAGAACACTAGCCAGAGGAATGCAAACGCCATATTTACTGGCCCGGAACCTTTCTGTAGTATAGGCAAACGCACCTATTAGAAAGAGTTTGAAGAAGGAAGATACTGAAAGACAAGCACATTGAAAGAACCATTCCAAAAAGTTTCTTCGGAACATTAAAATTGCAAGATCCAAAAAGGATTTGGATATCAGTAATAATGACTCACTGGCTTCCTAACATGATATTGTGGCCTTAGGACGCATATGATGAGAATTGGCTAAAACTGACGAATTAAGATTATGTGAGGAGGAGGAGGAAACTCCTGATAACTCAGTTACAGAATGCCTCGCCGTTTTGAGCCTGTGAAAAGAATATCTTGGACATGAATATATTGAATATTAAAGGAAAAACGCGTATTTATGGTGGTAATCTGCTTTCATCTGTAAGCCAATCTGTAACTTTTCATGTGCTTACAGGAAAATTGCAATTGTGGACATCTTCAAGGGATCTGTAGCTTACAGAAATCGTTAAATATTTACGAGTAATCGACAGGTGATCGGAAGCATTATCGAATGACATATTGTGAGGTTACGTTGAATGGTTTGTTTATTTTAGAACGAACATCAACGTTTTAATATAAGAAATTCATGATGAATAAAAATAATATGG
Source organism: Propylea japonica (assembly GCA_013421045.1). Taxonomy (NCBI): domain Eukaryota; kingdom Metazoa; phylum Arthropoda; class Insecta; order Coleoptera; family Coccinellidae; genus Propylea; species Propylea japonica. Next base: position 82,216,953 of record CM024240.1, on the reverse strand, counting down.
TTTTGTTTATTGGATCGTTATCGGAAGAAAATCACAACAAGTAAAACATTTTTCAATGATATACATGCCCTGAAAATCATTCTTTTTTAAAGTAGGAACTTTATGAGAATTGGAAAGAAAAGATTGAGCGATCAAATGAATCCATTTGAAATGCCGGATACCCAGAAAATGTTCAGATTGAAGAAATGCCCAATGCCCAGTTTGTGAACATGTTCAGATTGAAGAACCAGTGTACTATAATAGTCCGGTCTATTTAGACATTCGAAGTTACATAAAGTCCCAACAAGCTGAATTTCTGTGAAGTTGTTCAAAACATAATTATAAACAATGTCTAAAAGTTCCTCATTATTCCCCTGTGAGGAAATAATTTTATTCGAGGTCAAATGTCAAAAAAATTAGTTTTTCGCGATTCTCAGCAAAACGGTAAGTTTTATCATAAAAGTACCTCAGACAAAAATTGTAGATCATAAAATTATCTATAAAAAATGTATCAATACTTTTTTTCTTACGAGCCACCGTTTCTGAGATATAACGATTCAAAAAGTTATAAAAGTCCTTATCGTCATAATATGCACACGTTTCCACGCCACCTATGAGGTAGTGTACTTAACGCGTAGTTATAACTTTTTGAATCGTTATATCTCAGAAACGGTGGCTCGTAAGAAAAAAAGTATTGATACATTTTTTATAGATAATTTTATGATCTACAATTTTTGTCTGAGGTACTTTTATGATAAAACTTACCGTTTTGCTGAAAATCGCGAAAAACTCATTTTTTTGACATTCGACCTCGAATAAAATTTTTTCCTCACAGGGGAATGCTTTTATTTTAGAAATTCAGCTTGTTGGGACTTTATGCAATTTCACTCTCATTTTTTGGTCTAAATAGACCGGACTATAAACTTAAGTGCTGATTCACAATGGACGTAACCATAAAGAACACGCAAACGTACTTTGTCCGTGAACGTAATGGTGTTCAGAATGGACTTTGGGCGCAGTAGCAAATTATAGACGATTTTGTAGAGTAAGAAGATGTTTCTGTACCTTCATAATAAGTGTTCTATGAATTTTTTGACAATCGATTATTGTGAAGTGTTGTCATTAATTAAAAATGTATGAAGTATTAAGTCTGTTTTTGTTGAGACGATGTTTGAAAAAAAAGAAAAGAAATTGAAGAGCAAAATTCTAAAAGAAGAAAAAAACGACGTTAGTGGTTAGACAAATTTCTATAATTAAACGTTAGAATTACGGACTACCATAAGCTCAACGTAAAGATCAAAAGTACAGAGCCTATTGTGAACAGTTCCATATGATTTGCATTGGTTCAACTTTGCGTTTTTCGTTTACGTTTCGGGAGTTTTATGGTTACGTCCATTGTGAATCCAGCATTATACATGCTCTACAGCAATTTTAACCAAGAATTTTTTTTCTTTCCTGTTTTCAATTTATTAGATGAAAGAAACCAACGCAAACTACATTCAGATAAATGTATTTTCAAATTTAAATCAAAACTCACAATACATAAATTTCCATGATCAAATCTTACGATTGAAGGTTATGTTTTTCGATGAGTAGTTCAAAAGCGACACTGTAAATGAGAAAGTTACAGGAACCATTCCAGAATTGCATTATTTACGAATCTGCAAGTCGCCAGTTACAGATCAATCGTACGCTAAAGTATCGTAACTTACAGATGAAAAGCAGAATACCACCATTAGTCTCTTTGAATTCTTCTCATATACTGGAGTTTTGAAGTTCTGGAACTGAAGAAAGTACAGCTTTGATAGAACTTAAGGTCACAGTCTATATGTTTTTCTAACTTCTCCAAAAGCTATGAAAAATCAATGAAAGATCAAAGTTTCTGAGCATAACATGAATCGACTTGGAACTTCCGTGTAGAAAACTCTCACGAAATCCACACATTTTGCTGATACATTCCTTCGAACAGGCTCTCTAAGACGTTAACCCCAAGTTGAGGAGTCGGAAAATCGGTCAAACCGAACGTCCGTCGTAGAAACAATAAAAAAAAAATTGATCGCCTTAGAGGGCGATAAGGAGGGTCTAAGACCTCGGAGTGAACGCGGAATGACGTCGGTGACGGCGTCGACGAACGGATCGATTATTTATATGACGCTGAGCGTCGTCGTTTCGTGTTTCCGACGACGACGAGGACGCTATAGCCTCAGCCTCGCTGATGTTGACGTGCCCAAAGTGGACGCACAGCGTTTATGTTCGAACGTATGACAGGGATATTAAGTGTGATTTTTGAGGGATTAACAGAACAGATCAGTCACATTTCGTTCTGAGAGAGCCGTCTTGAGTTCGTAGTTTCGTGTTAGCTTCAATCCTGGTTGAAAACCCATTAAAAATCTTGAGGTAGACTACTTTGGAGTACGATGAATGTGTCACGTCGTCTATACGACGTCTATAAACAAATGCGAGGGACTTAGGGAGATGATTCCTCGATGGAAATGAGCAGGGGTAGTTCAAATAATTTTTTTTCGAAATCGACCTCCCTACCAAGATACAGCCTTTGGAAGCCGATGACAAGTTGACAGTTTTTGATTTTTTTTAGGAGTCCTAAGAAACACTGAGTCATAAAACTATACATACCTAATATGATTCATTAAGTAGATGTTACTCACAAATTTTTTTTGCTCCCATAACTTCATTATTAGGGGTTGAAAATAACAACCCTTTATGATTTTTCTTCAAAAACTGTTTTCGTGGGACAGATTTTCGAAAAATGAAATTCTCTTATGGTTTCTCAGTCAATTCTGGAGAAAAGAAGTCTCTTGCAAAATTTCGATACAGTTCATACATTTATCAATAAAACCTTGCAAGCAGTTATGTTTACTGTTCATTCCATTTCATCGTATGTTCCATAGAATAAATATTCTATTGTTTATGCTCAAAATTGGTATTGTATTTTAGAAAATTAATTCTATGGAACGATTAAATAGAATGAACATGAATGAACTGCTTGTATTTTTCCGAGAAAAATATCGACTGTATCGAAATTTTCCATGAGCCTTTTTTTCTCCAGAATTGAATGGGAAACTATAAGAGAATTTAATTTTCCGAAAATTTATCCCACGAAAACAATTTTTGAACGAAAATTATAGGGGGTTGTTATTCTCAATCCCTAATAATAAAGTTATGAGATCTAAAAAAATTATTTGAGTAACATCTACTTAGTGCTTCGTATTAATTCATATTTATTAATATTTTGCAACTTTTCACTTTGCATTTTGACAAAGGGTATAGCCGGGTTTCAATGGGAAATCTGCCCCCGCGGCCTTTTCGATTCATATTGAGGGGATCGATTAGACATTGAATTAAAATAATTCTGCCAGCTTTTTAGCTTTTTAGCTCTAGCCATTTTTGAGATCTCTGTAAAAAACACTTTTTTCGATTTTAATTTTTTTTTCTTGTGAAATCCAAAATCTTCGAATGGTGAATTTTTCTCTTGATTCTTTGCTATTAAAGGAATAGACGTATAATTTTTTTTATGAATTTCAGCAGAAAAATTGATTTTCAGAAAAAAAATAAAATTATAGTTATTTGTTTTTCGGTGTTCTTCAAAAGTGACCACCGCCATCTTTTGACATAAAATATCTTCTTTGGTTCTTTGTACCCTGGAATTTTTTCACATTTTGAAAATTGGTGGTACATTTTGAAAAAAAATTTTTCCGAATGTTGGGATTCTGCAGATATTCATTCAATTTTGAGCCCATTGTATTCATATTGACTCCCTGAACAATATTAGTGAAAGAAACAATTGGCGATATGTCTTAGTTTGGAAGATATGGGCCCCCAAAGTCCGAAAAGTATTTCAACTGAAAGGCAAAATCAATTTTTACGTTCAACCATATGAAGAAATACTCGGCTAGTCATTTGAAATAAGAAAGTTTTTTACCCTTATTCGTAGTAGATGTTTGAGAATTAATTATGATCACTCTGTATACATTTCAGAGTTCAATTGTTTTTTTTCTTAATGGAACTAGCTAATATGTCTACTCGAAAAAATATTGTCTGTATCGCTCTCGTAACTGGTTCCTTCATAGATTACTATTCAAAACGACTCCATATTCTAAATTTTTCGCGATTTTCTCGTAAATGAACAAAGTGATCTGGAAAAACTCATCATTATTTGAGCTTGCCTTTCTTTTTTTGGGGTTATATATACAGGGTGTTTCATCATAAACTGGACAAATATATATTTTCGTGTAGAGGACATCGGGAGAATCATTTTTGCCTTATACCAATATATCCTGTTTTCGAAGCATAAGCGAGATACAGGGTGTCAAACGTCATTTTTGAGCATGATTCTTATGAGTGTGGTCAGTTATGTATAACACTTAAAAGAACGGTTTTTGGTCAAATCTCAGTATTTTTGGTTCTCTATTCAGAAAAGTTGATGAATTCCGAAAAAAAAATTACAAAATGGCGGAAGACCTGCAATGTTCCAAATTTTTTTTTGCGTTTGTCAAATTGATTTTTATTTTCGGAATGAACACAATTTTCTAAGAATTTCTGCGAAAAAATTTTTTCAAAAATCGAACACAAATTTTTTTTTACATGTCTACAGCGATGAAAAAATTTCACTCGAAATGCATGAAGTTTTGTACAATTGTACTTCTTAAATTATCAATCACGAATGTGAAAACAGAATTGTAAAATATCGAACGGTTTCGTTATTACAGTCATTCAAATGTTTCGTTCAGACCTCTGAAATATTGAAAAAAAATTGTTTTGAATTCTAGAGTCGAAATAATTGAATTATTGGCATGTCCAACCATTCTAGATGAATTTATACAAAAAAAATCAGTGAAACTTAGTTGGGACTCGAACCGACGAAGGTATTAAGTAGAGAAATGGCACTGTTCTAAGGATATTAATATTCGTTGCCAGGCAACGGTAGTTCGTAGTTCATAGAGTTGGACTGGTATTTGAATTTCAGTGAATATAATTTAACCAGTAGTCAAACTCTATGAACTACGAACTACCGTTGCCTGGCAACGAATATTGATATCCTTACAACAGTGCCATTTCTCTACTTAATACTTACGTCGGTTCGATTCCCAACTAAGTTTCACTGATTTTTTTTGTATAAATTCATCTAGAATGGTTGGACATGCCAATAATTCAATTATTTCGACTCTAGAATTCAAAACAATTTTTTTTTCAATATTTCAGAGGTCTGAACGAAACATTTGAATGACTGTAATAACGAAACCGTTCGATATTTTACAATTCTGTTTTCACATTCGTGATTGATAATTCAAGAAGTACAATTGTACAAAATTTCATCCATTTCGAGTGAAATTTTTTCATCGCTGTAGACATGTAAAAAAAAAAATTGTGTTCGATTTTTGAAAAAAATTTTTCGCAGAAATTCTTAGAAAATTGTGTTCATTCCGAAAATAAAAGTCAATTTGACAAACGCAAAAAAAAATTTGGAACATTGCAGGTCTTCCGCCATTTTGTAATTTTTTTTCGGAATTCGTCAACTTTTCTGAATAGAGAACCCAAAAATACTGAGATTTGATCAAAAACCGTTCTTTTAAGTGTTATACATAACTGACCACACTCATAAGAATCTTGCTCAAAAATGACGTTTGACACCCTTTATCTCGCTTATGCTTCGAAAACGGGATATATTATATAAGGCAAAAATGATTCTCCCGATGTCCTCTACACGAAAATATATATTTGTCCAGTTGATGATGAAACACCCTGTATATGGTGTCACATTTAAAAAAGTGTAACTGTGATCTGTAACTTTGTATTGGAACACCCTGTATATTCAGAATTAAATTATCTTTCGAATAACACAATAGAAAAGGTGGCGTCTTAATTCTTTTCTCCGACTTTTATGCACATCTCAAGTCAACACCAAACCAAATATCGTCAACAGAATAAAAAATATTCAACCCATCTCCAGAAAAATCAGGTAACTAAGATAAGTGAATCACCCTGTACATGAAAACTCGCCGGATAACGAACTAATCCACTCTATTCGGCGAATCGAACGCAATACCGTGTCCTGCGGGTCGCGCCTGGAGTGCCTTGACCCTCGACTCCCGAATTTACGCACGCAACGGGGCACGCGACGCAACGAAAAAAAGTACGGTGGCGTGTCCGCAGACGGGGCGGGGGTGGACCCCGCCGAAATTCTGGGCCGTTTATCACGGAACTCGTCGTTTTTCCGGGAAAAACGAATCGTGATTTTCGGCCGTTTGGGACGCCGTCTTTTTCGGCGGATCCTGCCCCCGAAAACGCGAAACGGAGAGAGGGGATATCGGGGAAAATCAGACAAATAATTTTGCATCGAATTTTTGGATGTGAATATTGTGAGAACGAAAACAGACTATAAAGAATGAATCATACTTTGAAAATAATCATAACTTGAAGTCATCACAAATCTCTTTCCTCTATATCTAGTGATCAATAGAGTAACCCATTAGGCTATTTATCTTACCTGAACAAGCACAACTTATCAGCAAACATACCTAGTGATGTTATGATCGAAAAAGTGAGCATCCAGAAAAACTTTAACCCGATGATATGGGAGAAGCCGAGAAGGGAGAATGGGAAAAGGTATACTACCCAAAACTTCAAAGTAAATACCGTCATATGAACTCAGGTGTCTGTATACAAATGCGAGAGACTTTGGGAGACGATTCCTCGATGAAAATAAGCAGGGGTAGTTCATATAATTTTTTTTTCGAAATCGACTCCTCTTTCAAGATACAGCCTTTGGAAGGCGATGACGAGTTGACAGTTTTTGATTTTTTATGGATTCTTAAAAACACTGAGTCCTAAAACTATACAAAATATGAAATGATCTCGTAACTTTATTATTAGGGGTTGAAAATAACAACAAGGGACTTGACAACTTCTTTTCGAAATAAAAAGCCAACCATTTGAGATATCTCAAGAACTTTATTATCGGGTTGAAGTACAATCAAAACATTTATGAATGGAACTCGACTTCCTTCATATGGCCACCGCGGGCACGTTTGCAGCGGTCGATTCGTTGGACCCAATTTTCGATGACTCTGCCACATATTTCGGCCAAAACGGCAGCTATTTCGAGTTCAATGTTGGCTCTGAGCTCTACCAACGTCATCGGCTTGTTGGCATAGACCAATGACTTCACGTGGCCCCAAAGAAAGAAGTCTAGAAGCGTTAAATCGCACGAACGAGGCGACCAATCGACTGGTCCATTTCTGGAGATAACACGCTCATTAAACTTACTCTTCAATAAATCGATTGTAACGTGTGCTGTGTGGCTTTTTGCACCGTCCTGTTGAAACCACATGTTGTCCAAGTCCATATCTTCCAATTCGGGCCAAAAAGTGGTCTGGGCAATGCCCAACTCTTGAGAACGCCGTGGAATTGACTGATTTGGATCTTTTGCTACGGATGTAACAACGGCAGCGATATTTTCTTCACTTCGACCAACCCGTTGTCTCACTGACACGGCAACATCACACAACGAATATGTAGACTCAAAATTTTGCACTAAACTTGTTATTGCCTGTCTACTAGGGTGAGAATTACGACCGAAAATCGGAGTTAACGCTCTTAAAGTAGCGGTCACCGACTCCGAATTTCTGTAGTAAATTTTTATAATTTGCAGACGTTGTTCGTTCGTGTACTTCACCATGATGAAAATGTTGAGTTTACTGTGCAAATTGGCAATGACTGTTCGATGATTAGTGAAAGGGTGTATTCACAAATTGAATTCAAAGTTGTCAAGTCCCTATTGGAAAACCCTTTAGTTTCCCTTTCAATTCTGGAGAAAAAAAATCTTCTGCGAGATTTCGATACAGTCGATAGTTTTCTCGGAAAAAATAAAAACTCACAAGCAGTTATGATCACTGTTCATTCCATTTCATCGTATAAAGTATTCCATAGAACGAATATTCTAAGATATTGTATGTCTATGCCAGGAGATAAAGATGTTCTATAAATCTTTCTAAAGGTTTAATTACTAATTCCCGGAAGAAAATTATATCCGTTATATTTTAATTTCACAAATAGAACTTTCTTTCGATTAATAAGCATAATTGACGAAACCAATTTTGAGCATAAACAATATCTTAGAATATATTCATTATATGGAACATACGATGAAATGGAATGAACAGCGATCATAACTGCTTGTAAGTTTTTATATTTTCCGAGAAAAGCATCGACTATATCAAAATTTTGCAAGAGACTTTTTTTCTCCAGAATTGAATGTGTAACCATAAGGGAATTTTTTTTCGAAAATCTATCCCACAAAAACAATTTTTGTAGGAAAATCATAAGAGGTTGTTATTTTCAACCCCTAATAATAAATTAATGGGATCAAAAAAAAGTTGTGTGAGTAACATCTACTATGTGCGTTATGGTATGTATATTTTTATGACTCAGTGTTTCTAAAAAGCCGTGAAAAAATTAAAAACTGTCAACTCATCATCGTCTTCCAAAGGCTGTAGGTAACTTGGAAGGGAGATCGATTTCGAAAAAAAATATATTATGAACTACCCAAATAAAAATAAAATATTGTTGATTGAGGTTTCTTGGGTTTTTTTAGCACTCAGTTTTACCAGTAAATAGTTATTTACTTTTAATAAAATATATTGACTCCGACATATGTTTCGGCCCTATTATGGCCTTTTTCAAGGAGAATACAACCATCAATAATTCCTGTAAAACACAAATAATGAATATCACAATAAATCAATTTAAAATTTTCTTACACTTACTATTTTCGTCAAAATATCACATTTTTCAGTTAAAAATATGAAACACAATACACATTTTCACAGATACGACACAAACAAAATGACATTGGTACAGTTATGAACGTCAAATTAAATTTTTGAACTCAAGACGAATGAATACAGTGGAACCTCGATATAACAAATCGGAAGGGAACCAGTAAATATTCGTTATATCAAGTAATTCGTAAAACTGAAGTTTGTTATATTGAGGTGAGGTTGGTCCAAAATTAGTTATACCGAGGTTTTATTCACCTCGACATTACGTACTCATCTTATTATAGCGAACTTATTTTGCTCATATAAATGAAAACTCATTTTTATCAAATTACTCATTTATTTTATATTTTCTTTTTCAAAACAATAAAGTGAGTAGGTAAGTTTTTTTTCAAAAATTCACAGAACAAAATAAAAAGAGGTGAAAAATCAACCAATTGGTATAAATGCCTAAATCTAATTTTATTCATCTTGATTGGAAAAAAGTAATAAATTATAGTTTGTTTTCCACGGTTTCAATCTTCTGATGTTTGAAGGCAAACCAATTTCGTCGGAAAACTTATCTTTAGATTTGAAAATTGTAGCCAATGAACTTGCGGGAATCCCGAACTTATTAGCTATGTCTAATTTTTTTGTAGAAGGATTTTTGTCAACATAATTAATGATGCTTCGCCTTTCTGCGACAGATAAGGAACGCCTTTTACGTTTCTGAGCCTTTGCAAAAAAGTGAGGAGCAACACTGATTACTTTCCATCAACTAACTTCGTATTTTACATAATACGCGTCAAAACCTGCTGACCGACTGAATCACATACATACCTGGTTATTGGTGAAAACGTTATATAGAGGTTTTGAGTTGACGAAATTCGTTAAGTAGAAGTATTCACACTATTTTAGGTACTTGAAAATTCGTTATAAAGAGGTTGTTCGTAAAAAATTTTCGTAATGTAGAGGTATGTTTAACATTGACTCTTATGGACGATTCAAGGGGATTATGAAAAATTCGTTAAATCGAAGAAGTCGTTATATTGAGGTTCGTTATATTAAGGTTCCACTGTATTACGACATCTGTATAGATTGATAAGAGTGTATATTGTTAAATTTTGGATAACTTATCTTATTAAAATAAAATATATACGCAGTATTCATATCCATGCGTTGCGTACAACTTTCGAGGAAGCCCCATCCCATATCTTTCTTCTTATCAACTTTATCGCCGGGGGTTGCTTTCCTCATCTGTAGATTACGAGGGTGGAATCCGCGTTTGTTTTCAAGATCCGCTAACACCCTCGATATTATTTCGAGACAGAGGAAGAGGAAAGAATTCTGCGAGAAGGTAAGAAAACCAAAATATTGATATTTATGTGACAGTTGTATTAATGAATACTCAGTGTGACGACATTCTTTGACATTATTGTGAACAACAGTATTCTAGTCAGAAGAAGCTTTCACAAACTTCTTCATATTGCGAAATCGATCATTCACACTTGAATATCCTTCGAACTGTTGCTTTTATTCTATTCATTTATGAATTCAATTTGAAAATTGCAAATTTCGAAGTTCTCGTTCTCCCAATATGAATGAGCTGGCAAAACCTTTGTACTTCAGTGCTTTTTCACTTCACGTAGTGATATCTGTAGATAGAAATATGTAATATGTCGAGAGTTTTCTACAGGGTGTTACATAGAAGTATGTCACAACTTGAGGTGGTGAATCTTCATGTAATAAAAAAAAAGTTTTTATAAACATGGGTCTATAAAAGCTTCGTTACGGAGCTACAGGGTGTTGAAATTTCCAAAAAATTTGGGTTTTTTGCCATTACTCCTGCAGTTTTTAGATATTCAGTCCAAATTTGGAAGGCGAGCTATCTTCAAGAGTCTCCATCATTGCACGTTCTGAATCTTTATTAAACTCTACAGGTTGTTTTCTTTTCCGGAGCCATGTCTCATTTTTCCCTAGCAAACTTTTTTGCGGTACGTCACTGATCAGCGTGAAATCAATTTTTGATATCTTCGTTCAATTTAAAAACTTTTTTGACTCCTGTAATTTTTTCGTATCTCTAACCGTTTTCGAGTAAAAAATCATTGAACGGTTGTATATTATTCGCTAAATAAAAAAAATGTGCTGTTATTTTCATAGATTGTCATCTGAGACTCAACTTATTAAATATCAAACTATAAATAAATATGTATGTATACGAAAAAATTACAGGAGTCGAAAAAGTTTCTAAATTGAACGAAGATATCAAAAATTGATTTTACGCTGACCAGTGGCGTACCGCAAAAAAGTTTTAGAGGGAAAGAGGAGACATCTCTCCGAAAAAGAAACCATTTGTAGATTCTTGTTAAGATTCAGGACATGCAATGATGTTGAATATTTCTCGGATTCCAAATTTGGACTGAATACCCCAAAAACTGCAGGAGTTATGAAGAAAAAACAATTTTTTTGGAAATTTCAACACCCTGTAGCTCCGTAACGAAGCTTCTGCGGACCCATGTTTATATCGGTTTTTTTTCTTGAAATTATACGTAGATTCATCCCCATTAAGTTGTGACATACTATTATGTAACATCCTGTATACCTAGGGCAGCAATGTCATTAAATGCCTTATAACTTTTATCCAAGTCAAAACACGAACTTCAAAACCATTTGAAAAAGTTCTTCAAATATACATTTATAATTTTCGCTCTGAGAATTTTATTACAAAAATTGAAATAAAACATATTAAATCTATCTATGGGAGATGATTACCCTTCAGTAGGGTCCTGTGGCGGTCTTCGAAGAACAGAAGGTCCGAAATATCATCGCTTGGAAGGCCAAACTTGGTTGAAAACACCCTCCTGGCCAAAGAGCAACCAATTGAGTATTTTGTGTTTGAATATTGAAGGAATTTCGAAGGACAAAAGCGATTATCTCAATCGTATAAGAACAGGTCATGGCCGTTGTAATAGTATGCTTTTCAAGTGGAATTCAGTTGAGAGTCCTAGTTGCGAATGCGGAGAAGCAGAGGAGACTATAGAACACCTGATAAATAATTGTCCAATATTTAAATTTCAGGATGGTTTAAGGGCTATACATGAAGTAACAGAGTCGTTTTTAAATTGGGTGGTAAATTTCAAATCGATTTAATAGAGTTTCAATAGTTTGATTTTTCTATTTTTTTCTGCTTCGATTTTTTTTTCTGTTTCAGATTCAGTCAGTATTCCAAAGGCATCTGGGAGAGAGTTTATCGGTTGGAATAAATAAAGAAGAAATCCTTCAATATTTCGAATAGTTTTTTTTTAATGTTATTTTTGTTGGAACGGCGAGACAGGGTTTTTTTGTACTGAGGTTTTTTCCCTGAGCTCTGGTATCATACGAAAAAATAGTATGGTACCCCGTTTTTGCACTAACCTCAGTTAGGGATTTTAATTTTTGTTTTATGTATTGTATTATGTTAGCTCTCAATTTCAAAAGAATATATATATAAAATGTATACGCAGTACATCCAGCGTTGCGTTGCGTACAACTTTCCCATCCCATATCTTACTTCTTATCAACTTTTATCGCCGAGGGTGGCTTTCCTCATCTGCAGATTACGAGGGTGGAATCCGCGTTTGTTTTCAAGTTCCGCTAACACCCTCGATATTTCGGGATAGAGAGAGAGAGAGAGAGAGAAGAATGATACTGCGAGAAGGTAAGGAATGCCTCGGCTGCATCTCTTCCTTGGATACGCAATGACGACGCCGAGGGGTAGGAAGGATGCCGTTATCGACCTACACCCCGACATTCTACATCCCCTACGAACTCGGGGAGGTCTAGGATGACACCCTAAATATCTTGGAGTTACAACTGTTCTATTTTTTGCTTATATTCGGGTGACATTTTTGTATACCGAACTTTCAGTCCTATAACTATTTCGAATTTCGTCGTATTTTTTTGTGTACCATATCGAGCGTATATTGGCGATTTTACTCATATTATACTAAACTCTCAATATTATTTCTGATCTTTTTGAGCGCTCGTTCTACTTAAACGAGTGCTATATCGCTTTGCCTAAAATCTGTAATTTTCGAATTTTGAGCCAAAAATGGTCTCAAACGATAGGGTTCGACTCCCTGATGACGAATCCGTGGTCAAATTGAATTCTGTCCGCGGGACCGTTAGGCCATTAGCACAATAACTTTCGAAGGGATTGTCCTAGAGACTTGAAAATTTCAGGGTGAGTTCGGTTCCCGAATGCCTCGGTTGAGTTCGTTAACCAGCCAAATAATAAAATACAGTGGAACCCCGGTAGTCCGGCCCCTGTCTAATCCGGCGCCCCCTGTAATCCGACATGGTCTATTATTTATACCATACATAATGAAGTATAATTAGTATTTCAGAGTACATATATGTACATACGAGTATGTATGTATAAAGAATCTTATCATTGGATCTGTAATTTGTCGGATTACAAGGTACTCTTTTGTAAAAAAATCCGGATTATAGGGGGGGGGTCTTAGGCAGTACTCTATAATCCGACGAATTCGATAGTTCGACACTGCCCTGCAAAATGTTTGTCGGACTACCGGGGTTCCACTGTATGGCCATTCCAAATTTTTGTTCCTGAATATCTCAGACTGAACGGAACCAATCGAAAGAAAATGTTGCGGCCAAATGCGAGATGCTCATAATAAGCCTCATGCAAAATTTTGTGGCCATAGTATGAACAGAACCATAGAAAATTCAATTGGAATATTGAAAAGAAGCCACTTCATATTTCCATAAAAAGATATCCGAATCGGGTGAAATTCATTTTGAGAATGAAGAATGATATACTGAATGTTCATGCAAAATTTCGTGGCCATAATGTTTACATAACCATGGAAAATTCAATTGGAATATTGAAAAGAAGAATCTTCATATTTTCATAACAGAATATCCGATTCGAGTGAAATTTATTTTGTGCATGAAAACTGATGTTCATGCAAAATTTCAAGAGGATCGCATCATCAGAACCATAGAATTAATTCTTTTTCAAATATTAATTTTTCACATAGATATATTTTCTGAATAATTTCCAGAATATAATTCCGATTGTGCTGAGATTCTACATTTATCTATTTGGTATCAATCTCAAGATCCATATTAAAATTTGAGGTAATAGTGTTATTGCCCCACCAAATTTTTAACATGTTCCCAAGTGATCGATTTTCTAGTCATATACATAAATTTCAGATGTGTTAACCATGAATATACCTCAATTAATACAAGTATTCATAACCAAAAAAACAGAAGGATAGAAAGAAGTATACTTACATCCAACCATTGTTTGTCATAGGAACTGAAGGTGTTTCAGGAAAGCCAGTAGTCGAGCCTCTGCAACAAATATCGGAATTAGACAATCAATTATTCGTACTTTATCGATAATTCAAGGACCAAAATGAATGATTTTTATTGAAGGAACCAAATGGGATTTTAGAAAGGTGTTAAAGATGTAAACTTGGTTTCTTTTTCGATGCGAAATACAGGAAAGCCACCTTTAGTTGCGGAAAACGAAGGCCAGGATTGAGCGATATTTGAGGTTCACTTTAGTTGTTATCTAATTACATACAGAGTGTACCTAAATTGAACGTACAAACGAAAAGGGGAGATTCCTTAAGTGAATTTAAGAAAAAAAGTCCCATAAACATGGGGTCGCAAACGTTTCGTTTTCGAGATACAGAGTGTTGAAGTTTGAATTTTTTTCAAGTTTTTTCCTCATGAAATTTGGCATAGATATTACATTCGAGAGTTCTCACCACGTGATATGGCAATTTCGATAGAAGATCTACAGGGTGATATTTTTTCTGGAACACTGCCACCTGTTCTTCTGCAGAACTATTTTTTGGTGAGCAACTGTTAATTTGAAAAATGTAAAAAGGAGCTTTGTTCTTATACTAAACTTTTCGGTCTCTTGTAGTTTTGTCGTATCTACAAACGATTTCGAGAAAAAAATTTTTGAACGATTCTCTCGAAATCCTCGTGAAAATCCAAATTATGTTGGAAAGGCCACTTTGTAAGCTGTGGTGAATGAATTCAGTGTCAGTTTTTATGGAAATTTTTCTGATCTGTAGCGATGATTCATAAAGATTCGATAAACTCGTATAATCAACACATGTTTTTGATTAAAACTTTAACACCCTGTATCTCGAAAACGAAACGTTGGCGACCCCATGTTTATGGGACTTTTTTTTCTTAAACTCACTTAAGGAATCTCCCCTGTTCGTTTGTACGTTCAATTTAGGAACACCCTGTATAAATAGACACTGCAGAGGTGATAGCAGAGTACCCTCACAGAGATGTTTCGAGCTTTTGGGTTTCTTCAGTGTGGAGAAACAATTTCAGGGTGATTCATTTATCTTGGTAACCTAATTTTTCTCGAAAAGGGATGAATATTTTTTTATTCTGTTGGCGGTATTTGGTACAAGTTAATGTTGACTTGAGATGTGCGTGAAAGTCGGAGAAAAGAATTGAGACGCCAGGCGTCGCGGCGCTATCATTTTTTTCTGCAGGAACATACCTCTCTTATTGTGTCATTCGAAAGATAATTTAATTCTGAATGTTTCTTCTGACAACCATTTTTTTTCTATTTCCTGCCGTCAGCGAACTACAGCGTATTTTATGTTGATTCTATTCCATTTATTTTTTTCTGTATTGTGACAGTATGCCTTAATTTAGAGACGCATGTATGATTGTGTTTCCAAAAATCAAAGAGACGTTGTAGCAAACTATTTCTCAATCATTATTTTCATAAAATATTATCATCATATGTTCTATATACCGGTCATTATGATCCATACATAAATTATATATTTTCCTTAGTTCATTAAAAGTTATTTTGTCCAAGTGAACGCTTATATTTCGGTGGAAGTAATGTATAATGAAATAAGGAAGATATATAATTTATGTATGGACATAGTATCCGGTATATAAAACATATGATTTGACATGTTTCGTTTGTTATTAAAAAAATGATCATCGTTATAAAATTTAATATTTGATGAATATAATGATTGAGAAATAGTTTGATTTAAAGTCTCTTCGATTTTAAGAAACACAATCATATCTATGTCTCTAAATCACTGCCACAATACAGAAAAAATGAATGGAATAGAATCAACATAAAACAATCTGCCGGTCGCTGACGGTAAGGAATAGAAAAAAATGGTATTCAGAAGAAACATTCAGAATTAAATTATCTTTCGAATGACACAATAAAAAAAAATTCCTCGAAAAAAAAATTTGATAGCGCCTCGACGCTTGGCATCTCAGTTCTTTTCTTCGACTTTTACGCTCATCTACAAGTTTTCATTTTGTCATTTTCAATGATTTTTTTTTCGAAAATAGCGAACAAACAAAAATTGTCGATAATTTTGGAATTCGAATAGTTACATTTTTTGGCATTTGTATTTTCAATAGAAAGCTGCATATAGGTACAGAAACCTGAAAAGAAACTAGCAAAGGTGTGACATAGTGATCTATTTTGAGTCAAACGGCTGCACAGAACATAGATTTATAATACTAACTAGATGGCGAACCTGTCAAAAATTTTGAGGCAAACGGCGGCCATTTGCAGTTTGGGGTGAATTTGAGAGGTGTCACTTTTTCTATGAATTGAAATATTAGAATTACCAATATTCCTTTATTTATTTTATTTCAACGAATTAAAATGATAGGATTACCAATATTGTTTAATAACTAATCACAAGAATCGAACATATTTATAATTTTAATAGACCGAAATGTCACAGTTCACAGAACACTAATATATTATAGAGTTCGTTTTTCATCACTTCTTTCAAAGGAACGTCTATGTTTCAATCAAAATTCGAGCACAGATGGCATAAAACATCAAAATATTTGTGGTTCACCCCAAACTGCAAATGGCGGCCATTTGCCTCACTTTTTTCTACGTGACAGTAAGGAAGTTCGACGTCCAATTAGTATTATAGGTCCATGGCACAGAACTCTTACGTCATCGACTAATATTGGGGTGCCGACGAAAAATCAATGTACCTCAAGAAAAGCAAGGGCGCTATAAACTCAGTTCCTGTTCAACACATCAGCTAGAAGGAGAGAACCTTAGACAAAGGACAGAACAAACGCCACTTACTGGCCAAAATCTTTCTGTGGAATAGACAAATGTACCTATAAGAAAGAGTTTTTGAAGAAGGAAGAAACTGAAAGAGGAGCACTCTGGCAGAATCTTCCGGCTACTTAAAAACAGCAAGGATCAAAAATTATATCTAGTGATTTTGGGATTTGAATTTTCACATTTTTTTAGCAATTACCTACTAGAAATACTAGAGGATTTAGTTCTAAGACGTTCACCTCAAAGAAATAGCTGAATAATAAGTGTATCAGCCCACCAGCTCTTAACTTCATATCAGTTTTCGTTTTCTTCATACCAGAAGGCGTGCCACCTTTACGGCGAATTCCTCAAGAAAATCGCGATCGAATTAGGTGATTCGATAATTGAAGTACATCTTAATGTTGCATCTTATAGGATAATGACGCGTACGCGCGATGTTTATTCATGGACATGGTTAATCGAATATAGCGGTACCGCGTTGCACCCTGTATACTTGTCGTAAGGTAGGTAGATCGCTTACGGGGTCCACGTGCCCGCCGCAACCGGGAAGCGGCTGTAAGCGGAATTCCTTCCTGTAATTACGCCGATCAGTTGCTGCAGCATGCTACATGCTGCACGGTTTATTTTATACGGTAATAATTCATTTGGATGGCCGCCGGATCGACCAGATTCACGTCGGGTTGTGTCTCGTGCCTATTAGAGTCTCGATTTTTCGGTTTGCTTCTCGAAACAGGTATATTATTTTTTCTACAAGGGTGCACTTTCATTCTCTTTCCCGCACGTATTTCAATTCGTAAAGAGTCACATTGCCAAACAGTGTGGGAAAAACCCCTGCTATTCCATTACCGCACGCAAATGCGTGTGGTAATGGATTAGCAAGGGTTTTTCTCGCACGATTTTCTAAAGAATAAACTGAATAATGATATACCGATTTGGAAATTCACATCGAAAACATACGATATACTATGCATCAGACAGAGAATTCTTCCCTCCAGTTGCACAGATGAATAGGCGAGATAATCAAGTGCGATAACTGAATGAATTCAACTGTCCTACTGCAAAAATCTAGTCTTGTCTCTCTCTTATCGCAGTATGTTAGGGAACCCGCACTGCACGTATAGAATTTTTAATTTGTCAGGCTGCCCGTAATACTCGATTCAAGTATTTACTGTTGCCTACCATACTAAAGAATTACGCTCCTCAAAACGATAAGAGAGAGACAAGACTCGAATAATGAAGTAAGACAACTGAATTCAGTGTGTTACAGCAAGTGATTGTCTCGACTATTCATCTGTGCAACTGGATTGAAGAATTCTCTGTCTGATGCATTGTATATCGTATATTTCAGATGTGAATTTCCAAACCTGTATCTCTATGCCACCGACGACGTTACTATGGAAACGGCATATGAACGACTTGTCAGAGACTTTTGTCATTAATGTGTATTTAGAATGATCAATTCACATTTGATCTGTGTGTTGAAATCGATCTCGTATAAGCGCTTGTAGAAAAAATATTGTTCCTAACTCGTGCGGAAAGTGTTTTTCCCACACTCAACTGCTTACCCAAACTCCGCTTCGCGTCGTTTGGGTAACGACAGTTTCGTGCGGGAAAATATCACTTTCCGCACTTGTTAGGAAAATAACTATTTTCTACAAGCGTGCACTTTCATTCTCTTTCCCGCACGTATTTCAATTCGTAAAGAGTCACATTGCCAAACAGTGTGGGAAAAACCCCTGCTATTCCATTACCGCACGCAAATGCGTGTGGTAATGGATTAGCAAGGGTTTTTCTCGCACGCTTTTTCTAAAGAATAAACTGAATAATGATATATCTCTATGCCACCGACGACGTTACTATGGAAACGGCATTTAAATTTATTTCATAGGCTTGTAGTCTCTATGGACCGAACGTCAACGATGAGAGTACAATGGTAACGACTTGTCAGAGACTTTTGTCATTCATGTGTATTTAGAATGATCAATTCACATTTGATCTGTGTGTTGAAATCGATCTCGTATAAGCGCTTGTAGAAAAAATATTGTTCCTAACTCGTGCGGAAAGTGTTTTTCCCGCACTTGTTAGGAAAATAACTATATATTGGTTTGGCGTAATCAAATGTCAGATCGTATACAAGAGCAATCGATTCATTTCAATCACATCGACATTGATATTTTTCGACCGATGTAGTGGAGAGCTTAAAATATCGATATCAATATTACATTTGATGATGAAAGTTTACAATGGGTTGCCAAAATTATGATAAAATATGAATTATCTGTTGCCTGAGTTCATTAGTTGAATAATAAATATTTTTTTGATATTCTAATAGGCAACAAGCACCTGTTGAGGATGTGATTATTGGACACTGACGAGTGCAGGTTCTGTGGAGAGGAGGAAGGAACCCCCACGGAATGCTTTGACAATGCGAGCCTAAAGAGGGAATGCCTTGGGCGAGAAAATTGTGAGAGTGAGGAACTAGCCTCGTTGGAGCCTTCACAGATATTGGATTTCATCAGATCTCTGGAACTGAAAGGCGAGCTGTAAGGGTGTGGTCAGAAAAGCTCTGTAAGGGGGTACAATAGACCTTGAGGTCGCAGTGAACTTTAACCTCTTTTGAAACTATAACTTTAACTATAGTAAGTAGGTATACTCTGTTCACATATTATTGAGCACAAAGTAGTCGATGGAAATTTGTCATATTCCACTAAGAATATTTGAATTTTAGGTTAGGTTGTTTATTTTCTTGTGAGATTGATACGCAATGTTGTCAGTATCGCGAAAAAGTTCCACAAATCGTGCAATTCTCTGACCAAAACTCGAAAGCTCGTCGGACGAGGGCGGCTACATTAGGTAACGTTGACTTTATTTTACGTTATGACAGTAAATACCGCCAACTTCAGATAAATAAACAAACGCCTACTTTGTGCTCAATAATATGTGAACGGAGTATATAAGTTAAGCCTTTTCATTAGCTTTCTAACAGGTCATTGTTGCTTCAGGAAGCATATAATGAAAATAGACTCAACAGAAACTGACTGAGTGTAAATTATGAGGGGAAGAGGAGGAAACTTCTGTTCACTCAGATACACCCCGATTACACTCAGCTCACTAACACGGCAGGGAGCAGGGAAGATGGCAGCACGAGAATGTAATCTCTACACCTCCCTGCTGCTGCTAGTGTTGTTTTACGCTCCCTACATTGGCGGTTTTTCGTACGGAAGTCAAAGAATCGGCAGCATGAACCGCAGTAAGTGATTAAACTTAACTAGGTTGCTATGGAATATCTTTGTCCGTTATTGCCGACACGCGAGAAAAATGTTGCGGCTGAGTGTGAATGCTCACTGCCTTCGATAGTGTCGCAGAAGTATTTCAGGAATTATTGCCGGCAACGAGAGTGGCAGTAGAAAGGGCTGAGTGTAATTGAGGCTTTACAGAATGCCTCGTCATCGCAAGCTTGCGCAAAGAATGTCTTGGACAGGAGAATTATAGGAGAACGCGGATCTAGCCACCTGAGATCCTCTCATACACCGGAGTTCACTGAAAAGAGTTGTAGCGCAATAGCTCTGATGGAAGACACAATAGACCTTAATGTCGCAATACTCGCAATCTATACAGATTTAGGCAAAACGAACAGTGAAGTTTTGAGAGGCTGTTAAAAAAATTAGCACAGCCTACGAAAAAGTGGTTTATTCTGTTTGAGGCAGTACCTCAACCCATTTTTGAGCGCTCGTTCTACCTAAACGAGTCCTATATCGTTTTGCCCAAATGTCTGTAATTTTCGAATTTTGAGCCGAAAATGGTCTCAAACGATATTATTTGATTCCCTGATGAAAAATATGAAGTCAAATCAAATTCTGTAGGGCCGGCCGTCCGTCCGTGAGCACAATAACTCTCGAAAGAATTGTCCTAGAGACTTGAAATTTTCAGGGTGTGTTCAGCTCCCGAATAGCTCGGACAAGTTCGTTAACCAGAAAATCGTACAGGGTGTTCCATAAAAAGTGGCCATTCAAAATTTTTGTTACTCGATATTTCACACAAAACGAAAGCAAACGGAATGAAATATTGCAGCAACGTGCCAGATATTCATAGTAAGCCTCCTGCAAAATTTTGTGGCCATAGTGTTAACAGAACCATAGAAAATTCAATTGGAATATTGGAAAGAAGAATTTTTTATTTCTATAACGAACTTTCCGATTTAAATGAAATTCATTCTGTAAGTGGAGACTGACACACTGATTGTTCATGCAAAATTTCAAGAGAATAGCATTATCAGAACCATAGAAATTTCAATTGGAATATTGAAGAAAAGACTCTTTATATTTCCATAACAAGATATCCGAATCAAGTGAAATTTATTTTTGTAATTGAGATTTATATATTTAATGTTTGTGCGAAATTTGAAGAGCATCGCATTATCCGAACCATAGAAAATATTCAATTTGAATATTGAAAAAAAATATTTATATTTTCATAACAAGATATCTGAATTGAATGAAATTTATTTCTGGTATGTACATTGATATACTGAATGTTCATGCCAAATTTCAAGAGGATCGCATCATCAGAACCATAAAATTTAATTATTTTAATTTTCAAGTGTGACCATAGAATTGAATTTTTTTAATTGTCAGTTTTTTTTATATATTAAGTATCAATTTCAAGTCATATACAGAATTTTGAGATGATGGTCCTATTGCTCCACCAAAGAACGAGCGCTCAGAAGCTCCTGCTCTGGGCTTGCTTCCATTTTTTCACTTAAGTTTTAAAGATCACATCATCAAGATGATGTCCTCCAGAAGCGATGCACTGATATGGGCGATTTCTGATGAAGTTTTAAACTGCGTTCTGGAACATATCGATCAGAATAGCAGCAACTTCCTCATTTATACGGATCTTCAGTTCTTTCAAATTGTTAAGACGATGTTTGTAAACCTTTTCCTAGAGGTATCTCATAGGAAAATATCGCAAATGTGGGCGGCAAACGAAATCACCGGATTTGAGCATTTGCGATTTTTTCCTATGTGGCTACCTCAAGGAAGAGGTTTTTAAGCATCATTCTCACAATTTGGAAGAACTTAAATTCCGTATTAGAGAGGAAATCGCCGCCATTCGATAGGTGACAGAATGCAGTTGAAAACTTCAGAAATCGCCTACATCACTTCTGGAGGACATCATCTCGATGATGTAATCTCTAAAACTCAAATTAAAAAATGGGTTGAGGTACTCACTCAAACAGAATGAACCACTTTTTCGTAGGCTGTGCAAATTTCTTTCAATGGCCCATCAAAACTGCACTGTTTGTTTTTCCCCACCCTGTACAATCTACGAGAATCTAACTAATCCGAACTTCATCGATACAAAAAATGAATTATAGGTATGAAATTAACCAGTAAATGAATTGAACATAATATCTTGCGTATAGTGAAAGATAAGCATCGAGTGAATCGTAAACCGTTCATTAGGCTCGCAGCGTGCGAAACTGGACACACTGTAGGTAGGTACGGAATCCGATGCGATAACCATAGGTTGGCTGTACGAAAAGTATCTCTTGTCGAACATGAGAAATTATGTTCGGTTTTATTGGGGGCACGTGGCGTCTGATGGCAAAGCAAGCTGATGATGGACACATATGCACTGAGATACAGAGGCGTACAGAACGTTGGGAAGGTGAATTTGGGCATGATCAGGTTCCATTGCACTCGTAGACCAAGCAATAGAGCTATCGAAAGGTCGATTTCGTGACAAAAATACTACCTGAAATCTGACTGTGCAGTCATGCTATAGGTAGTTTCTACATGTTTTTCATGATAAATTCCACTCCTGAATCGTCTTAGGTTTTTTTTGAGAAGCAAAAAATAGCCAAAAAAATCCAAAATTTTGCTTTTTCGCTTATAAAACGTGAAGTATTGATCTGATCGAAAAGCTGTTAAGGCACTTTTTGTAGAGAATTCAAAAACAAAAAAAATGAGAGGTGACACGTCTCAAGCGGATAATTAGTTTCCGAGAAAAGTCCAAAAAACTGGAAAAAAACATCAATTTTCGAAAATTCATAACTTGGTCAATTTATGAGATGAAGCGTAGTTGCTCTGAATTTAAGTAGTTATTAACATATACTTTATTAGTGCACAATTGCAAAGCTGTCGGATAAATAGTTTTTGCACAATCGCAGTTTTCCGAATTCGACGTACTTTTTTCAAGAAGGTCGTGATACTCGGCTACTTGTCGGATTTAAATTTTACAAAAAGCATTTTAAAGAATGTGACGACCTTTTTTTCCCTGCTGGTGATCTACGGTTTCGGTTTCCTTTCCTCGGGCGCCCATTGGGATAATTTTCCTCAAGGTCACAACTCCTTGATGACGTCGTTCACTTACCTAAGCCTGGGTAGCTTTTAAACAGTTGGAGAAGGGCTCGGTTCAATCTGAGTTCTTAGCGATTGAGTAGAGTCTATCAAATAACCAACGAGTATCTAGTCTGCTCACCTTCAGGTTAAAGAAACACACAAAAATATATATACAAATTTATTTACAGTATATATATACAATTTATATTTACAATGAACAAATAAAGAAATATTCCAAAGTACAAAGACAAAATAAAATATAATTCAAACAATAAGAAAAAGCGTGTCACTGTTGTTCTTCCAACCTGAAAGTCAAAATAATAAGCGGTCTTTAGCGGTGAGCAAACTGAGCAGGTGATACAAGCGGTGAGAGCAGGTGAAATAAGCGGTGAGAGCGATATAAAAATAAATAGGCGGTGAGAGCAGGTAAAAATAAATAAGTAAGCGGTGAGAGCAGGTAAAAAAAAAATAAACGGTAAGAGCAATGTAAAATAAACGGTAAAAGCAGGTAATAAAATAAAACACAGAAACAGATATATTTCTTCAGCAAGAGAGCATACACTTAAACAGGTAATCAGTAATCTGAATTATCGGTTGGCTGTCTGGAAACTACAGGTACCTTACTGTGTTCAATTACGTACACGACAGAAATTTTCACTTGTGTCCACTGATAAAAATAGGTTCGGAACAGGAAAACTGATTCAAAATAAAATAAAAAAAAAATATAACAGGTCAGGTCACACCCTTACACCAGTTTAGGTGGGTTGCCAGTCGTGCTTAAGCCGCAATAGCCAACCACACCTCACCTAGTGCCCTGGGGACGGACGGAAACGAAAAAAAAAATAAAGAAAATAATATCGATAGGTCAAGTCACACCCTTGTACCAGTTTAAGTGGGTTGCCAGTCGTGCTTAAGCCGCAATAGCCAACCACACCTCACCTAGTATCCTGGGGATGGACGGAAACGGAAAAATAAAAAAAATTAAAAAAATAATAATATCTACAGGTCGGGTCACACCCTTGCACCAGTTTAGGTGGGTTGCCAGTCGTGCTTAAGCCGCAATAGCCAACCACACCTCACCTAGTGCCCTGGGGACGGACGGAAACGGAAAATAAAAAAAATGAAAAATAATAATATCTACAGGTCGGGTCACACCCTTGCACCAGTTTAGATGGGTTGCCAGTCGTGCTTAAGCCGCAATAGCCAACCACACCTCACCTAGTGCCCTGGGGACTGACGGAAACGGAAATAAAAAAAAATAATAAAAAAAATTCTACTAAAGACACTCTGTATGAACGGAATAATTTAACGGAATTCTGTCGTGTAACACTTTATAGGAGCAGGGTCGGAAAAAGGGAACACAGTAAAGTAAAATACAAGCAGCCAAATTAAGTATTTCAAAGCCCCCAAAAGGGCCTTACCTTTATATCACTGGTACACTGATTCTGATACTCTCTTTTCCAAAACGATAACGAATTTCCGAAAGTAGTCTTATAACTTTCAAAAATTAATTTAAGAATAATTTAAAATAAAGAATTTAACTAAATGAACGGCAACTAATTAGCGATACTAAAACTCGGAGCTGAATGCCTGATTTTCGGGCGAATTTTGGTTATAACGGCATGTCCCCACCGACCAAGACATGAGTCAAAATTCCAGAAAATTCAACGGCGGGGTTAAAACGGTGCTCTCGGATTGGCCACTTCTCCCAAAACTCCATTTTCGACTTCGAGAAAATTCGGAACATTCGGTTAAAATCGGAATTAAAACGGCGGAAAATTTCTCTATCAAATTCCCAACCTCTGAAAAACACGAGCAGCATATGTAAAAAAAAACGGTAAATAACAAACTGCATCTCGGACTGGTGTTTTTCTACATAGGTTGGAAATCGAAATTGAAATAATTTATTTCGTATTATAATATTCCGAATTTCTCAATTTTTCAATTTCATTTATTCGGAAAAATTAACGGAATGAAATTGAACGGAATGGAATTTCTCGGGTAATAATCGGTATCATTTTGCATGTTTCATAGTTCAGGAAAATAAATAAACGGACAGTTAAAATAATAATGTGAATTATTATAATTCACAATATTATTTACGGAGCGTCTAATTCTCTGAGCAGGACATCTTGAGAAAGTAATAAGACGTGGTCACTCTCAATCAGAAACATCGTAAAACGGTATACGGGGGATGTCCGAATCGAGAGGGACCCAAACGAACAATTTCGGAACGAAATTATTCTTGCTTCGGTTTATTTTCCTCGACATCGACATGAATGATATATACGGCGATCGGAAATTATTACCATTGACGGAATAATATCGTACTGTTTTAACAGTAGTCAATTATTGTGGTATATTTAGCGGCTTTAGTAATGAGCGAAAAAAACGCTTCATTACAAGAAGAAATAAAATTCTTCAAATCGTTTATTCTCTCGATACCGACCGATAATGTTTGATGGGTGAAAAACGGCGTCAAACAGGAGCAAAAGGCTCGAATGCATCAAACTAGTCGCGGAGTGGGAGTCGCCCGCTACGCGACGCGCGAAAGATACAAGGTATACAGTTTTCCCCTCGCGTAGCGGGCGACTCCCACTCCGCGACTAGTTTGATGCATTCGAGCCTTTTTGCTCCTGTTTGACGCCGTTTTTCACCCATCAAACATTATCGGTCGGTATCGAGAGAATAAACGATTTGAAGAATTTTATTTCTTCTTTAAAATGCTTTTTGTAAAATTCAAATCCGAGTATCACGACCTTCTTGAAAAAAGTTGCTTCTCATTTGCAACATGAGTTAAGTATGAACGTGAGGTTGGCTGTCATAAGAGGAGAATTTTTCGGACCAATTATACTTACCGATCTCTTTAATGCTAAAGAATACATTAGATCAATCCAATGTGACAGACATATTGGATGAAATGCATCTGTATAACAAATAAAATGTCTGGTTTCAAATGAATGGCTTCCCAGTCGTAAGGTCAAGATCTATTGAAAGAATATATTGCGATAAAATGGATTGGAAGATACGGTCAGATGGACACCGAGGAGCCCCGACATGACGCCTTTGGATTTTTATGTCTAGAATACTTTGAAAGAGACTCAGACTTGGACAGATCTATCAACAGAATAAAATTGTGTTGTGCTGTAATGCGTCAGAAAAGCTATGAACTTTGCAGAGTTGTAGATTCGGTACGAAAATGATGTGTCAATTATATTGAAGGAGTTTCATTTTTTCGTCATTATTTTGATTCAAGATGAATTGAGGATTTTCATATAGTTAAAAAATCGAAGTTAAAATTAAATCAAGAACAGCTTTATATAGAGCAAATTTAGGTTCGAAATTTTTAGACTTTTTCGTTGTTATCATGTTCACCATGATGATATAGCGAAGGATGAGCAGCTATCACAAAAGTTGATAAGTATACTAAATGGGGTATTTTTCACTTAAAAGAAAATAATTTGGACATTGGAAAAATAGGACTAATTTTGTTAACTTCAGAATAGTGATATTCATCTCCTTGAGACGCCCGCAATAAGAGTTTTTTCTGCACACAGATTCTCCAATTTTGTATCAAATTTATTGGCCTTTCCGAATATGTGGCCAAATTTGATGTAACTACAAGGAAAACTGAATAATAATCATTTCATAGAAAAAACTCGAAATATTTCGTGAAATCAAGAAATGTTGAATCGTAGAATAACCGTAAACATTTCGACCATGTGTTATATGACATTTTTTGTTGCAAATCACTCGTATAATCACCCCTCGAAGTTTGGCCACTTTGAAAGTAAAGTAGACACTCCGTATACATACTGATCGATGTAAATTAGCATTTCGTGAATGGCCACTACCCAACATTCAATAATCGAAAGATCTAACGATTTCCACCACTGTGTATTAGGTACCTCTCTCGCCTCAATAGCCCGAAATATTTCAATCTCACTTAAAAGTCTGGAAAACGAGCGCAGCAGCGTTCCTTAGATGGATTAGATAGAATGTTAGGCGATCCGGTCCGTTGAACTGGCCGTTTCCGAGAAATTGTTAACGAGCAGACGAGGTATGCAAGAAGAGGCCGAGAAAGAGAGGCAGAGAGAAGAGAAGAAGACGGAAAAGACATCATCTATCTCGATGGTCGGCGCACAGACCGCGCGATTATCTCGGCAATGAAAATGCATGCAACTACAAGATTACGGAATTCCGAATAAGCTGTTGCACCCTCGAGCTATCGAGGTGCTTCTTTCACTTCGAGCAGATTGTGAGTTTTTGGCACGAGCGAACTGAGAAGCTTGTTATTATACAGCCTGGGTTTTAAGTTCTTCATTTGATCTAGATATTGACTCCATTGAACGACATAGTTAATTCACCATTTCAAATAATGGTTCTGTGCGGAATACGTATCGTTCACTACGTCCATTTTATCTTCGACAAAGCAGTCATTTCGATTAACCATGGAACGTTTTCACACCACGTTTACTCTTATTGATAACTCGCATCCCCAGAGACGCCGTACGGTGCGTACAGAAAAAGCTATTGCTACTGTAGAGCGTAGCATTGAAGACCCGAATGAGTCCATTCGGATCTTCTGGTCCAATCTCGTGGCCGGCCCGTTCACCGGACTTGAATCCATTGGACTTTTTTACTGGCAAGCAGTTTAAGAAAAAGTGTATTCAAAGGCAATCGAAAATAAATTTGAACTACGGCAGCTACAATTTAACAAGTATTATACCATTTTGGAATCCTTACTAAATGCGCCAACAAACCATGCCAAACTTGCGTAGTACTTTTTTTTCAATACAGTCAGTTGAAACTAGGCAATTGTTTATTTTACATTTTTTTTCTGAGAAGCAAGCTCTATTTTTATGAAACCTAGAGCAGCTGGTATCCAAATTTTGATTACAGTTTAGACAAGCATTATTCAAGGTTACACGGCAAAAAAAAAGTTGGAAAAAGTTGATATTTGTGGCAACAGGAGCGAAAAGACTGTCACAGGGTGTGGAATTTTGCGTGTTTTTTTAAATGCCCATTATTTTAAAATCATGCAACTTAGATTTTTTTTATATTTTTCTGACAACCAGCATTACTTGCCTTTTCACCCGGTTCCGGGTTGACGTCGAGTTTTAGGACGCCCTGTATATCAGAAGAAAGATTTTATCTTTTCTGGAACCTCGTGTTCTTGTGTTCATACGTTCAGAAAGGTTACAATATGAAGACTCTTCCATTTGCACTTTCCTTCTGGCTAAACTATCCAGCAGGCTTAAAACAGGCATTGTATTGGGCAATAACTTAAGGTTGGTGTACATATACTTTTTTTCGTTCTTTTCTGTTATAGCGCCATTCGTTCCGGACAGGAGTTATATCATAAACATTACTTGCCACCGTTACTACCGAATTATCGTGCCAAGACTATAGAAATTTTTTATTCAGATTCAAATGTCGAAGTATAAAGGGTTTTCCAATAAGAGGTGTTATTTTGAATAGCCCGCTATTTCGATAGATGTCACGTTTGAAGCTGTTATTTTTTGACATTTGACAAGTAGAAACTATGCCATTAATAAAAATGGAACGATACGCATTTCAAGAACGCACGGAAATTATTGAAATTCACTATAAAAATGGTGAAAATTTGGAAGAGACGGTTCGTAAAACTTGAACATTCTTGGGTCGTTGTGAAGACCTTTGTCGGACCGCAATAGAGAAATTGGTGGAAAAATTCGAACTGTTGGACAAGTTAGTGATGTGAAGAATTAAACTCGTGCACGTAGCTCAAGAACAGCCGAGAATATTGCTGCTGTAGCCGAAAGTGTTGAAGAAAACCCAGGTTGGTCTATTCATAGTCGTTCTTTGGAATTAGGCATTCCACAAACGTCATTACACCGTAATTTGCATAAAGATTTGGGGCTTAAGGCTTATAAATATCAGTGAACACATGAACTCAAGCCGGCATCAACAACGTCGTGTCTTTAATGATTGGGTCCTTGAAATTAATGAAAATGATCCGAAATTCCATCGAAAAATCATCTTGAGTGATGAGGCCCATTTCCACCACGGTGGCTTCGTCAACAAGCACAATTGTCGCATCTGGGGCTAGAAAAACTAGAAACTAGGAAAGTTATTATCTCTTAACGACCCATTAGATCTTGACCTCGTCCCATCATAACAATTCGTCGGCACAACGGCACGACCACACCGCCTCAGTACGAGATTACTAAAGAACATAACAATTTTTTCCGGTGGTCGCGAATTTGGCCGCCGTGGACGACCGACGAAGATGATCAGGTGAGCCTGGGCGGCGACCGTCGATTCCACCGCCGCCGACGGCTGGATGCGTTCATGGCAGATTGCAAGATGCTCCGTCCCGTCGTCCCGCAGACCGCAAAAGACAGATGTGCCGATTTGGCACGCCACCGGAAGCGGCGCGTGCTACGAAATTCGATGCATCACGATCATGAGACTACGGGAGAGAGGTGAAAGAACGACGAAGTCCGCGCGGGCGGAGATCGGGCGCGGAATGGTCCGTGAGACGATGTAACCCTGGAAATTTCATTATGATCAAAAAAATAAGCAAAACTGCTAAGTTTGAAGATCTTGTCGGTCACAAAGATATAAAGAGTTTTCCAATAAGAGGTGTAATTGTGATATTCAAAGAAAAATTCTATTTTCAATATAAATGATCGGATGTTTATTTCATTATAAAAAAAAGCTATGCCGTTAATAGTGGAAAATAACATCAAGCAAATGGCCACCACGACCACGCTTACAGGACCATACAGTGGCGCAGCCAGGATTTTGTTTTGGGGGGGGTTGAATTAAACAATTCTTGATGATACAACAAATACGAAAGTTTCAAAAAAATAAAGAAGAAAGGAATAGCGAAGAAAATTAATCTTAATCTAGCTGCGCCAGTGGGACCATATCCTTTCAAAGAAATTGTCCCTAACCAAATCGCAAAGTGGCTGCCCTATGTCCTGGATAGCCTCACGAATTCCATCTTTGAAGTCTTGAATCGACGCTGGGTTATTGGCGTAGGTAGACCTTCTCTTTCACGTGGTCCCAAAGGAAGAAGTCGCAAGGTGTTAAATCACAAGATCTCGGTGGCCAATTGTGATCGCCTCTTCGAGACATAACACGGTCCGAAAACTTTTGCCGCAAAAGATGAATGGTTTCGTTGCTTTGTGGCACGAATCGCCGTCTTGTTGAAAGTATACGGCCACAAAAAATCATTAATTATCTCTCGATAGCGCAATCTATTCACTGGAACTATTGCTTCAGCCTCATTTTTGAAAAAGTAAGGTCCAGTGACTCCGCCGGACCATAAACCGTACAATTTTGCTTGTTGACGAAGGGGCCTCATCACTCAAAATTATTTTTCGATGGAATTCCGGATCATTTTCATGCATTTCAACGACCCAATCAACAGTTGATGATCAGCCGGCTTGAGTTCTTGTGAACTTTAAAAGCTTCAAGGCCCAAATCTTTATCGGTGTAATGACGTTTGTGGGATGCCTAACTCAAAGAACGACGAGGAATGGACAAACCTGGGTATTCCCCAGCACTTTTGGCTACAGCAGCAATATTCTCGGCTGTTCTTGAGCGACGTGCACGGGTTTTATTATTCACATCACTAACTTGTCCCAACAGCTCGAATTTTTCTATCAATTTCTTTATTGCGGTCCGACAATGTGCTTCACGTCGACCCAAAAATGTCAGAGTTTTACGAGCCGTATCTGCCAAATTTTCACCCTTTTTATAGTGAATTTTAATAATTTCAATGCGTTCTTGAAGCGTGTATCGCTCCATTTTTATCAATGGCGTAGTTTCTACTTGTCAAATGTCAAAAAATGACAGTTTCACATCTACCGAAGCGGGCTATTCAAAATAACACTTCTTATTGGAAAGCACATTGATTATGCCTCTGATGCGCAACAAATTTGGGGATAATTTCATTTGTCAGAAGAGTTCAAACATTTTTCAATAGACCAATATTCGGAGAAAGGACTGGCGAATCCAAACATACTATTATTTCCAGATTTTTCTGCGAATTGCGATCAAAAGATTGCAAAGTTTTGATAACTTATTTCATACGAACTGTCAGTCGTTTATTCGTTGCTATGGTATGATCAACTACAACGTAATACTTCTCAGCCTAGTCCGGAAAGAACTTACATCCCGGACAAGGCCCAAAAAATGCAATTAATAGATTAACGTCCAAGAAGTGGGAAAATCCTGGACCGTTGCCGAAAAAATATTTTTTTCTGGAAATCGGCTTAGATATCAATTTCTGTCTCATCCAAACGGTCCAGATTCACTGTCTTATACACGGCGACCCGAAAAGAATTCCCATAGACTCGTTAAACGCGGACGCATTCCTGAGTCCGATCATTGTTTCGCCGACCGTGTTCATCAGAAACGTGGCCCGCAACCTTCTTTCATCTCGTCCGAAGCCCGATCGTTTTTTCTTCGGACATTCCTGGCATTACCACTCGTTCATTCACAAATCGTTAAATACGCATTCGCGGCAGTCCACTTTCATATTATTAATTAATAATACTCCATTAGTTATATTATAGGAAGTTTTATAATCGAAGTT
The DNA here is from genome assembly GCA_013421045.1 of Propylea japonica. Lineage (NCBI taxonomy): Eukaryota > Metazoa > Arthropoda > Insecta > Coleoptera > Coccinellidae > Propylea > Propylea japonica. The sequence continues at coordinate 82,185,150 of CM024240.1, read as the reverse complement.
GTCAGTTCCCTCGAGGACAATTCCATATTTGGGATGATTTTATAAAACTGAAGATAAAGCAGCTCTAGGAATTTTCACTTGAAATTTTTTGGTGATGTTCCTGTATGATTGAAGTGGTAGGTATAGAAAAAGTCAACACTAAATCTTGTTTCGCATAGAACTTTTTCCATATTCATAATTAACAATTCTGGAAAGCTTGATCCATTTTTCACAAATGAGGTCTCTTGTCTCTTGTAGTTTCTTGCTCGAATTCACGGTTTTTGAGGAAAAAAATGTAATCATTGTTTTTCAGATATTTGATGTAAATTCAATCATAACGAATGTAAATGCACAGTTCCCTGGAGTTGTCACGACTTCTTCTTCTTCTAGGAAATTTTGGGTATCCTATCCAGCCCTGATTTATGACACCATTTCTCAATAACCATTCTAACATAGCGGGGAAATAATACAGCAAAATTCATTTTTGGACGAAAAATGTCGTAGACGGAAACTTTCAACAGGAATATATATTTAATGAAAAAATAGAAGTTCCTTCAAAACTATTGATAGTGGACGAAATTGTTTATTGATAACAAAATATAAAATAAAACTTCATTCTGTGAACGAATTGTGAAAATTTCTCAGTCTTAAATAACATCCCACTAACAGCTTCGGCTATTTCGCAGAATGCTTCATCTTTGAAATTCTCTTTACAAGTGTTTGAAAACACAGAAATCTCATAACAAAATCTCAAAATAGTAGGTTCAAATATGTATCATATATTTCAGTGTTGCCAGCTCTCGGATTGCCGATTCTCCAAGCGATATTGCTAAGGCAAAATTCATAACCAACGTTGCTATAACAGTCGAAACAAAATACGCAATAGCGTATACTCCGTTCACGAAAGGTTGAGCACATAGTAGGCGTTTCTTTATTTATCTGAAGTTGGCAGTATTTGCTGTCATAACGTAAAATAAATTCAATGTTGCCGAATGTACCCGGCCTCGTCCGACGAGCTTGCGAGTTATGAGACGACTCTATGCAATATTGACAACATTGCGTATCAATCTGACAAGAAAATAAACATCATAACCTAAAATTTTAATATACACAGTGAAATATGTCAAATTGTCATGGCCAACCGACGGCTCAACCTTTCGTGAACGGACTATAGTCATATTTTTCATAATGATTACTAACAATCTGAATACTTGTGAGTAGCTTCATTTTGAGGAAACTTTTTCCTCTTCTAAAATTCTCGATAGTGAGAGCAAATACAGTATGGAGGCGTCAAAAGTGTTAAATGGATGAATTTTCAAATTTTATTACTAACAGCTACTTTATCAATTTAATCTTGAAACAACTTTATTATGAATTGAAAACAATAAATGTCCTACAAAAATGATGATTCTATCAAAGTATCCCCCACTCCCAACATATATCAACAACTAGGTCTAAAAAAATTAGAACCAACTGATTTTTCCACTGTTGCTTAGCAAATATTTCTTTTAATATCTGGCCACATTGTCCTACAAATTGAGTGGTAAGTTTTTCCTGTGTTGTCCTGTTCATAAAGGAAATATTTGCTAAGCGACAGTGAAAAAATCAGCCGGTTAGTAATAATTAAGATAATAATTAAATAAGATGTTTGGAAAGGGGGAACACTTTGATAGAATCACCATTTTTGTAGGGCAATTATTGTTTTCAATTTGTACTAATATTGTTTCAAGATTTAATTAATGAAGTGGCTGTTAGTAATAAAATTTGAACATTCACTCAGTTAACACTTTTGACGCCTCCATACTGTATCAGCTCCCACTATCGACAATTTTTGTAGAGGAAAAAGTTGGGAGTCTCGTCAAAATAAAGCTACTCATAAATATTCAGATTGTAGTAGTAATCATTATATTATGAAAAAAAGGGCCGGCCCATAGACTAATATTGCTTGGATAACAAGATTCATAGCAATATGCGAACGGAATCGCACCGTATACCTAACTACAACAAAAACACGTAATCCTCTATTAATCGAACGTGTTATTTTCCACATTTCATATGATAACGACGTATTGGGGGCTGGCTGGCTGCGGAATTCACCACCACGCACCGCGCGCCCCTTCGCACCCTATATTCCTCCACGTCATGGTAGTCGGTTGCAGCGATTTCTAGGAAATCGGCCGGCCCTGGGAGCCGCCACCAGCTCGGCCGACTCGTTTCATTAAGCAAACGACGATTGTTAAGGCCCACCGCCGACACCGTTTCTCTTTTTTCAACCGACGAATACAACTTTACTCATAAATTATTACTACGATCGTTTACTGACCGGTATGTAAGATGATCGAGTCGAGAGGGTATATCGATCAGTGATGAATGGGAGAAATAGGCTTTATAGAATAGTTACAGAATTATTAGAGAGTTATTAATACGCAAATAGAGGCCCAACTTAAATGAAGCTTCTTTTATTTTGACATCTGATCATGCGCATCAAAGAAAGATTTTATGGTGACCTTTAATAACATACGGATATCTCTCTTAACTTAAATAAAGGACGCCCGTATTTTAATAAAAAATCCCTTATTTTGATAGTTATCTCATCCTTTGGGGTTATTTTATGCCAGAAACCAGGGGCCTATTGCACCAAATACTTTGCAACTTTGCACTTTTCAGTTTTCAAATTCAAATTTGAACGGGGGTGAACGGGCCGGCCACGAGATTGGACCAGAACGTCCGATCCATCTTCCGGAAAAAAATGTTACCAGAAAAAAAAATTTCCAGAGAAATTTCTCCGGAAAAATTATTTTCTCTGGAAATTTTTTTTTCTGGTAACATTCTTTCCCGGAAGATGGATCGGACTTTCTGGTCCAATCTGGTGGCCGGCCTGTTCACCGGACTCGAATCCATTGGACTTCTTTACTGGGAAGCAATTTAAGAAAAAGTGTATTCAAAGGCAATCGAAAATAAATTTGAACTACGGCAGCTACAGTTTAACAAGTATTATACCATTTTGGAATCCTTACTAAATGCGCCAACTTTTGACAAAACATGCCAAACTTGCATAGTACATTTTTTTTCAATACAGTCAGTTGAAACTAGACAATTGTTTATTTTGAATTTTTTTTCTGAGAAGCAGGCCCTATTTTTATGGAACCTAGAGCAGCTGGTATCGAAATTTTGATTACAGTTTAGACAAGCATTATTCAAGGTTACACAGCAAAAAAAAAGTTGGAAAAAGTCCATATTTGTGTCAACAGGAGCGAAAAGACTGTCACAGGGTGTGGAATTTTGCGTGTTTTTTTAAATGCCCATTATTTTAAAATCATGCAACTTAGATTTTTTTTATATTTTTCTGACAACCAGCATTACTTGCCTTTTCACCCGGTTCCAGGTTGACGTCGAGTAATGGGACACCCTGTAATCCTGTATAATACAGTATATTTGTGCTTAATAAAACCCCTAGCGGGAAAGTTTTGGGGTAGCTTTGATATCTTCCTTTTTTCATGTTTTTTGGTGTGCTGGATCCGAATCTGAGGTTTGCTAACAAATTTTTTTTTATGTTTTATAAAACATGGCCATTCAAAAATTTTGTTCCTCAATACCTAGGACAAAACGAAACCAATCGAAATGAAATGTTGCGGCCAAATGCAAGATGCTCATAGTAAGCTTTATGCAAAATTGTGTTACATAGTGTGAACAGAACCATAGAAAATTCAATTGGAATATTGAAAAGAAGAATCTTTATATTTCTATAACAAGATATCCGATTCGAGTGCATTTTCTTTTCTAATCGAGACTGATACACTGAATGGTCATGCGGAATTTCAAGAGGATCGTATATCATCGGAACCATAGAATTTATTTTTTTTTATTTATTGAATCATACCCCATTTTCAACTATAATTTGAGCCAGAACGGATTGTCGCAGAACAAGCTGTGGTAGTACAATTTGTAGGAAATTTATGTATTTTCATTTCGTATGGGAAGCTTTTTCACGAAAGGTTGATAGTTTCCGAGTAATAAGCAAAAAACTGACCAAAAGGAAGATTTTTATTCTTTTTTTGTTTTTTTTTCTATTTTCTGTCCCGAAATTTTGTTAGCAAACCTCAAATTCGGATTCAGCACCCTAAAAAACATGAAAAATGAAAGAAATCAAAACTACCCCACAACTTTCCTGATAAAAGCACAATTCGACTGGATTAATAAACAAACGCGCCAACATCAGACTTCCTTAAAATTTTTCTACCACACAACGTCAGGAAATGCGTTCCAGACACCCTCCTTTGAGTAAACCGTCGCGTGTGTGCTCCACCCTTAAATCGTTCCTCCTCTTTTGTTTAATTTCTGGTAACATGTGCGCTATTACACACCGTTTCGTTCATTCAAAACAAGCTGGGTCATTAATGGTAATCACCATATTTAAGGTTTTTACCTATTATACTGAACCATAGTGGATATATTTCCACGGGGTAAGGTTGGTACCCCATCGAGGAAACCGTGGGGATTAAACGGAGCCCGATGGTTGTCAGTTGATGATGATTGGATGACGATATCAGTCAAGGTGTACTTAATGGCGCTGTGTCACCCTCTGTTATTAAAACTGCCATCGTTAGCGACCGGTCGAAAATGGCGTTCTATAGGTACAGGGTTTTTCACTATAATTTGACCCCCCCTTTAACTTTGTTACTATAAGAGATATGTACAGAAAAATGTTTCATACAAAAATTTTACGAAATCGACTCACTTATATTTTACAATAATTTTTTGTACTCTACATACTAAATTTTATAACATTGATGATAAATGAAGTATATATACAGGGTGTTTCATCATAAACTGAACAAACATATATTGTGTAGAGGACATCGGTAGAATCGTTTTTGCCTTATACAATATATCCCGTGTTCGAAGCATAAGCGAGGTACAGGGTGTCAAACGTTATTTTTGAGCAAGATTCATATGAGTGTGATCAGTTATGTATAACACTCAAAGTAACGGTTTTTGATCGAATCTCAGTATTTTTGAGTCCTCTATTCAGAAAAGTTGACGAACTCCGAAACAAAATTTACAAAATGGCGGAAGACCTGCAATGTTCCAATTTTTTTTGCGGTTGTCAAATTGACTTTTATTTTCTGAATGAACACAATTTTCTAAGAATTTCTGTGAAAAAATTGAACAAAATTTTTTTCACATGTCTATCGATGCAAAAATTTCATTCGAAATGGATGAAATTTTGTACAATTGTACTTCTTGAATTATCAATCACGAATATGAAAACAGAATTGACAAATATCGAACGGTTTCGTTACAGTCCTTCAAATGTTTCGTTCAGACCTCTGAAGTAATGAAAAAAAAAATTGTTTCGAGTTCTAGAGTCAAACTAATTAAATTATTGGCATGTCTGAACATTCTAGATGAATTTATACAAAAAAAATCAGTGAAACTTAGTTGGGACTCGAACCGACGTAGGTATTAAATAGGGAAATGGCACTGTTCTAAGGACAATAATATTCGTTCCAGAGTTAGACTGGTATTTGAATTCCAGTGAATATAATTTAGCCAGTAGTCAAATTCTATGAACTACGAACTACCTTTGCCTGGCAACAACTATTATTATCCTTAGAACAGTGCCATTTCCCTATTTAATACCAACGTCGGTTCTAGTCCCAACTAATTATCACTGATTTTTTTCTATAAATTCATCTAGAATGTTTGGACATGCCAATAATTTAATTATTTTGATTATAGAACCCAGAACAATTTTTTTTTCAATATTTCAGAAGTCTGAACGAAACATTTGAATGACTGTAGTAACGAAACCGTTCGATATTTTACAATAATTCTGTTTTCATATTCGTGATTGATAATTCAAGAAGTACAATTATACAAAATTCCAGCCATTTCGATGAAATTTTCGAATCGCTGTAGACATGTAAGAAAAAATTTGAGTTCGATTTCTGAAAAAAAAATTTCACAGAAATTCTAAGAAAACTGTTCATTCAGAAAATAAAAGTCAATTTGAGAACCGCAAAAAAAATTTGGAACATTGCAGGTCTTCCGCCGTTTTGTAATTTTTTTTCGGAGTTCGTCCACTTTTCTGAATAGAGGACTCAAAAATACTGAGATTTGACCAAAAACTGTTACTTTAAGTGATACATAACTGGCCACACTCATATGAATCTTGCTCAAAAAAAAAAAGTTTGACACCCTGTATCTCGCTTATGCTTCGAACACGGGATATATTGTATAAGGCAAAAATGATTCTCCAGATGTCCTCTACACAATATATGTTTAACCAGTTTATGATGAAACACCCTGTATATATACTTTGTTTATCATCAATGTTATGAAGTTTAGTATGTGGAGTACAAAAAATTATTAATTTCTTTAATACAGAGATAAAGTAAAATATAAGTGAGTTAAATTGATGTAAAACAGCGATCGTAATACATAGACATCTGACCGGGTAGTAGCTAAGACTTTGTTATTTGCTGATGAGTGTACTCAATAAAGACGTCTGCCGTTATTAATATGAGTTTTGAAGACTATAATGAAAAATATATTTCAATGGCAGATCTGGTCAAATACTTTCAAAATTTTATTTTTTTTAGCACTTTCAAAACTGTCTGCCACAATGTTAACCGCACGATAATGGTCTGCCATTTTTATTTTTCGATAATAAAAATAATATATTTTAAGATTTCAAAACGGCAGACATGGTCAAATGCATTTAAAATTCACCAAAAATCGATACCTGTCCTACCTGCGCACTAGCTGGGTCCACCGCTTTGGGCTTAGTGAGTCCCCACCTCATGTACAGTAGGTATAGGGGCCTCAATGTACAAAAACCCAGGTCTGGTCAAATACATGCAGGTAGCCGCCCACTGGCTCCTAGACTATATATTTTGAAGCTATTCGTGATTGGATCTTAGTGTAATCTGTTATCTGAGACCAGACTCGCATTTTGTAGTTGGTACCAGAATCTACGTACAGGCTCTAAAAGCGCTTCATCAAGAGGTACTAAGAAGAAATAACTCAAGATGAATTAGATCATTTCATGAGGAATCTGCCAGACGTGTTTCTGTATGACATCACTGAGCTCCAAGCCCCATATTCTCGACAAGTGATCTTTCAATGCGTATACGAACTTCATTGCGCGGTGTGCATTTTTGCAGGTAAAAGAGGGACTCGCGCATAGAAGTTCGCATACGCATTGAAAGATCACTCATCCAGAATACGGGGCCTGCACTTCATTGACTTTCACATATTTTTCAACTACTGAAATTTTTCTGAAATAGGGCAATTCATCAATCAACCCAGGGAGACATTGTATCTGCTATTATGTACTCATCATAACTTGGTGTTTTGTTTTTCTTTTTATTCATCATGTTCCATCATGAAGCACGTATAATGGGGCCCACTCACTAGGAAGGAAGAATGCGCAGTTGAGTCTCTGCATGTTTGCTGTAACGCAAACGTGTGCATTCATATTGCCCACACACATACACTTTTGCGTGTTGGTTTGGATGTGCGACAAGCGTGAGATGACGTCGAAAAAAGACCTGATGTTAATGGCAGTGGCGTGTGTTGTTATTTAGGAAAAAATGTCCAAGGTATAAATATCGAACCCGACACTGTGTTGCTAAACATATGAAACGTGCAGAGACTTGTTGCCCATACACGGTCGTTTTTGGTCATTCTTCCACGTACGGGGAAGAATGCACACGCCACACGACGGAGATGAATGCGCATTCCAAATCTACGCCATACACACACACTTTTAACTGTACCACGTACAACGCGCATTCAAGTCTTCGCGCTTCCCTCTTAGTGAGTGGGCCCTTTAAATTCATCATGGTACACTATGAGACACATACCTTTTCTTTCCTGATGCAACAGAAGGCTCTACAACCAAGGGAGATCCATTGAAATTGAAGCCTGAAAAAAAAACAAGCTGCTTGAAATCTACTACAATGTGTTGTAAAAATATGAAAGGTTAAATAAAAACAAAGCGAAACTTTGAAACTAAATCTAGAGGACCTAACACCAAAGGACCCCGCACATTTTGTATGGGAATTGGCTCCCGGTGGATTTGGCTGAAAATTCGATATGATGTTCTACTAATCCTTCTGATCAAATGTCTCCACAGTCACGAAGCTGAAAAATGCATACTTCTAGGAGTTTTTCGCGATTTTTTGTATCCATTATGGCTTACGTATTACCGTTCACACAGAAATGTTTGAAAATATTTCGAATTGACAGAATCTGCTTTCAATAATCACGAAATATTCTCAAACATTTCTGTGTGAACGGTAATACGTAAGCCATAATGGATACAAAAAATCGCGAAAAACTCCTAGAAGTATGCATTTTTCAGCTTCGTGACTGTGGAGACATTTGATCAGAGGGATAAGTAAAATTCCTTAATTTTCCTTTTATAATTATCAGGTTCCGTCATTAGGATCTTTGTGTTGTTCCAGTTCATCATATTATAATCTCCGTTCTTTGAACATACATGATCAGCGATTTGTGATCTTGTAGTGTCTCTATTTTTGATGTTGTTCCTGTTTTCTTATCTCCAAAGGTCTTGCTGTCTCTCCTGCATAAGATTTTCCACATATACAGTATTGTAAACACAATTTTTTGATTTTTGAGTCTCATTCATTGGTTTCGTTCTGGTTAGAATGGATCTCAAATCAATTTGTGTTTTGAAAACAGTTCTTCTGTTGAATTCGGAACCAATTCTTCTTTTTTTCTCTGAAAGGCCAGGAATATAAGGAATGACGTTCAACAAAATTGGTTGTTCTTGACGGTTTTCTGTTTGTACCTGATCATCATTAGAATTTTGATAAGATATTTTTTTTTCTAAATTTGAAATTGTACTTTCTATAAAATTTGTTTTTTTAGGAATGCAGAACTCTCCCAAGAACATGTTTCAATAGGTATGTAGATATTTACCATAATTTGTATTCTATGATATCTTATAGTTAATTGTTTCCAGTTAACACTCAGTTTCAAGTAATGAAACTGAGGAGGAAATAGATGAAAGAAGAAGATATAAGCAGAATATGAAGTCGAATAACAACAAGGAACAAAAACAAGATGACATGGCGGTCGATATAACCAAAATTACTCAATATTTTTTATAAGAACGAAAAATGTCAACAATTGTTAGTTTATTCGACTAAAACTTACAATAAGGAGCTGAAAAATCAATCATGGTAGGATATTCACTCATATCGAAATCCATTGTTAACCTTAATATCAATCACTCACTACAATTACACTCTGCCGATTTTGTTTTGAATGACCATCGGAAATATCTCGCATATTTCGCGAAGAACTGTGATAACATCGAAGAGCGCGTTTCATGGTCAAATCCCCACTTATCAAGAACCGGCTTCCTGTCAGTTCGGAGAAATACACCTTACTCAAATGAAAATAGTATGTTTTACCACTTAAATATCAGATTATTCCCTCAAAAATACTGAATATTCGAAAATGTGAAGGAATCATAGTTAATCAGTGAATTTCACGGAACATAGAAACCAAAACAAACCTTCTAGTTCGTACTATTCCTACTTAAGCGCTGACGTTCTTTACTCTTTCTGTTGATGAATGACAATTTGATATACAAACGAAACGAAGGACACAAATTTGATATCAAATCTCTTACCGTTCAATTTATCAATTGCCCTGTCAGCGGAGGACTGATCTGCACAATCAACAAAAGCATAACCTCCACGTTTCACAAGGATATTTGTACAAGACAGATTTTGATCCACAAATAACTGTCGTATGTCGGTCTCGTTTGTTTCCGTCGGTAAATTTCCAATGTACAGCTTACTCATTGTTATAGGAGGTGTTTTGCTACTGTCGTATTCATAGACACTTAATTAATTAAACACTAATTAACAACAAACTATCAACTTCTTTAGAATACGTCCGCCAGCGCGTACAACAAACTTTATTATGACATGCGCACACTTGAGATTGATTGAATTTCAGTAAGGTTCTCGCGAATTTGATTGGTGCGCCAATACACGTGACGAATCTTTAATTTGAACCAACTGACATTTTCGGTGATAAACAATGTCATAAATGTTTTGATTCTCTTCGTGTAGAATGAGTGAATGATTTGTATTTTTGGATGTTCTTGAAATCTTGATAAAATTGTTAGTTTCGCAGAATAGGATAGTTCTTATGATGGTAAACACGCAAAAATTAAAACATGAATGGGTCTTTATTATTTTCCTTGAACATTCAGTCAAAACATAGAAGAAGTTATCAACTTGTAACGGCGCCGTGGCTTAGTTGGTTAAAGCGCCTGTCTAGTAAACAGGAGATCGAGGGTTCGAATCCCTCCGGGGCCTATGCGTACAAATGGTACGCAGCAAATTTTTTGAAACTAGTGCAGTAACGAAAGCGAGGGAATAATCGAATACAAACAATTATTATTCAAATGTAATTTTTGAAATCCATTTGATAATTGTATAAAGGGTTCGCCAGTATTGTTATTTTGATATTCAAAGAAAAATTCCATTTTACAATATAAATGATCGGATGTTTATTTCATTATGAAGAAGAAGTTATGCCTTTAATAGTGGAAAATAACATCAGCCAAATGACCACCACGACCACGCTTATAGGACCATATTCTTTTAATGAAATTTTCCATAACTAAATCGCAAAGTGGCTGCCCTATGTCGTCGATAGCCTCACGAATTCCATCTTCCATCGCAAGGTGTTAAATCACAAGATCTTGGTGGCCAATTGTGATCACCTCTTCGAAAGATAGCACGGTCCGGAAACTTTTCCCGCAAAAGATCAGTGGTTTCGTTGCTTGTGTGGCACGTAGCGCCGTCTTGTTGGAAGTAAACGTTGTCCAGATCAATACTATTCAATTTCGGTCATAAAAACGACGAGGAATGGACAAACCTGAATTTTCTTCAACACTTTCGGCTACAGACAGCAGCAATATTCTCGGCTGTTCTTGAGCAACGTGCACGGGTTTTATTCTTCACACCCCTAACTTGTTCCAACAGCTCGAATTTTTTCACCAAATTCTTTATTGCGGTCCGACAAGGTGCTTCACGACGACACAAAAATGTCAAAAATTTATAGCTTCAAACGTGACATCTACCGAAATAGCGGGCTATTCAAAATAACACCTCTTATTGGAAAACCCTTTATTTACTTTATTAAGAACTTTCGCCCAACCCTGTAGATATAACGAGATTTGACGGATCATTGACTATGAGTACCGGGTTTTTCACTATAATTTGACCCCCCCTTTAACTTTGTTACTAAAGGAGATAGAAAAAAATGTTTCGTATAAAAGTTTCAGGGAATCAACTTAGGTTTTTTGATATGAGTCCAGAAACTGAAATATATACAGGGTGGCCAACATATTGATGGCAACTTCGTTTTTTCAAATGGAACACCCTGTATATTTTTCCATATTTGGCTAGCTCTTTTTCCCCTGATTTCGAATATGTAACATTTGTTGGTCTATCTCTTTTATTCTGAGAACCACAGAGTTTCAAATTTTAAGAACCACCTGCCAAGATCTGTAATCATTTTACAAGTGGCAGAGTGCTTTTACTGAAAATGCTCATTTTTGGAGTTATAACAACGTTAATGGGAAGATATACAGGGTGAACAACATTCAATGCAACTATTTTTTTTTTCAAATGGGACAACCTCCCTGTATATGTTTCCTTTTTTTGATAGGCTCTTTCCTCCTGATCTCGAATATAAATGCGTATGTGGATGTGTCTCTTCAATTTTCAGAGTTTCAAAATTTTGAAATGATGACAACGAATAAAAAAAATATGTGAAATACCTTCCTTATATCCAAACAATCTACTTAAGAGTATTATTTTAGAATGAATACTTAACAATTACTTAACCAATGAAAAATGATGAACTATGGTAGTATGGTAAGAATAACATCAACGAAAGAAATTGTTCAAAATGACCATCTTCATTCAATACACATAGTTCATATAGTTGTCTCAAGTTGTTCTGATTCAATTCAGAAATTCAAGCTTCAAAATTTGTTTCTAATCATTACAATATTATCATTATTCTTTGTGCGATGACGGGATTAGTTCCGAATTATGGGTTTAATATTGGTTGATTTTATATCATTAATATTATTCTCCGCTTTCATTGATTGTCATTTTTGCTGAAGTAAATTTTTTCCTTCAGGAACGGCTATAAAAACGTGTCCAACGGTATTAAATCAGGACTATTTGGTGGCCATAAAATGGGTGCGCCATTACCAATCCAAAGATCAGATTGGCCACTTAAATATTCACGAACTTCCAAAACGCCATGCCAGATGGTTATTGAAATTTGAAACTCTATGATGCTCAGAATAAGAAAGATAGACCAACAAATGTTACATATTCGAAATCAGGGGAAAAAGAGCTAACCAAATATGGAAAAATATACAGGGTGTTCCATTTGAAAAAATGAAGTTGCCATCAATATATTGGTCACCCTGTATATATTTCAGTTTCTGGACTCATATCAAAAAACCTCAGTTGATTTCCTGAAACTTTTATATGAAACATTTTTTTTTGTATCTCCTTCAGTAACAAAGTTAAAGGGGGGGTCAAATTATAGTGAAAAACCCGGTACATTAGAGTGTAGATCAAGTAACATATACTCCGATCCCAAAAGTTTGAGCAGTCATAGAAAGAGTTCTCTGGTGACTCGGAAGCTCATCGGACGAAGCCGAGTACATTCGGCAACGTTGACTTTATTTTACGTTATGACTGCGAATACTACCAATTTCAGATAAATAAACAACGCCTACTATGCTCTCAACCTTTCGTGAACGGACTATACCAATTTCGATCACAAATCTACAGAGTGTTAGTTTTTCTTGGAACACTGTTGTCACTCTTCGCTGTTTTTCATTTCGAAAACATTAAAATGTTTGCGATCCCAGGAAACCTTTTTCAGGATTTTATTCGAGCCAGGTAAAAAAATTTAAGAGATGAATTGAGATGTTATAATCCTGTACTTCTGAAAAATTTTGCGGGGTTCGGACCCCATCGGACCTCCCTCCTTGCTACAGCCTTCTGAAAATTATTCAAAAAATGAAAGATGTAGAAAATATAAATTCAATGGTCCTAATGATGCGATCCTACTGAAAAGTTGCATGAACATTCAGTATATTAGTTTTCATTTTCAAAATAAATTTTACTCGAATCAGATATTCGGTCATGGAAATATAAAGATTCGTCTTCCAATATTCCCATTGAATTTTCTATGGCTCTGTTGAAACTATGGCCAAAAAATTAGATGAAAATTCAGTATATCGATCCTCTTTCACAAAAAAAATTCACTCGAATAGGATATTTTTTATGCTAATATGAAGTTTCTTTTTTCCAATATTCCGATTGGATTTTCTATGGTTCTGTTCACACTAAATTCCACAAAATTTTGCATGAGGCTTGTTATGAGCATCTTGCATTTGGCCGTAACATTTCATTTTGATTGGTTTCGTCTTTTCCGAGATATTGAGGAACAAAAATTTTGAATGGCCATATTTTATGGAATAACCTTACCATTTAGCTGGTTAACGAACTCAACCGAGCCATTTGGGAACCGAACTCACCCTGAAAATTTCAAGTCTTTAGGCCAATCACTTCGAAAGTTATTGTGCTAACAAACGGACATACGGCCAGACGGCCCCACGACAGAATTGAATTTGACCATCCTGTCGTTTGAGACCATTTTCAGCTTAAAATTAGAAAATTACAGACATTTGGCTCAAAAATGTTGTAATTTCTCTATTTTTCTTTTGGCTCATAAGCATCAAGTGGCTTATATTCTTCATGAATTTGTATCGATCAAAAACGATCCGCACCCTCTTGGGCACTTATCGCAGCAACCCAGCAACAGGCGCAGGAGGGCTGTTATGGCATCGTATGGCATAATAGAGGTTGATTAAAGTCGTGTAAAGCCAAGTCCCGAAAACCCATTGTCATCTTTCTAATACCGTAAACGTCCTAACATGCAGAACAACAATGGAACGTGAAATGTACGTGCGAATGTGAGTTAGAATCATCTCGAAACGTTCGCTGCAAAAAAATTCGGCAAGGATCGGAGTCAGGAGAATTTAACTGAGGTAGCTTGAAGTATTCAGGACGTATAGAATGAACACTTTCATAAAATAAGTTGAATGTTGAATGGTTTTAACATTTGGATACTTGGTGGATATTCTTATAGCATAACGAAATTTGCTCAATTTCTGCACCAAAACCCCGGTATGTTCTTCCCAATTCAAAAATTTATTGATGAAAACACCGAGCAATTTAACACACTGATGCCCGTTTGCACCGTTCGTCTAATCAAAGATTAAGCCTGTAAGTGACGTTTCATCAATGGAATAAACGTCACTTAAAGGCTTAATCTTTGATAAGACGAACGGTGCAAACGGGCGTAAGTGTTAGTTGCAGGAACGTCCATTAAAATTTAAAGGTCTATTAAACTCTTAATCCTCCATTATTACAAGGAACTAATGGAGGATTAAGGGTTTAATGGACCTTTAAATTTTAATGGACGTTCCTGCAACTGAGCATAAAGCCGGGTTTCACAAAACTCCAATCAGCTTGATTATTGAAATGTCATCATTTCTGTGCAATTTTCAGTTCATTTTGACATAAACCATCGACTTAATTCAAAATCAAGCTTTGTGAAACCGAAAGGTTCAGCCGTCGGTTGGCCATGGAAATTTGGCATATTCCACTGTGTATATTAAAATTCACTGATAACTAGAAAACTCGTCGGGCGAGGTCGGGTAGATTCGACAACGTTGACTTTATTTTACGTTATGACAGCAAATACTGCCAACTTCGAATAAATAAACAAACGCCTACTATGCGCTCAAACTTTCGTGAACGGACTATATATATCTTCCACTCCGAAATTAATTGTTTAGGGTTTTATCTTTTTGAGAGCTCGTTCTACTTAAACGAGTGCTACGAGTATATCGTTTTTCCCTAATGTCTGAGATTTTCGAATTTTGAGACGAAAACGTTCTCGAACGAATGAATTCGAGGTCAAATTCAATTCTGTCCGTGGGGCCGTCCGGCCGTCCGTTAGCACAATAACATTCGAAGGGATTGTCCTAGAGACTTGAAATTTTCAGGAGTTCGGGTCTCAAATGCGTCGGTTAAGTTCGTTAACCAGCCAAATCGTTCAGTGTATTCCATAAAATATGACCATTAAAAATTTTTTTTTCCTCAATATCTCAGAAAAAACGAGACCAATCGGAATGAAATGTTACGGCCAAATACAAGATGCTGATAACAAGCCTCATGTAAAATTTTGTGACCGTAGTGTGAACAGAACCATTGAAAATTCAATTGGAATATTAAAAAAAAACTTCATATTTCCATAAAAATATATCCCATTCGAAGGAATTTTTTTCTGAGAATAAAGATTGATATACTGAATCTTCATGCAGAATTTTGTGGCCATAATGTTAACAGAACCATAGAAAATTCAATTGGAATATCGAAAGAAGAATCTTCATATTTCCATAACAGAATATCCGATTCGAGTGAAATTTATTTTGAGAATGAAAACTACTATATTAAATGTTCGTGCAGAATTTCAATGGGATCGCATCATCAGAACCATAGAATTTAATTTTTGTAATTATTTATTTTTTACATATTTAATTCCTTGAATAATTTTCAGAATATGATTCCGATTGTGCTGAGATACTGTATTTATATGTTTGGTATCCCATATGAAATTTTGAGGTAATAGTCTTATTGCTCCACCAAAGAACGAGCGCTCAGAAGCTCCTGCTAAGGGCTTTTCTTAAATTTTTCAGTTTTTCTTGTTGAAAACCAACAAGACAGTTTGTTATTTCTCCATTTCGATCGAACCAAAGCTTCGCATTCTGTAGAATTTTCAGTCCTTCTCTTCTAATACAGTGTCTGTTTCTTTAACTACTATACTGCCGTCATAAGAAAAAACCACGTATTCAACATTTTTTGAAAAAATCATCTATTATATGCATGTGATCCTTTGTAGGTTCTTGAACATATTTCTGAAGAAAAAAGCGCGTATTTACGTATATATTTTATAATTTCAAAAAATATTTCCACGTATATACCTGCAAATCAAGCATAATACTAGGCATAATCAACGTATATTGCAGCTGCTTAGAAATACCCGCGTAAACACAGTGCACATACGTAGTTTTTTCCTAGCAACGAGTTTGTACGTGTTTGTTGCTTCCTAGTAGGTGGGATAACGCAGGTCTCGCGCTATTTTATTATTATTTAGTTTCTTGCTGTGAAGATTACAACATGTCTTTATCTCGAGGGCGTTTGATTGTAAATCTAGTTAAAAAAAATGCTTTCAATCAAGATTTTAGTGATTGTGTTAGTGATGAAAAAGGGGAAATTGTTAAAGAGAATAATGAGAGTGAATTTCGCATTGATTTGCCGATTTTTACGGAAGATAATATTGAAATAACAGGTGAGTTGAAAAAAAATCTATCAATTCACTTAGATATATATTATTCACATGATTTTTTAATCCGAGTATAATTATTAGATGTGTCTACCTAGTGGTAAATTGGATATCTGCAAATATTGCATGCTAACAATAGGAAAATAATAAATATTCCTTCCATTTCATCAAAGGCATACCTTCTAAAAATATTATTTGTTTCAGACATTGAAACTCATGCAAATATTTCTACGACAAGTCCAAAATCACAGCTGCCTCAAAGTACATCAAATTTTAGTTGTACAGAACCTAATAATAAATCCCCCACGCCAGGTTTCATTAAAATGACAGAGAGCTTTACCATTCTTCCCTCGGACGAAAGTAAGAAATTCATATAAACTCTGTTGCAACAATTCAAAAAACCGTCTAGTTATTATAACCGTCACGCGCAGTAGAAAAAAAAATCATGTATTGCACATGTCCGTGATGATCCCTGGGACGGTTTTGCGGGTTGTTTGAATAAAACTGTAGGTTTGTAATGGATGTTTATTTTTGAAATAATTGTTTGTTTTTTCTGAGTTTAGATTTCTTTAATGGGAATATTGAGTCAGAATCTTCACCTTTGAAAGATATTTCAAATATTATTGGCCAAATTAACTATTGCAATAATGCGTTGGATGAAAATCACTATGATGGTAAATTCTCTCTTTTGTCTCTTAATGTAAAATTTTTGAAACAATATTTGTTTTAGGTTGTACTCCAATACAGTCAAAAGATTATGTTAATCTAAATCCTGTGATATTTATGAATGATGATTTTTTCGATGTTAATAATCCAGGTGATATCAGAGTTACACAAGACGGTAATTTTTACATTATTTCTGAAAACAAAAACAAGAAAATCAAAATAAAGACCCGTGACTTGTTATTTACTGAGTGTTTTACTGTCATAGGTGCATCATCAGCTTCAGAATCACAACCGATAGATATGATCACTTGTCTAGAAACACCAATGGAAATGAATAATAATGTAATAAGTTCGGAGCCTACTAATTCTGATAGCGTTGACGTCGGTATGATAAGCATTACTCACCATTCTTGCCAATCTGTATATTTTTTTTGTTTCCTTATTTGCAGATCCTGATTGTTTAGAACATGAAGATTCTGATTCTGAAATACCTTTAACAAACACACTAACAAAACGGGGTACAATTAGAAAACGAAAAATATATTTAGAGAAGCCAAGGGATCGCAAAAAAAGGAAAGAAGAATTACGCATTAAAAAACATTGTGTTCTATCTGGATGCAACTCGTGTTTTCGGAAATGTGCAGAGCTAATAAACGAAGAGAGAAGAGAAGAAATTAATAGTTATTATTGGCATCTATCCTGGCACGAAAGAAAAATGTTCGTATTACATAATACGTCCAAGAATGAGGTCCAGAGACGGTTTAAACCCGATAGCGAAGAGTGCTATCGGAAAATGTCGACATAGAGATATTTCTTAAAAGATAAATAGTCGGAGAGCTAGTAACACGTGTTTCATGAAGTGTTTGATGCACCCTGAAATTTTTCAATTCTAATATGTATGAGATAAGAAGCCAGAATACCTGTGTTGGCTTAGCCCAACCCGGGACATCAGGTACTGCGCATAATAGAAAGGTGTAATAAAATTAAACCCGAAAAAAGTGTTTGATTCAGAGGCCAACAAACTTTAATCGAAATTTTGTATAATTTTAAAAATAAAATTTAATTAGGCAGACATTTTTGAGAGGGCTGGCTTATAATTAATTCTCCCCAAAGTTTTTTTTTTTTAACTACAATTTGAAGTGTTTGATTCACTCTGAAATTTTAATAGCCTCTCAATCAAATATTAAAAAAATTAATAACAAAAAGCCAGACACTTTTTCCGGGGTTTAATTACCGGCAAACATGAAAATAAGTTTTATTTAAAATAGAAAGAGATAGGTAGCGTGTGGCTGGCGGCGTGAGTGAGAGCACCGATCATCGGAGTAGCTCACTCGCTTTCTACGCTCTCATTGGTTGTTGGTCACGTGTCCTTTACTAGCTGTAAATTTCAAACTCATATTTGTGAATAGAACTAAGAAATTTTTAATTATTTACACAATTTTTTTTTAACTTTAAATTTCTCAAGATACAACAATTGTGCAATTAAGTGGTAATGTAATCCTTGATTTAAAATTTTATGGAAGAAAAAAAAGGAAGTTGCGAGGTTATCATTCAAAATTTCACGAGTGTAAATTCAATTTTATAGGTTTATTATTATTATGAAAAATATATATTTCACAAAGAGGATTCATAAAAGCATTTTAAAAAGTCTCTTCAATTTTCCTCCACATCACTGTCCTCTGAATTTTCTTCGGCAGAATCATCACTCGAAAACATGTCGTCATTATAAAAAGTTTGTTCGTTATCTGAAAAAGATGAAACATAATTAGCATTATGGCAAATTATTTCTATTTTACACGGAACTTGCCATAATGCTAATTATGTTTCATCTTTTTCAGATAACGAACAAACTTTTCATAATGACGACATGTTTTCGAGTGATGATTCTGCCGAAGAAAATTCAGAGGACAGTGATGTGGAGGAAAATTGAAGAGACTTTTTAAAATGCTTTTATGAATCCTCTTCGTAAAAATATTTTTCATAATAATAATAAACCTATAAAATTGAATTTACACTCGTGAAATTTTGAATGATAACCTCGCAACTTACTTTTTTTTCTTCCATAAAATTTTAAATCAAGGATTACATTACCACTTAATTGCACAATTGTTGTATCTTGAGAAATTTAAAGTTAAAAAAAATTGTGTAAATAATTAAAAATTTCTTAGTTCTATTCACAAATATGAGTTTGAAATTTACAGCTAGTAAAGGACACGTGACCAACAACCAATGAGAGCGTAGAAAGCGAGTGAGCTACTCCGATGATCGGTGCTCTCACTCACGCCGCCAGCCACACGCTACCTATCTCTTTCTATTTTAAATAAAACTTATTTTCATGTTTGCCGGTAATTAAACCCCGGAAAAAGTGTCTGGCTTTTTGTTATTAATTTTTTTAATATTTGATTAAGAGGCTATTAAAATTTCAGAGTGAATCAAACACTTCAAATTGTATTTAAAAAAAAAAACTTTGGGGAGAATTAATTATAAGCCAGCCCTCTCAAAAATGTCTGCCTAATTAAATTTTATTTTTAAAATTATACAAAATTTCGATTAAAGTTTGTTGGCCTCTGAATCAAACACTTTTTTCGGGTTTAATTTTATTACACCTTTCTATTATGCGCAGTACCTGATGTCCCGGGTTGGGTTAAGCCAACACAGGTATTCTGGCTTCTTATCTCATACATATTAGAATTGAAAAATTTCAGGGTGCATCAAACACTTCATGAAACACGTGTTACTAGCTCTTGGACTAAAAGATGATAAGAACGTAGCTGTGTGTAAAACTTTTTTTTTAACTACACTAGGATTTAAGAAGAATTCCGATTGGATTATAAGCAGCCTGTACAACAACAATTGCCCTGATACTTTAAAACTAAAAGACGGACGAGGGCGCCAATCATGCCCTAAAAAACTACCCCGACAAGATATAAAAATCACATTATGAGTTTCAACCCCACCACCTCACACTATCGAAGGGAACACGCACCTTTAAGGCTGTACCTTCCAAGTGATATAAATATATCCTTAATGTATAATGATTTTAAAGAAAAATTTCCAAATTTAATATGTTCTTATGATTTGTACAGAAAAGAAGTAAGAAAATTAAACATCGCATTCACCACACTTGGAAATGAGGAATGTGAAAAGTGTGAGGAATACTCGTTCCATGACCCGAGTCACACTAAACAGTCGTTAGGGGACAATTGCGAAATATGTAAACTGTGGAAAGACCATTTGAACTACGTAGAATATACAAGAACCGCATATAAGTAAGATGTTGAGGCTGCTAATACTAATCAAGAGTCAATTCAAAACGATTTTTTAGCAGTATCTGCTGACCTGCAGAAGGTTATAATGTTGCCACGCATCGATATGTTCAAAAAGGTACTTTTCACAAAAAGAATCAGTGTGTACAATGAGAGTTTTGTACCCTTGGGAAAACAAACGAAAAATTTTCCATTGGCCATTTTATGGCATGAAGGGGTTGCGGGAAGAAAACAAGAAGAAATTATAAGCAGTTTTCATCAGTTTCTAAAAGCTAATAGGGACAAAAAAGAAATAATAATATGGATGGACAATTGCACCAGCCAAAACAAAAACTGGACCTTAATATGTTCCATAATTTATTTGATTAACACTGATGAAATTGGCATTAATAAACTGCATTTCAAATATTTTGAACCTGGTCATAGTTTCATGTCTGCCGACAGTTTTCATCACCAGGTGGAACTGAGTTTAAAAAAGCAGAAAAAAACTTACGACTTCAATGATTTTACTCAAGCTGTTAAAGCTGCCAATAAAGGCAAAGTGGACGTTGAATGTATGAAGATAAGTCAAATAGCCGACTGGAAAAACTGTTCTTCCATTACAAAGATAAACAAATTAGTATACCTAGACCATATTTAAGAAATATTTCCGAAATTATTTTCAAAAAAGGAAGTTTGTTTTTCAGCTACAGAACTTTCGAAAATGAAATTTTTTTAACGGACATTGATATACTTCAAGAGAAGTATAAGAAAAAATTAAACTTATGCAACCCATTCCTAGAAACTTGGAATGCGGTATAAGTGAGGAGAAAAAACAATCTATTATACAAAATTTGGGGCCTTTGATGCCTGACACAAGACTTGGTTTCTGGGAAAACATTGCAACAGATCACAAAGTTTAGAACCTTTTTCAAGCGACATAGGTTTCAATAAGACTTGTTTTTTGTGTGTATGAAGTCCATATTAGATTTTTGTTTTTGTTCGCTAATGTATTTGCTGAATGAACATCTTACCAAAGAAAGTTACTTAGTTAGTTTTCAATGAGACTTGTTTTTTTTTGTTAGTTTGAAAAGTCCATATAGTTTTTGATTGTTTTCAGCCAACTGTGTTAATATTTTACCAAAGAAAGTTTTTTAGTCAGGTTTTAATAACACTTGTTTATTTGTTTATTTTTTTATTTGTTTGTGAAGTACATATTATATTTTTTATACAGAAGAACGTAGTTTTATTATAAATTTCCTATTAAAATTAATTATTCACGAAAACCAACTAAAATGAAAAGTTTATAACAAGTAATTAATAATTAGTTATTCATAAAAATAAGTAATGCACCAAAATAAATCTTGAAACTTGCTAAATAAAAACCAGGTATTTTCAATATGCTAAACAAAAACCTCGTATATCAATAAATCAGTGACGATATACGTAGTTTTTCCTTAGCATTAATCATATACGTGTATTTTGATAAGTAATATATACAAATTTTTAGCATCAAGTAAGCTGTATTTACCTACATTTAACTGTAAAACGTTAATAATATTAACTATTCAGTTTTATTTATGATATTTTGGTGACTTATTTTTCTTTAGTCAAGATAGAACAAGTTTTATATCCCTGTGGCCTTATGAATTTGTTTTAACTCATCGAAAAGTTTCTAACCCCTCTATCTCCATTTTAGCAAATTGTTGATTACGTGGTATTTCATTATGACGGCAGTATATTGGTATCATCTGCATAGTCACAGTTTGTCCATCAACATTTTCGGTTGAAGAAGAAGTGCGACAATCTTCAGAATGTTGTAGCTCGTCCAAAAATATGTAGAATATATTCTATTAACTCACCCTCTAGCTCTAAAACAGGGTGTTGAAATTGGAAAAAATGCCTCCGAAACCTCTCGTAGTACAGAAAACAGTTTTCGTGAGCATAATAAGCTATGTTTTTTGCGGAATTTTTCTTCTCAAGTCTTTAGTTTAGAAGATTATTCGACGTTTTTCAGGGATAGTGGGCGTTTTCCCCCCCAACTTCTACGCTAATGGAGTAAGAACGTTTTTTGAGAAGCCCATTCGAACCACCAATATTTTTTTACACATAACAGGTACATACGCTCCAAAATCGACCGTGTTCGAAAAAACACTTATGTTGAAAAATAGGTATTGTATAGTCAATTTTTGAGACAATTGTTTTTAACTTCTCTACAAACAGTCAAAAAATTGACATAAAAGTTGATTTTTCTCGAAAACGGTCGACTTTAGGGCCCAGGACTGAACAATATATTATATATATATATTAACTCACCCTCTAGATCTAAAAAAGTTTTTTGCGGAATTTTTCTTCTCAAGTCTTTATTTTAGAAGGTTGTTTGACGTTCTTGAGGGATAGTGATTTTGAATCGCCAATGTTTTCTACACATAACAAGGAGTCTTGGTCATGCGCTCTAAAGTCGACCGTTTTCGAGAAAAATTAAATTTTATGTTGAAAAATATTATGGGTATAGTAATTTTTTGAGGTAATTGTTTAACTTCTTCCCAAACAGTCAAAAAATTGACCATATTTTTCAACATAAAAGTTGATTTTTCTCAAAATGGCGTTTTCAGAATGATAACCTGAGGAAATTGAACTTGACCCAAATGAAAATAATTCATTCTGAAATATGTGGAGACAGATGAAAAAAACTCTAGATAGCCCCAATAGTTTAATACTTCGGTCAAGGGCGGATATAGCTTTTTTTCATGGGGGGGGGGTAGTAATGATTCAAGATCGATAAATCAGGTTCAAAACTTGAAAAAAATTTAATCAAAATATTTAGGAGGAATGATATAATAAGAAAAAATAGTAGTAAAGTAATAGTAGTAAAAAAAACAAACAAATGAAAATATGTGTACCATGTTGCGTAGCTTTTTCAAAGGTTTTCGATATTCATGGGGGGGGTAATTACCCCCATTACCCCCCCCCCGTAAATCCGCCCTTGACTTCGGTGTGTATGTACACAATGTCAATCTCTATCGGGGTTACAACAACTAAACCTCTCACCCTATTCTTGATGCCCTATTATACAGATTCTTTTTTTCGTTTCAGTGCATCAAAAAATACTATAGTCCGTTCACGAAAGGTTGAGCACATAGTAGGCGTTTCTTCATTTATCTGAAGTTGGCAGTATTTGCTGACATAACGTAAAATAAAGTCAACGTTGCCGAATGTACCCGGCCTCGTCCGACGAGCTTGCGAGTTATCAGACAACTCTATGCAATATTGACAACATTGCGTATCAATCTGACAGAAACATAAAGAACATAACCTAAAATTTTAGTATACACAGTGGAATATGTCAGATTTCCATGGCCAACCGACGGCTCAACCTTTCGTGAATGGGCTATAGATAGAATTGATACCATATTTTGCCTAATATTAATTAACATTGAATGATCTCACAATTCTCATAACAAAATCCCAATCCCATTATTCTCTTTTTCTCCAGAATTCCACCCAAAATGCATTTGAAAAGCTTTGTAGGTCAAGTACGATCCTGGCCAAATTGCCGAATATTCAACAATAGATTCGGTCCAAACCGAAGATACGAAACTTGTTCTGAATTTTCATTGTTATCCAGTTCCTGTTCCGCATCGTATCTGACCTGTGACCCGTCTTTGTGACATGTTGGCAATACCCTGAGTCCTCGTCAATCTTGGACAAATTACTAATCCCAGGTAACAAGGAGTGTTGTGCCTTACGCGGGCTTTTTTTATTTGTTATTTCGCGATTGTCGCTACTAACAGGCAGATTTGTTATGATAATGCAGCGTATTTGATGGAATTCCGGTTTGAGATGTTGAAATAACCACCAAATACACGTGTTTGGATATTTGATCAATTCGAATATTTGAAATTATATTACTGTTTATTTGTTTCCTTATGGGGAAAAAATTGTTCGTTCGATATCTATTTATATACATATTTGTTTATTTACTGATTTATAATTGTCATCCAATACAGTAGGTAAAAGGAATTGGAAGCAACTCCTATCTAAAAAATACAAAAAACACACCTAATCCTAAGTAATCATTTCAGTTCAATATCAAAGTTTCTTCTGTTTGGTATACACCTTATATTATGTATATTCCTTATGTCTAATATAATTTGATTGGAGGTCTAAGTGGCTCTATACATTGGTGAATTTTCGGATTTTTTCGCTAATCTCGGCTAATTTCTTAAACAGGATATCTGTAAACAAATGCGAGGGATTAATGGAGATGATTCCTCGATGAAAATAGGCAGGGTTGGTTCATATAAATTTTTTTTCGAAATCAACCTCCCTTCCAAGATTTGGAAGGCGAGTTGACAGCAAGGGCGCAGCCAGGGGGGGGCTCGCGGGGCCCGCGGGGCCCGGGCCCCCCCCAAAATTTTTCTCCATGTCAATTTTTCTACCTGTATCTCTGTAGATACGGTTGAATTCAAGTACATTAGCAATATTTTATTTAAAATAGCTAAATCGTATTCATGCATACAGCCAATTTTCAGAACCTAATTGATTTTGCTTTCCAGCAAAAACATAATGATTAATCTTTTGAAAATGAGACTAGGTACCATGCATTGTGCCAGGCGATAGAAGGCGATAAAATATGAAAAAGGGTCCCAGGAATATATGTCCTAAACTGCTTCTTCTAAGAAATACAGGGTGTTAAAGTTTATTTTTTTATTTGGTGTTTTCTTGAATAACTTTGGTCAAAGAGGTAAGAATTGAACAAAATGTGATATGCGGGGGTTTTGTATAATGCAAAATCAAAATATCCTAATAGTTTTTAGATAACTAATAGGGGGCGCCACATAATAATTCCTCCACAGTTAGATCGACCCCAGTTTAGTTTAGTTCAAAAAAGGGTTACAGTTCAAAGACCTCAAGGTCTATTGTGTCCCCTTACAGAGCTGTTTTGGCCACACCCTTCACAGCTCGCCTTCCTGTTTCAGAGATCTAATGAAATCCAATATCTGCGAAGGCTTCAACGAAGCTAGTTCCTCACTCTTACAAGTTTCTCTCCTTAGGCTCGCAATGTCAAAGCATTCCGTGAATAGGTAAATGGGGGTTTTCTTCCTCTTCCCCACAGAACCTACACTGGTCAGCCCTAACTTTTTTGCCTGCCATTTTCATTATTTTGTGTTTTTGATTAAGATTCTGATTTAATTCCTTCTGTTGGTTGTTATTGTAAGTAGGTTACTTTGGCGCTTTTGGGCAATTTGCGTGCATCATAAGTTTTCGATGCATTTAACCGGAAACCGTTGGTCCTAGCGACTTCATTAAAGTATACATTTTTGAAGGAAAAAAGTTTTTAAGAATCCAAATAAAAAATTAACTTTAACACCTTGTATTTTTTAAAGGAAGCAGTTTCCAACATATATTCATAGGACTTTTTTTTTCATATTTATATCCCTCTATTGCGTGATACTATGCATGGTACTTTTTTCCTTGACACCCTGTATATTGGAAAGGCATTTTAAAAAATAAATGATCACCAGATTTCAGAAAAAATATTGTGAATTTGACATTTTTTATCAACCAGAAAGAGAAAGATAAAAATAACAGTATTTTTTTTGTTTTTTTCTCCCTGAATATTTGCATCGGGCCCCCCCCAAACGAAAATTCTGGCTGCGCCACTGGTTGACAGTATTAAATTTTTTTAGGAGTCCTAAAAAACAATGAGTCATAAAACTATACATATTATGATTCTATAAGTAGATGTTACTCACACAATTTTTTTTGATCCCATAACTTCATTATTAGGGGTTGGAAATATCAGCACCTTATGATTCTCATTCAAAAATTGTAGTCGTGAGATGGATTTTTGAAATATAAAATTCTCTTATGGTTTCCCATTCGATTCTGGAGAAAAAAGTCTCCTTCAAAATTTCGATACAGTGGATACTTTTCTCGGAAAAAATAAAAACTTACAAGCAGTTATGATCACTGTTCATTCCATTTCATCGTACGTTTCATAGAATGAATATTCTAAGATATTGTTTATGTTCAAAATTGGTTTTGTCAATTATGCTTATTTATCGAAAGCAAGTTCTATTTGTGAAATTAAAATATTACGGATATAATTTTCTTCCGGAAATTAGTAATTAAACCTTCAGAAAGATTTATAGAACATCTTTATCTTCTGTCATAGATATACAATATCTTAGAATATTCATTCTATGGAACACTCATACGATAAAATGGAATGTACGGTGATCATAACTGCTTGTAAGTTTTTATTTTTTCCGAGAAAAGTATCGAATCTATCGAAATTTTGCAGGAGATTTTTTTCTCCAGAATTGAATGGGAAAACATAAGAGAATTTTATTTTTCGAAAATCTATCCCACGTAATATTTTCTGAACAAGAAGTTATGAGTCTAAAAAATTTGTGTGAGTAACATCTACTTAGTGCTTCATATTATGTGTAGTTTTATGACTGAGTTTTTAAAAAGCCGTAAAAAAATAAAAAACTGTCAACTCGTCATCGCCCTCCAAAGGCTGTATCTTGGAAGGGAGGTCGATTTCGAAAAAAAATTATATGAACTACCCCTGCTTATTTTCATCGAAGATTCATCTCATTAAGTTCCTCGTATTTTTTTACAGACACCCTGTTTAAAGATGAGAACAATTTTAATGGAACAATGAAAACATTTTGAAGAACCTGAGAAGCCATCTGTATTTCAGTGAAGTTCTAGATTCTGATTGATAGGGTGTGTTTTGAATTTGAGTGGAAATTTGAAGTGATTATAGCTTTCGTGATGTATCAGAAAACTGCAATCGAATTTCATTCGATTTGCAGCTGTACCTATCACATGAGTTTGGATTGGAGAGTTCGCGAAATAACCTTCCAAAAGGATTTTTATGATTTCTTACATATTATCTGTTTAAACTGTACCTAAAATTAATGCATCCAATTCGACAAATATTATTGTATGGCACCATACAACTTGCTAACTTCATTCAACTTCATAAAGATTTAAATCTTTATGAAGTTAATGAATTGTACATACATTATTGATTATTGATTTCAAATTTCATTTGATGAAATTTATCATGAGTTTTGAAGCCTAATTCATACACATTTCTCGATCATCGCTTCATAGCTTATATTCTCACTAATTTAATTACTCAAAAAAATAAGTAAGCATAGAAAAACTGATGTATTCAACAGAATGAAAACTGAAATAAATATATCCAGATGAATAGAGATGTTTAATATCGACTCGAAAGAAGAAAATATTGTCGATGTCAGTGACAAAAATCCGCCCTCGGCGAGCTGTATATTACAAAATTGTTTGGCGAATTGAATAAATGAATGTAATAGTCAAATAGTCTACACAGATATCGAAGAAATCATTAAATTCATTGTACAGGGTGATTCACTTATCTTGGTAACCTAATTTTACTCGAAAAGGGATGGATATTTTTTTATCTTGTTGACGGTATTTGGTGCAAGTCAATGTTGACTTAAGATATACGTAAAAATCGGAGAAAAGAATTAAGACGCCAGGCGTCGCGGCTCTATCAGAGTTTTTTCTCCAGTAACATACCTTTTTTAATGTGTCATTCGAAAGATAATTTAATTCTGAATGTTTCTTCTGAATACCATTTCTTTCTATTTCTTTTTAAAATCGAGGAGACTTTGTAGCAAACTATTTCTCAACCATTATATTAATCAAATATTATATCAAATTAGGTTACCTAGATAAGAGAATCGCCGTGTACAGGGTGATTTCGCGAATTTTTCAGAACGATCCAAACTTATGTCATACAGTCTTGCGAATTGCAATTAAGTTTTCTGAAAAATCACGGAAGACATCTTCAATCCAAATTTATCCAGGACTGCCTGTATAAAACTGACATATACAACCCTCCATCAATGCGCTTCAAAGTATATCAAATTTCTCGAAAAACTAGTCGATAATATTCAGATGTTGTTCTCGTTCGTGCGTCAAAGTGTTTTGAAACAGATAAATTAACTTCTAGGTAATATCGGTTCATCAATTAATTCAACTGAGTCCTTTCACCATATTCGGTTTAGGATTAAAAAAACATATAACATTTGCTTGCTTCTTCCTAAGGGACAAGATCGAAATTGAGTTGATTTTTAGCCTTTTCGCAAATTTCTCACATCATATTCTTTCAAGAAACGCGCAGACTTTTTAAAAGTCCCATTACCTATAGTTTGACCGTCTTTAGCTGCTTCAAGAATCGAAAATCTTCATGATTCTGTCTAGCACGCACCCCTAAAATAAGAACTGGTTTTGAGTCTCTAATGTTGGTACTTATTGAATGTATGATTAATCGATCTTTAAATGCGGCCATCTCATGAGCATTCATCTCTGATTTGCCTTGTGTAGGTTCATTCTTCATAATGCGATGTAGTTGCTGTTTAGATTCAACGAGCCAGCACGTGGACCTTGGGTAGTATCCACCTCATAAAACCATATTGAGATGGGCGTTCGTCTTGTAGATAGCTTTAGAGAATATTACTTACCCCTTATTCATGGTAATTGTTCGTACGCACTGCTAGAAATTCCATTGTAAAATTACAGCACTTTACGGTGGCATTCTACACTGCTCGAAATTCCATTATAAACTTACAGCATTTTATAGCCAACGTGAAGTGCTGTAATTTTACATTCCTACATAGTGAAATTACACCAGAAGCCTGAATTTCCATTTAAAAATACATGATTGTTCATGTAGATTTTATGATTAACATTTACAGAATTTTATGTATTTCTACATCTTATTTGTACACTAGTATTGTAATATTTTATAAAAATTTTACTCGTACTTGTTCAGTAATGACTCTCCTTCTCTACCCTTCTTTATTGATTTTGATTCTACGTCAAGATGAATCTGGAACGATTATCACCACACATACGCTCCGCTCACGCGTTAAAATATCTTGACCATTAGTCGTTGTCTTTAAAACCTAGTTGATTAAGTAAATATTATATTATAGGTATTACTAATACCTCAAAATAAGAAGTGATTTTAACGTGTACGAAATTGAACATTAATGTCCCATTTTAATGTTCAATTTATGCTATTTTAATGTGCAATTGTCATGGGCTACTGAATACAATGTATTCAGGAACAATACGAGTAATGTCAGAACTCTACTGAAACATAGAAATTCATCAAACATATCAAACGGATGTCTTGTAAAAAATAAGAATGTGTTTCAGTCAAGAATTTATTCTCAATGCTTATAATTACTTCGACGGATGTGATGAACCCTCTTTAAAATTTTAAATTTTTTGAGTTCTCTAAAAACGTCTAATAGGCCAACTTAAAAGGAAAACCCTGTATTTAAGAGAAGACGAAATAACAAATTTGAGAAATAAAATTATAAGGTAACAACACTTTTATGTAAAGTGGAAAGCTCAACCGTAAGCACGGTAACGAACAACTCAAAAAGTTTAAAATTTTAAAGAGGATTCATCATACTTACTAATAAGTCGTCAGATTAATAAACGAGTTGATAACAAGATCCTATAATTTCAGAGCGAAATATTCACTAGTTCTCCAAAAACGTCTAATAGGCCAACTTAAAAAGAAAACCCTGTATGTATCAGGGTTTTTTGTTTCCAAGGGAATGAATTGATTTGTGGCAGTTAATTAAGGATGAGTGGAATAAACCGTAATATGACCAATCAACTAACAACTAATGAAACCTTTGTGGGAAATGCATCTGTTTTATTTAGTATTTAGCAAACAAAACTTGTTACTTCAATATGCGAACAGGTTTCAGCGGATTAAAGCTTAGATAATAAATAATAGGTATATTTCCAACCCTGTTAAGAAGACGTGAGAATGCAGATTGTAGAAAACCGCTGGTGCACCAGATGTGCCGTGAACTTTCCTGAGAAACGTAGACACTGCATTCAAGGGTCCCATTTGGGAATCGAGCGCCAGTTGCTAACCTATGACATTTACCTGGACAAAGGAGCCTGTTCTAGGATAGACATTCTCCTGCGTTCTTCAAGTTCTTTAGTTCTCGAGTTTTCCTCAGAAGACAAACATTTTGCATACCATACAGAAATTTCAACGTTGAGTTCAGCAGAATATTTAGATGGATGTCTTATGGATTAGTTGTTTAATTTCGATTCTAAGAAAATTATAAGGTTACTAACAAAATCATCCCCCTTTAAGTCGCTTCATATTGATTCGATATTTGAACATAATACATAATTCAAATTTGAATATCAATTTGAATATCATTTAATTTCAGTTTGATGAACCTTCTTTAAAATTTTGAACTCTTTGAATTTTTTGTTATCGGGTGCTTACGGTTGGGCACAAGTAAGTAAGATATTATCTATTCATTTTATTTTTCTAATTTGTTGTTTCTTCTTGTTTCAAATAACAGCGTATTCTGTAAAGCGAATTAATTAATATGTGAAAGTAAAATATCGAGGAAATGAAATAAACAAAAATTAAAAATGTGACCAATCAACATATAAAACCTCTGTGTTGAAAATGCATCTGTTTTATTCTGTATAAACAAAACGATATGCGAACAGGATTCAGCTCTGATTATACAGGGTATCTGTAAACGAATGCGAGGGACTTTGGGAGATGATTTCTCAATGAAAATATGCAGGGTTACTTCATATACATTTTTTTCGAAATCGACCCCCCTTCCAAGATACAGCCTTTGGAAGGCGATGACGAGTTGACAGTTTTTAATTTTTTTTACCGTCTTCTTAAAAACACTGAGTCATAAAACTATACATACTTAATATAAAGCACAAAGTAGATGTTACTCACACAATTTTTTAGATCTCATAACTTTATTATTAGGGGTTAAAAATAACAACCCCCTATGATTTTCGTTCAAAAATTGTTTTCATAGATAGATTTTCGAAAAAACATTCTCTTATGGTTTCCCATTCAAATCTCGAGAAAAAAAGTATCTTGCAAAATTTCGATATAGTCGATACTTTTCTCGGAAAAAATAAAAACTTACGAGCGCAGTTATGATCACTGTTCATTCCATTTATCGTATAAATGTTCCTAGAATGAATATTCTAAGATATTGTATGTCTATGACAGGAGATAAAAGCAAAAGTGCATATCTGCCAAATGCAAATTCGAATAAAATACCATTTTCATAACTGAGTAATTAATTATTTTATTACTACAAAGTATTCATCAAAAAATTCGAACTCTTCTGAAACTGAAAATTATAGAAATAATCATAGTAAATCTTTTTTGTTCTGTCAAAACCAATTTTTAGCACAATCAATATCTTAAAATATTCATTCTATGGAATATACGATGAAATGGAATGAACAGTGATCAACTGCTTGTGAGTTTTAATTTTTCCGTGAAAAGTATCAACTGTATCGAAATTTCGCAAGAGACTTTTTTTCTCCAGAATTGAATGGAAAACCATAAGAGAATTTTATTTTTCGAAAATCTATCAACGAAAATAATTTTCGAAGGAAAATCATAAGGAGTTGTTATTTTCAACCCCTAATAATAAAGTAATGGGATCAAAACAAATTGTGTAACATCTACTTAATGAATCATATTATGTATAGTTTCATGACTAAAAAATGGAAACTGTCAACTTGCAATCGTCTTCCAAAGGCTGTTTCTTATAAGGGAGGTCGATTTCGAAAAAAAAATATATGAAGTACCCCTGCTTATTTTCATCGGTGAATCATCTCCCCAAGTCCCTCGCATTTGTTTACAGACACCCTGTATATTTTCAACCCCGTCAAAAAGACGTGAGAATGCAGATTGTAGAAAACCGCCAGATGTGCCGTGAACTTTCCTGAGAAACGTAGACACAGTGCATTCAAGGGTCCCATTTGGGAATCGAGAGTCAGTTGTTAACCTATGACATTTACCTGGACAAAGGGGCCCGTTCTAGGATAGATTCACCTTGGTACCCGATATAGTGCTTGCACACAATGCAAATATTATGCAACCCATTATTCAGGACGCTGCACGTTTCAGAAGCGAATTTTGGGTGAATTTTCTCTTGAGAAAGTCATTTATCTACATCATTCCCTACGAAGGGATGAAAGTGGACGAATTTCAAAAGATATATTGAAAAGATAAGGATGAATTTATTATTATTATACACAGGATCAACGTTCGGAATTAAAGTAGGATTCATGAGAACTTTTTTCGCGATTGTTCTCATAGGGTATAGCAAGGTGTATGTTACTTTGGTAAAATGGACTGTATGGAAAATGAATGAAAGAAAGAAGAATTTAAGAAAAGCCCTGAGCTGGAGCTTTTGAGCGCTCGTTCTCTGGTGAAGCAATAAGACTATTACTTCAAAATTTTTTTTGGAATTTGAGATTGATACCAAATATATGAATGCAGAATCTCAGCACAATCGGAATAATATTCTGAAAATTATTCAAAAAATGAAGTATGTAAAAAATAAATAATTACAAAAATTGAATTCTATATGGTTTTGATGATGCGATCATCTCAAAATTTTGCATGAACATTCAGTATATCAGTATTGATTCGCAAAATAAATTTCACTCGAATCGGTTATTCTGTTATGGAAGTATACTGTATAGAGATTCTTCTTTTCCAATAGAGTACATCAGAGTACGCCACTGGATTGCTATCAGAAAAGTGCCTGTATAATGTTTTTATTTCAACGTCCTAGCATAGAGGGGTCCAGTGTGCAGGGTGTAAGGGGTGAGAAATATCAAATTCAAAAAAGCATAGGATAAAGTGCTTTCTGAAATTAAAAATTAACGAGTGCACAAGGTGTAAGGTTCTTCCTACGAGAATTATTGCCGAGTTACCTACGTTACACGCTGTAAAGCACAATACATTAATTTAATAAATATACAGGGTGTTATATAATAGTATGTCACAACTTGAGGGGGTGAATCTACATGAAATTTTAAGGAAAAAAGTTTATATAAACATGGGTTCGTAAAAGCTCGTTCAATAATTTTTTACTCGAAAATGGTTAGAGATACGAAAAAATTACAGGAGTCAAAAAAGTTTTTAAATTGAACGAAGATATCAAAAATTTTACGCTGACAAGTGGAGTACCGCAAAAAAGTTTGAGAGGGAAAAAGGAGACATAGCTCCGGAAAAGTAAAACACCTTGTAGATTCTAGTTAAGATTCAGGACTTGCAATGATGGAGACTGTTGAAAATAGCCCGCATTCCAAATTTGTTCTGAATATCTCACAAAACTGTAGGAGTTATGAAAAAAAATTTTTTTGGAAATTTCAACACTCTGTAGTTCCGTAACGAAGCCTTTGCGGGCCAATGTTTATATGGACTTTTTTTCTTGAAATTATACGTAGATTCATCCCCTCAAGTTGTGACATACTATTATGTAACACCCTGTAGGTAATATGTATTGGTAGGTACATGGTCCGGTTCGTTGGCCACTTCGTGACCTCGTTCTCCTGATTCCTCACTTGTCAGTATAAGAGTCTTATCTGTGAGCATTTTTGAATAAAGAATATACCTACCAGTAAAATTTTTAAGACGGTGAATTAATTACGGCAAAGTAGAGGAAGCATTTCCGACAATTAGAGCTTCGTATATGCTAAATGTCATTAATCATTTAGTAGGCAATTATTACAACATGATGGACAGAATTTGGAATAATTTCTTTTTCCGTCGATCTCAAAATAAAAGGTGATTTCAATGTGTACGAAATTGATCATTTATGGTCCATTTTAATGTTCAATTGATGCTATTTTAATGTGCAATCCTCATGGCAACTTTACACTAAGTATTCAGAAGCACTACGAGAAATGTCTAAACTCTACTGTAACATAGATACATAGAAATTTCATTATGTCAAATGTATGTCTTGCGCAAAATAAGAATGTATTTCAATCAAGAATTCATACACAATTCATATTGAGATCCTCGGAAAATTCTTGTAATCAACTCGGTTACTATTATTAATCAAACGACTAATGGTCACGAACCGCGTGCGCGGAGCGAACGCCGAACGCGTTACATTATCTTGACCATTAGTCGCTGTCTTTATTAACCTAGTTGATTGAACAACTATTAATATTCAATTCACAATATCTATTGTTTAGGATTTTCAGAATGATTATTGTTGTAATTGTTCTTGTTCATGTTTTTCTTTTGAGCTACATGATGAGTTCGTTCTTCTTCTCTTGGGGAAAACCCGGATAGATGCCCCTGCGGGATTGATGTCCCATTTTTAAAATACATAACTTCCGAAACAAGTAACAAAAAATTAATTTTATAAGTAGATGCTACAGTCACCCTTGACCTTAGTTTTGTAAGGGTTATTGTCAAGTGAGGTCGTTTTTCACTAGTGTGTGAGATCATTTCCGCAGCGAACTTCACAAACACGCCAACGTTTTAAAAGTAAGTATTTGCCGCTGTATAACTTTTGAAGTGGTGATAAATTCAGTTTTTTTTATTACGTCCATACAGTGTTTCATTGAGTGTACATCTGAGTATGAATAGTTCCTGTTTTCTTCTTAATTTATTCAAAAAATTCATGGGCATCTATCCCTATCGAAAAGGATAGTTGCCCTGGTTTTTCGAGGTAGGTATAGGTGGTGCCCCTTAGGGCATCTAAACTTAAACCTTATCTTCTTAGCTGATTTTCGATTCATTGTGTTATTTTGATTTTAAACTTAATTCTTGATTATTTTTGTTGAGACTTAATATTTTATTAATTTATCATGAATGTGTGGAATAATGCTTTATGTTAAAATGAATAATTCAACTTTTCGTTCAATATATGCTTTTGAAATTCAATTAAAAAGGCACAATTGTTGTTAATTCGATCCATGTTGCGTAGATAAGGTAGCTGTTTTAGGCATAGAAAATCTCATTGTATTTTTAATGGGTTTTTGGTTCACAAAGTATGAAGGGCATCTATCCTTCCCAGTATTTTCATGGTGGGGCAACTATCCATACTTGCAGGCATCTATCCCCAAAAGAAAGGGTTCCACAAAAATCAAGTTTTTGTGAAATTTGGGATAGCTATATCAGAGAAAAGTATCAGTATTTCAAATGAAATAATGGGGCTACCTTCATTCATAGAAATCACTCATATAAAATCAATATTTTCAAAAATATGAGGCAATTTCAAAAAGTGGGGCATCTATCCGGGTTTTCACCTATACTAAACAATAATAATAATAATACTTAATAAATGTGACGTCATGACCTCATATTTTAAAACTATATATCGCAATTTACCATTTTGTCCTCGGTAGCCATGTCAATTTAGCATTCGTTCGATTGAAAGAAAGGGTGAATCGGTGGAGGTAGTTGTGAAAAAAGGAGCGATTGGCCGGTGGTTATGCGTATTGCAATTACGCATTCCCCACGCCTCGTGGCGTTCGGATAGGTCGGGAGCCAGAGGATGCACTTGCAATTGCGGTCATACTCCTCGTGTGCAATAGCGACATGAAAGTGCATTGCGCAATGCAATAAGATTCGTCGATGCGGACGGCGAATGAACTGCCGCCAATCAAAACGCGACCTGTATGCAATTCACGGTGCATCGCTGATGCAAATGGATACCCGACTTTCGCGATTTTCCTAATTACATTATTATACTACACTGCGCAAAAAAATTAACGCACATTCTGAAAATCTCAATTTTAATGAAAGTTAACTCTACATTGACTTTATAACCTACCTAATTTTTATGTTCTCTCGGGAAGGTTTTGAACGAAACACATTGAATGGAAGAAAAATTCAGGATTTCACCGAATCTTATGTGAAAGAAGAGAAATAAACAATTTTCGAAGTACTGGAATGCTGATAAGTGATTTAGTACATGGTATTTCCACCCCTTGCGTTAATTACAGCTAGGCAACTACGGTTCATACTCAAAATCAGTGATCTTGAAATCTTCTGATCTATTTTTTCCCAGGTTTCTCTTAGTTTGATTCCTAAGTCATTAAGAGTAGCTGGATGATTTTCTGAACTTCTCAGCCTTTTATTGAGGTCGTCCCAAACCTGCTCAATCGGATTGAGATCTGGACTTCTTGCTGGCCATTCCATTCGGGATACTTCAACCTCTTCAAGTTACTCCTGAACGATGCGCGCACGATGGGGTCTGGCATTATCATCCATAAAAATGAAATTTTCACCAATGTAAGGGGCAAATGGCACTACATGCTCTTCAAGAATGTTCCTTATATACTTATCAGCATTCATAGCTCCAATAGACCACTAGGTCTGTGCGAGCAGTCAAAGATATTCCACCCCATGCCATAATCGATCCTCCCCCGAAACCAGTAGCATTGAGGAAATTGCACTGAGCATATCTTTCATGTGGACGTCTGTATAGGTACAAGGGAACGTCGATCACAATGGTAGAGGCAGAATCTAGACTCATCTGTGAAGAGAACTTTTTCCCAATCAGCCTCTTCCCAATGGATGGCTCTCTCGCAAACGCGCCCTTCGATGGGCTGGGGTAAGAGCTGGGCCTCTTGCCGCGACACGAGGCCTTAAATCATATTCTCTGAGGCGATTTCTTATTGTCTGAGTGCTAATTTGCACCCCATGAGTTCGCACAAGCTGATTTTGAAGGAGGCGAGCGGTTGCAAACCGTTGTCCCAACGAAGAAACTCTCAAGTAACGTTCTTGAATGGCAGTTGTTACCCATGGTCTACCCTATCCTGGTCTTCGGACATTCATATCTGTCTAATCAGAGGAAGAAGTTTACTTCTTCCTCTGAGCCTGTCTCCCTGAATCGCTGCAACATTCTGGGCACACTTGTATGGGAAACTCCAAACCTTTCTGCAATTCTTGTGTATGTTCACGCTTCTTCCCGCAAAACTACTGCATAGTGCATGGGTATATTCCTCTTCGGTAAAATGGCGTGTTTCACGTTGTATAGCGATCGAGTGTAGAAAATCAAACGAAAGAAGAACCATTGGTCACTAGAATTGATCGAGAACAACTGATTTCAGAAGAAAAACATTAAAAAGGGGATAACATATGCATGCATAATTCTGATAAAAATAATTATCATTGAGAACACCTTCAGTTGTAGAATAAATTTGAGATTTCCATAATGTGCGTTAATTTTTTTGCGCAGTGTATTATTCCTGGTGAATTCGGTTAAGAAGCTTACAAGCTTATTCATTTGGTGATAGAAAAATAAGTGTACAAAAATAATCATATCAATGAAGGTACAAGGTTTGAACAGACCCCGTATACTGATGTGATGATCACAGTAAAATATTTGACAGAGTTAATTTGTAAACCTCAGAGTAGTTCAACTCTTTGTCAATTGTCACCGAATGTTGTTAACAGTGGCGAATCTGAAAAACTTCGTTTTATTAGGTTTAATACCGGCTCATTTTTACCAGAAGGTATATCTCACCCGGTGTCTTGAGATATTACCCCTGAATAATTATCCCTTGCAATTTTGCAAAGCACAATCTGCTTTCAAATAAGACAACGTATTCAGAATCAAAACGAGCATAAAGATCTGCAACACAACTTCTCAAAGAACATCGAATGGTCTTCAATAGATCACATAAACTTATTGGAAGCTCTGTGGACCCGAGTACTTTTCTCAGATGAACCCAGAATCATTATTCAAAGAACTAATGGTCATAGACGCATTTAAAAACTCCCAGAGGAGAATGATGTCTACGCCTATGCCCATTGAAGAGCGAGTCACATTCTGCCTGGAGCACAGAGGTGTTTTTATAAATGAATCTTAAATAGCAGCAAGGTACATATAGAGAAAAGTTTGACAGTTTTGAAACAGCTCTTGGGAACCGAGTTTACTATGGTTCATATTCCTTATTAAGGTAAATTGTTTCCAAGAATATCAATATTAAGTGCCCTTTGGCATGGACTTTCTGGTAAGCACTGTATTTTGGTAAAGACGCCATTTTCATTGGCCTTTCTTTTGTAGATTATTGTCATAAAATACCTATTCCAGTGCATCGAAATTCCCAATATTGCTTGATGACATTAAAAACATCAAATAAAACGGAATTTATGGTTTGTTAGATCTATTGCCTCAAAAATTCAGTCTTAAAAGGAAACTCATGAAACGTATAGACGCGATTTCAATAATCCAAAATAAATGCATTCGATGATTGATATTTTACTTCTACCAAAACACTACTCAATAATGCGTACTACTCAACATGAAATCACCACGATATCAAAGAGAAAATGTTCTTCATTTATATTTTTATGATATCTGATAGAATGACTAATTTCACTCAAGAATCGTATGACTTATATATGTACACCCATCATTTTCTCTGCTTTAATCAAGACTTCCAATTCTGTTGTAAAGTTACAGCTCAGCAGTTTCAGACTATCCATATCATTTTTACACGCAAACAGACAATCCAAAAACAATTTGATTGAATATTAATAAATCGTCAGGAAGTAAACTCATCAAAAATGTGGTGTAGATACGGGTTGTTTAACAGAGCACCATTTTTTGTTGTTCCATCTATCTACATCATACATAGATTCCAAGCAAACATAAATTATTGGAGTATTCGACAAGAAACAATGTTAATACGTGCGCTGATGATAATTCGAAACAGATCAAAGTAGAATGGTTGCCCTTTAGGGATAAGAGGTCCAAAACAAATACAGTCCAACTTCGATAACTCGAATCATGATCTGCCAAAAGAAAAATTCGAGTTATAAAGACTTCGAGTTATTGAAAAAGATACATTTTTTCTTAATGTATTTTTTATGTGGGTAAATGATGTAACATGAAAGTAAAGAAGTCAAAATAATACTCACACTATCAATCTATACATTTACTCATACATTTTTACATACAGGGTGTCCCATTACTCGACGTCAACCCGGAACCGGGTGAAAAGGCAAGTAATGCTGGTTGTCAGAAAAATATAAAAAAAAATCTGAGTTGCATGATTTCAAAATAATGCGCATTTAAAAAAACACGCAAGATTCCACACCCTGTGACAGTCTTTTCGCTTTTCGCTGCCACAAATATCAACTTTTTCCAACTTTTTTCTTTGCTGTGTAACCTTGAATAATGCTCGTCTAAACTGTAATCAAAATTTGGACACCAGCTGCTCTGGGTTGAATAAAAATAGGGCTTACTTCTCAGAAAAAAAATTCAAAATAAACAATTGCCTAGTTTCAACTGACTGTATTGAAAAAAAATGTACTACGTAGGTTTGGCATGTTTTTTCAAAAGTTGGCGCATTTAGTAAGGATTCCAAAATGGTATAATACTTGTTTAATTGTAGCTGCCGTAGTTCAAATTTATTTTCGATTGCCTTTGAATACACTTTTTCGTTGACTGCTTCCCAGTAAAAAAGTCCAATGGGTTCAAGTCCGGTGAACGGGCCGGCCACGAGATTGGACCAGAACGTCCGATCCATCTTCCGGGAAAAAATGTTACCAGAAAAAAAAATTTTCAGAGGAATTTCTCCGGAAAAATTTTTTCTGGAGAAATTATTTTCTCTGGAAATTTTTTTTTCTGATAACATTTTTTCCCGGAAGATGGATCAGACGTTCTGGTCCAATCTCGTGGCCGGCCCGTTCATCGGACTTGAATCCATTGGACTTTATTACTGGGAAGCACTTAACGAAAAAGTGTATTCAAAGGCAATCGAAAATAAATTTGAACTACGGCAGCTACAATTAAACAAGTATTATACCATTTTGGAATCCTTACTAAATGCGCCAACTTTTGAAAAAACATGCCAAACCTACGTAGTACATTTTTTTTCAATACAGTCAGTTGAAACTAGGCAATTGTTTATTTCGAATTTTTTTTCTGAGAAGTAAGCCCTATTTTTATGAAACCTAGAGCAGCTGGTATCAAAATTTTGATTACAGTTTAGACAAGCATTATTCAAGGTTACACAGCCAAGAAAAAAGTTGGAAAAAGTTGATATTTGTGGCAACAGGAGCGAAAAGAGTGTCACAGGGTGTGGAATTTTGCGTGTTTTTTTAAATGCGCATTATTTTGAAATCATGCAACTTAGATTTTTTTTATATTTTTCTGACAACCAGCATTACTTGCCTTTTCACCCGGTTCCGGGTTGACGTCGAGTAATGGGACACCCTGTATAGGTGCGTTAAAAGGAACTGGAAACATACATCCTCAGCGCTTATTTCACTGTGAAATATTCGGTTTTTTGTGACTGACGAGAGGATTTTTTCATTTGGTTTTCAAAAAAAGCTTCAATGTTGTTCAAACCGTTATATAGCGAGTCAGTTGTATATTCGCTTGTTCTCAAAAATGAACGCAAAATGCTTAATAACTTTGCTACCGACTCATTAGAAGGAGGTTGTTGCAAATCATCCATATCCATATCATCATCCGTCATGTCGTTTTCACTGTCATCTTTGTCATTGATCTGTACGAATTCTGACTCGAACCTATAATATCTTCATCTGTGGGAAACTCCGAAGTAACAACATCGTCTTCCACGTGCAGATAATCATGAAGCATTTTATCAATGGTCTCAAATTTAACATCTATATTCCACGCATTGGATATTTCATCAACGCAGTCCATTAGAGAAATGTTAAGTTTTTCGTTTTTTTTCGAAACAATTTAAAGTCCTCTTCAAGATTCTTCGGCGATAATGGCACTTGAAAATCACACGTTGGCTGTTGCCAACCAATTTGATTCGAGTTATCAAAAATTCGATTTATCGAAGTTCGACTTATCGAAGTTCGACTGTATTAGTAATCAAAAATTATAAGAAGAGCCCTGGGGGGTGATTCTTGAATAATATCGTGTTCGCGATTCGACAATTGTCGACCAACTTCCCTACTATAAGTTGGTCGACATTTGTCGATTCGCGAACACGACATAATTCAAGAATCGACCCCCTGAACAGGAGCTTTTGAGCGATCGTTCTTTGGTGGAGCAATAAAAGTAAGTATTACCTCAAATTTTATATGGGATTTGAGATTGATACCAAATACAATATAAATGCAGTATCTCACCACAATCAGAATTAGGATATTCTGGGAATTATTCAAAAAAGGAAATCTGAAAGAATAAATAATTGAATGAATTTTATTCTATGGTACTGACTGATCCTTTTGAAATTTCGCAAGAACATTCAGTATATTAGTCTTGATTCACAAAATAAATATCACTTGACTCTGTTATCCTGTTATGGAAATATAGAGTTCTTCTTTTCAATTTTCCAATTGAATTGTCTATGGTTCTGCCGATATTATGACCACAAAATTTTGCATGAACATTCAGTGTATCAATCTTCATCCATAAAATAAATTTCAATTGAATCGGATATCTTTTTATGGAAATATGAAGTTTCTTCTTATCAATACTCCAATTGAATTTTCTATGGTTCTGTTCACACTATGGCCACAAAATTTTGCCTGAGGCTTAAAATGAGCATCTTACATGAGAACGTAACATTTCATTCGGATGAGTTTCGTTTTGTCTGAGATATTGAGGAACGAAAATTTTGGATGGCCATATTTAAGGAAACACCCTGAATCACCTGGCTGGTTAACTAACTCAACCGAACCATTAGGGAACCGAACTCACCCTGAAAATTTCAAGTCTCTAGGACAATCCCTTCGAAAGTTCGGTGGGGCGGTCCCACAGACAAAATTTGACCACGAATTCGTCATCAGGAAGTCGAACCCTATCGTTTGAAACCACTTTCGGCTCAAAATTCGAAAATGACAGACATTTGGGCAAAACGATATAGCACTAGTTTATGTGGAACGAGCCCTCAAAAAGCTGAACGAGTATTACGTAAAGGGTTTGCAAATAAGAGGTGTTATTTTGAATAGCCCGCTATTTCGGTAGATGTCACGTTCGAAGCTGTCATTTTTTGACATTTGAC
Source organism: Propylea japonica (assembly GCA_013421045.1). Lineage (NCBI taxonomy): Eukaryota > Metazoa > Arthropoda > Insecta > Coleoptera > Coccinellidae > Propylea > Propylea japonica. The sequence continues at coordinate 82,142,902 of CM024240.1, read as the reverse complement.
AAGTAGAAACTACGCCATTAATAAAAATGGAACGATACACGCTTCAAAAATGCATTGAAATTATTAAAATTCACTATAAAATAGTGAAAATTTGGCAGAGACTCGAACATTTTTGGGTCGTCGTGAAGCACCTTGTCGGACCGCAATAAAGAAATTGGTGGGAAAATTCGAGCTGTTGGGGCAAGTAAGTGATGTGAATAATAAAACCCGTGCACGTCGCTCGAGATCAGCCTTAAATATTGCTGCTGTAGCCGAAAGAGTTGGAGAAAACCTAGTTTTGTCCATTCATCGTCGTTCTTTGGAATTTGGCATTCCACAAACGTCATTACACCGTATTTGGCATAAATATTTGGGTCTTAAGGCTTATAAAGTTCAGTGCTACGCTATGTGCCACACGAGCAATGAAACCATTTATCTTTTGCGGGGAAAGTTTCCGGACCGTGTTATCTCTCGAAGAGGCGATCACAATTGGCCACCGAGATCTTGTGATTTAACACCTTGCGACTTCTTCTTTTGGGGCCACGTGAAAGAGAACGTCTACGCCCATCAGAGTCGATTCAAGACCTCAAAGATGGAATTCGTCAGGCTATCGAGGACATAGGGCAGCCACTTTGCGATTTGGTTATGGAAACTTTCATTAAAAGGATGTGGTACTACAGGGTCTTTATAAATGATTGTAACAGCGCAGTTGGCTTTGGATTGCAGAATACCAATCTCTAACCAATCAGAGCATAGCATGATCCCAGAATTCTGTGGTTTGCATAATCCAAAGCCAACTGCGCTGTAACAATAATTTATAGAGACCCTGTATAAGCGTGGTTGTGATGGTCATTTGCCTGATGTTATTTTCCACTATTAGGGACCCCGCAGACTGCAGACTTTTAATCGGCCGATAGTTCAGTTGAGTTGGGCTGAAAGTGCGCACACCGAGCCAACTAAGTTAAGTTGCTCGGTGTGCGCACTTTCAGCCCAACTCATCTAAACTATCGGCCGATTAAAAGTCTGCAGTCTGCGGGGTCCCTTAACGGCATAGCTCCTTCTTTATAATGAAATAAACGTCCGATCATTTATATTGAAAAATGTCATTTTTCTTTGAATATCAAAATAACACCTCTTATTGGAAAATCCTTTATTACTCAGTAGAGGATCAGAACACCCTTCAATAGAAAACGGCGCTAGAAATCGTAATGATTCATCTTGTATTCGTGAATCGTAACCATAAAAGAATCGAAGGTGAAGAAGAACGAACACATCTTATTACACACCAGCAAATAAAAATCTAATTGTTGAGTATTAGATTTAATTGTACATTTATATTCAAACGTGTTCATGCGTATGTGCAAGAAGTGAAGTGCGCGTGTGCAAGAGAGCGTACCCAACGCCAAGCCCAAAGAAGGAATGTTCTGTGGTTAGTCTATAGTCAGTTGTCATGAGTGACATGTCGTAATATATAGTTAGTCACTAAGAGTTGGAACAGTTGTATTCTTGTAGTTCATAGTTTAAATAAAGTTATAAACTTATAAACAGAAGTTAGTACACCAAATTGACCCCCTCATCTTTACATGGTAGCAGAGCGTGGTTAGAAAATAAAGGTGTACCGGTGTAAGAAAAAATCTCGTCTACGAAGGAACATTCGAGAACACTCTACACTCTTCTGGAAAATGGCCGCCTCAAAGGAAATAATGATCCCAATATTTGATGGAGAAGACTACAGCATGTGGAAAAAACGAATAACAATGTTTTTGAAGATGAAAAAATGCGATCTTGTAATTCAGAGGCCAAAAATGGAAAACGATAAATCTGATTGGGACGAGAACGACTTAAAAGCAATAAATTATATTTATAGTGCCATCTCAAACAAACAACTGGAATTTATATGTGATAAAACGACAGCCTACGAAATAATTAAAAAATTCGACAGTCTTTACCTAAAGGAATCCACCGCCCTTCAGATCATTTATAGAAACAAATTGGAAAAACTTCGACTTAAGGACTATACAAACTCAGCAACGTTTTTTGGAGAATTTGAAAAAACTGTTAACGATTTGAAGAATGCAGGTGCCAGTGTTGGAGAAGGAAAAATTAAATTATATGCTGAATTCCCTACCTGAATCATATAGCTATGTTGGAGATTTGGTAGATACACTTAAAGAAGAGGACCAGACAGTGGAGTATGTCAAGACCAAGATCCAAATGGTTGAAATGAAGACGTTGAAGGAAGAAAATGGAGGAAGGAAAACTAATGCATTTATGGTGGAGAAGAATAAACAGGAATGGAAATGCTATGGATGCGGTGAGAGAGGACACTTTCAGAGGGATTGTACGAAGAGTGGAAGACAACCTACACGAGGAAGAAGAGGAGCTGGAAGAGGTAATAGAGGTCGAGGAAACAATTACCGAGGACATTGTTCATATGCTAAAAATGAAGGTAAAAGAGATGAAGCTAGTGCATGGCTAACTAAAGTAGATCATGTAGTTTATAATAGTAGATTAAGTAATGATTGTAATGAAATTGAGTGGATTTTGGATAGCGGTTGTACTGACCATATAGTAAATGATGAAAAATATTTTGAAAATTGTGTTACTCTTAAAGAACCGGTGAATGTATATTTAGGAGACAGTAGGATTCTGAAAGCCACCAAAATAGGAAAAGTAGTAAGTTATTTTAAAGTCTTTGGAAACGATAGTTTAGTGGAAATGAATAATGTATTTTTAGTGAAAGATATGAAATCAAATCTGATTAGTCTCAGTAAAATAAGTGATAATCACACAATTATTTCTAAAGGTAATATGACAAAAATAATGAACAAAAACGGAAAAATAGTAGCTATAGCTTTGAGAAAGGATGGTCTATATGTAATGAAAAGTAAATTGAAATATAATGGAAAATCATTGGTGAATATTGCAAATAAAAATAACCAAGGCATGAGTCAGAAAGAAAAGTGGCATAGATTGTTAGGGCATGTAAATTTTAAATACTTGAATACTTTATTCAAAGAACAGTTATTGATTGGAATACCGGAAAATTTAGAAGAAGATTTCATGAAATGTCGCACTTGTATAGAAAATAAAATGCATAATCTTCCGTTTGAAAATAAAAGAGAAAAAGCGAAAGAGTTGTTAGAGATAGTGCATACGGATGTTTGTGGACCTTTTAAAACGACAGGTTTTAGGGGAGAGAAATATTTCATATCGTTTATAGATGATTACAGTAAGTTGGCTAAAGTTTATATAATGAAAAATAAGACGGAAGTATTTGATTGTCTTGTTCAATATGTGAATGAAACGGAAAATTTAACAGGTAAAAAAGTTAAATTCTTGAGATGCGACAATGGTAAAGAATATTTAAATAGTAAAATTTTCAACTTTTCTAAAGAAAAAGGTTTTGTGATTAACAACTGTCCGGCGTATGTTCATGAGTTAAATGGAACTGCGGAACGGTTCAATCGAACAATAATGAACATATCACGGTGTTTACTTGCTGAAGCTAAAGTAGATAAAATGTATTGGCCGGAAATAGTATGTACAGCGACTTATTTGAAAAATCGGACGTTAGCGAATACTAAAGAAATAAAAACCCCGTACGAGATATTTTTTGGTAAAAAACCAGATGTGACAAATCTACGTTTATACGGAAGTAAAGTTTTTGTTAGAATACCGGAACAAAAGAGAGAATCTAAATGGGACAAAAAAGCGGTAGTTGGAATTTTGATAGGTTATAGTGATGTCGGATATAGAGTTTTAATTGATAATAAGATTGTAGTTGCTAGACATGTCGATGTGGTTGAGGAAGACGTAAAATGCATTGGATTAGTTGAAAATAATCTCGAGTTGGAAAATAAAACAGAGAATGATAATAACGATGAAAATGAACAAATTGAGCCTGAAGAAAGTATTACTCCAAATACACAGAGATTACAGAGAAACAAATGCCCACCAAAACGTTTCGACGACTATTATGTGTATAGTGGTAATATAATTGTAAACTTATGTAGAACTGATATTCCAGATTCATTTCAGGAGGCGATGGAATCTGATGAACGCGAATTTTGGATGAAAGCAATGGATAGGGAAATGAATTGTTTAAAAAAAAATGAAACATGGGAATTGGTAGAAAAGGTTGGAGATAAACAGATTTTAGATGTTAAATGGGTATATACAAAAAAGTCTGAAAATATTTTTAAAGCTAGATTAGTTGTTAAAGGATTTCAACAAACTGATAAAATTGATGATGTCTATTCTCCTGTAGCTAGGACTCAAACTTTAAAGGTACTTTTAGCTTATTGTTGTCAAAACGGCTTATTTATTGAACAAATGGACGTGGAAACGGCGTTTTTAAATGGTGACATAAAATCCGAGATATACATACAGCAACCAAAGGGATACGATGACGGCACAGAGAGAATTTGTAAATTAAAGAAAGCATTATACGGTTTGAAAGAAAGTCCCAGGTTATGGTATGAATGTTTTGATAAATACTTGATAAATTTGGGTTTTGAGAAAAGCAATGTTGACTACTGTTTGTATACTTACAAGAAAGCAGATAAAACCCTGTATCTATTGATTTTTGTGGACGATTTATTGATATGTTGTAAAGATCAAGCAGAAATAGTAAAAATCAAGGGTTTATTATCACAAAAATTTAGTATGAAAGATTTAGGAGAGATAAAAGAGTATTTGGGAATAATGATTGAATATGATCCATACAAGCGCGAAATGAAATTGAATCAAAGCAAATATATAAAATCGTTAGCTGCAAAATATGAATTGGAAAACAGTAAATCCTATAATACACCAATGGAAACAAACTTAAAAGTAGATAAAGCAAAATTTTGTGAGACAGATCTAAATTATAGAAATCTAATTGGAGCCCTTTTGTATATAAGCTCATCTACTAGACCAGATGTAAGTTTCAGTATTAATTATTTGAGTAGATTTCAAAATTGTTATGACAAAACACACTACAGGTATGCTTTGAGGATCCTAAAATATTTGTACTCAACGAATAATTTAAAATTAACATATAGAAGTAGCGATAAGAATGATATTATTGATTGTTACGTTGATGCCGACTGGGCAGGTGATCATTTAGATAGAAAATCCACAACAGGTTATGTAATAAGATTGTTTGGTAATATAGTGTATTGGAAATCACGAAAACAAAAATCTGTAACTAATGCTTCAACTTTTGCAGAATATGTAGCTTTATCAGACGCTGTTAGCGAAATAATATTTGTTAGAGAATTACTAAAAATATTTAATGTTGAAATTAAGAATCCCATAAAACTCTATGAAGATAATTCAGGTGCAGTAAGCATAGCAAAGCATGGAAATTTGACGAAAAATTCCAAACACATTGAAGTGCATTGTCACTATGTTCACGATTATATTAAAGATGATGTTATTGATGTTGTAAAAGTAGATTCGAATAGAAATATTGCAGATATGTTTACGAAAGCTTTATGTAAGGATAAATTTGAATATTTCAGAAATTTGTTAAATTTAGAATAAGATTATTGATTGAATGTAAATGTAAGGAGGCGTGTTGAGTATTAGATTTAATTGTACATTTATATTCAAACGTGTTCATGCGTATGTGCAAGAAGTGAAGTGCGCGTGTTCAAGAGAGCGTACCCAACGCCAAGCCCAAAGAAGGAATGTTCTGTGGTTAGTCTATAGTCAGTTGTCATGAGTGACATGTCGTAATATATAGTTAGTCACTAAGAGTTGGAACAGTTGTATTCTTGTAGTTCATAGTTTAAATAAAGTTATAAACAGAAGTTAGTACACCAAATTGACCCCCTCATCTTTACACTAATAAACCCCGTAGACCCTCTTCAGATACGGCAATAACCTCGCTGTATCCGTTGAGGCAACTATTATAGGTCTACGGTCCAATCGATGAACTGAACAATGGCCTGAATGGGCCACGGGCCACAATGAGATTTCGGAAAATAATGGAATCGACCCTGGGCCACCTGCGTGTTACTCGAAACGCATTTGCGTGTGTCTTTGACTACCAACGTACCTATAATAACGTTCATTAGAGATAAGCGATATTTTACCACCGGTGATTCAATAGCTATTGGTGACAAAATCACTGATCACTCTGGTTCGTCAGAATCACGGTGATCGTTATGATCACGAGTAGGTATCCTTGATCATCACGAGTAGTATCTCCAATGACCAATATGGGGGTTGCCTAAATATTTTAGGAGAAGCGAACAAAAGCCAATATTAGATTATTCTAGCTTTTACCCGCGACTTCGTCCGCATAAGTTTTTTTGTTTTCTCCCTGCAACAATGTCCCACTATCGTGTTCCAGTCCTCAATTTCACATCAAAATTTGTTCAAAAGCAACCTAAGCTACATAATGGATAGCTCCGAATATTTCATTAGTAAATATAAAAAGTAAATAATGTAAATCGGTTTAAAATACTACTAACTACCTACCTGCCTATTTAGATATACCTTCTGTGGTATATCTAAATGTACCTATAAGAAGGAGTTTCTGGAGAAGGAGAAAGCCGAGAGGGAAAAGCTCTGGCGGAATCTCCCAGGGATGAATCATTCCACTGAGTTCCTTCGGAACTTCGAGACAGCGGGATCCAAAAGATATCTGGATCTTGGTAAGAAGCAATTGCACCTCCTCACTGGCTTTCTTACAGGACATTGTCGCCTCAGGAAGCACCTGTTGAGGATGGGATTGTCGGACACTGACGAGTGTAGGTTCTGTGGGGAGGAGGAAGAAACCCCCATTCACCTAGTCACGGAATGCCTTGGCATTGCGAGCCTGAGGAAGGAATGCCTTGGACGAGAAACTTGTAAGAGTGAGGAACTAGCCTCGTTGAAGCCTTCACAGTTATTAGATTTCATTAGATCTCTGGAACTGGAAGGCGAGCTGTGAAGGTTTTTGGCCAGAACAGCTCTGTAAGGGGGCACAATAGACCTTAAGGTCGCAGTGAACTGTAAACCCTCTTTAAACTATCAACTATCAACCTACCTGCCAACCCCCGATGTTAGACAGTGTGACATCCGCAACATCGTCTGCGTAGGAAGTACTAACTTAATGTAAGTAGTATAATAATGTAGGAAGCTAAAAATAAGAGGCCTTATTACTGTAGTACATTTTATCCTAACCTAACCTAACATAACCTAACATCCTAAGTACGATGACGTGATCATTTTGATCTTATATCCGTTTTTAGGTAACCATCTATTACCTTACTAAATTTCATCAAAATCTGTTCAGCCGTTTAGACGTGAAAGAGCAAAAGTCCCAACAAAAACGACTAAAAATCACTAACTCAATTTGGTTATCTGCCTACTGCCTACCCCCTAAGAACGATGGCGTGATTATTTATAGCCTATGACCATTTCTAGGTTATCATCTATCACCATACCAAATTTCATCAAAATCCGTTCAGCCGTTTAGGCGTGAAAGAGTAACAGACAGACATCATATAATTTCGCTTTACTGTTCTACGAAATATTCTTCATAATTTTGCATGCGAAAGTGATAAATTGCTATAATCAATCTCTACTCATATCATCTTCAATCAAGAATGTCTTACTGAAGACTTCCTTCTGAAGGGTTTTCCAATAAGAGGTGTTATTTTGATATTCAAAGAAAAATGCCATTTTTCAATATAAATGATCGGATGTTAATCTATACTAATATTATAAAGAGGTAAAGTTTGTGTGTTTGTATATTTGTATATTTGTATATTTGTAAATGGAAAGGGCTAATCTCGGGATTTACTGAACCGATTTTAAAAATTCTTTCACCAATAGAAAGCCACATTATTCAAGAGTGCCATAGGCTATATAAAACACCAAAAAATAAGAAGGCTTTCACGTGGTAGTCGGTTTTGCAAAGTGAATCGGGTAAAAATCGTATGAAAGCCAGCCAAATCAGCGGAAGACGCGCCAGGGCTTCGGTTTAATTCGGTTTGCGTTAGTGCTCGCTTCGGGAGAAGGGGGCGTGGCCTTTTACATCTGATCGCGTGATCGTAGCTCAGTCCGAGACTACATTAAAAGGAGCGGATTTTGAACCAATCAGAGAGCAGTAGGGATTTTTAAATTTGACAGACGAAATCTGTTTACATTTTCGTCAGATGTCATCTTGACATTTGACAACATTCCGGATTTTACTTATTTTAAACGTTATTTGGATTTTGGAGCTTGAATTTATGGGATTCTCAATTATAACTCAAGTAAGAGGAGATTGTTGTACGCATTTGTGTTAGCTGGAATTATTTCATTTTCGATGATGGTATGAAAATAATGAAATTGGGCAATAATGACTTTACTGTTCAAAGGTAACTTTATCCCTAATATCCATTATTGATAATATTTTCAAGTATTCATTTGATTTTCAGATTTCATCTTATTTGTCCAGTAAGCCAGGAAAAATGTGCCATCAATACGAATATAATGGAATTATGTACTTTGAAACTTGTTTGAGCCATCAAATTGATTTGAAAATGTATTCTCATATTCCAATTATCAATAAAGAAGGAGAGAAATCACTGTATCAAGACAAAATTCAATTGATGGACTTATATCTACATGATTCACAAATAGAGAAAATAGTTCGATGAGGGATGAAGAACTTCGGTCAATGGTCATTTGACTCGGTCAATCTTATCATTATTCAAGTTGGATGTGAATAAATCGTTGTGTTTTATAGCCTATTCGTTTTGAGATATTTCGTGCTCCTGAGTAACTCAAAAGCTCGAAATACGGCTTGCCATTGGCTGCGCACAAGTACTGGAACAGCTCAGGAGCACGAAACTCCACAAAACGAATACTGTAATTATAAGAAGCATTTGAAATGTCAAGTTTTTTTTCAGTATGTGTAAAAGTATAATCTAGTGTAAATTGAATTAACTTGATTCTTACTCTTTGCCCAGAATACAAGTATTTAGTTAGTAGTTAACTTGTGATATCTAATCATGTGCTGATCTTACAAGATAAATGAATAAGTTTCGATGATGGATTTGTTTGTGGTTAATTTTTACTGAATTGGGTATAATGTTAGCAGAGACTACGAATGTAATTAAGCACATAAAGTTCTATTTTCATAAATAAGTGAACGATTGAAGGTGTTACTGCATAAAATTTCTATCAGGCTTAATTGAAGTGAATGAACGAGAAAACTGATGTATCTAAACGAAGAATAAACACATTATTTGAACCACTATCTAATATTTATTCAAAAAGAAAGAACCGTATCACTTTTCAAATTCACTTTCTTGTCCTTTACTTATATGTAGGTATTTCAATTATGTGCACTCTCACAACTGAACAGGAATATTGGAAATCAATTATTCATATTGAAAGATTTGATGAATGATTACCTTTAGTGCCTGATCAATGCTTTTATTAATTTTGGCCTGGGATCTTGATGAACAGGTACCAGATATTTTGATGTTCTTTTTGGAAAGAGGATTGAAATCGATAACAATATTTTCATTTCAACCCACAGCGAATAAGTTGAGCATAATTGTTTCAGAAAAGTGTAAATTGTTTAAACCTGATTTTGAGTCTGCGTTTAACATGAAACTTCAGTTCGATACTAACCATGCTTCCATTAGTCAAACTTGATTTTTGTATAATTCAATTGTAAACAATAATTCTTTGTATGGTATAATCTTTTAGTGCTCTCGACTATTGAAAATATTAATGTTGGGAAGTACAATATGTGTTTAATTAGTAAAAAATTTCCTGAATATGATCAAAGGTACTATTGCACAAATGCTGAAGGACTTCACTGAAACAAATAGAAAATAAAACAGGGTTAACTGATATAGGACAAAACTAGTAATTATTGTTGGAATCATAATAAAACTGGAGGAAATATGGATCACAATTCATGGCATAATATTTTTCTGGTATAATAAGTAGTTCTGTCGTAGAGAAACTTCATTTGATCTTGATTTTTTTAAACTAACTGAAAAATGCAAGATAAAATTAAAACGATTATAATAATAGATGCTGAATGAAGTATATGTTATGTAGGCCGTTAGAAAATATCAATTTATTCGTGTGCATGTTCTTTTCATCTTGAGAGTCATTGTTCAGGCTCTTAATTGATGGCACATTTTCCCTGGCTTGCTGAATAAGATGAAACCTGAAATAACATCAATAGTCAAAGGAGTTCTCAATAATGAAAATTAGGGATAAAGTTTACCTCTAAGTAGCAAAGTCATTGCCCATTTTCATATCAACATCGAAAATGAAATAATTTCATCTAACGGAAATGCGTACAACAATCTCCTCTTTC